>JBAMNC010001477.1:0-261395 GCA_037902135.1 Cetoscarus ocellatus | reverse complement strand
CCATGAGGGTGTAATGTCTGTGTCAGTTCACGGTGTGAAACAGTTTAGATGGATGTGACGCGGTGAGTGCTCCCCATACACACAAAGGCAGAGACTCTCACTCACAGCGCTCCTGTCTCCCACTGAGTCCACGTGCCACCCTCTCTCAATATTACACCTCTGATATGACCTCTGGAGACACAGTGAATCAGGGTCAACTTCGTCCCCCCAGTCTCTCTCTGTGAGGCTCACAGTGGAGGTGAAGCCTCACAGTGGAGGTCACAGCAGCGTGGACGGGGCTATAGTTTGGTCTGAGCCTGGTATGAAAACAGAGCAGGAATCTGACTAACACAGGTGGAGGTTACATCCCATAGAGCTTATCGTCCATTTCTTCAAGCGCTCAGTATCAGTGTACTTCATTAACAACAGCTGTCCAGCCATTCTAGTTACTGGATCATCTGCAGACACTTCATTGTCATGACTCTTCTACTTGCAGCTGAAGCATCTTTTAATTTTACCAAATGCTCTGACCTTTGGTCTGATAATCGAAAAAATCTAAAAAAAAATGAAACCAAACACATTCAGATGTCCACTGAAGCACCAATTGTCAAGAACAACCAAACAAACAACAAAAAATAGAAAATCACAGCTGCTGCTGTGAAAAATGTTGAGCAGAGGTTTGACGACATGTTTTAAGCACAATTTTTAGAGACAGTCACAGGGTATTGTGACCTCTGACCCTGATCTGGGGGCTTTATCTCGAGTAGTGTGTGTTTTTTTTCCATCTGTATATTAGTATCTATATGCTTTAAATAAATTACAAACAAAACAAAACAAAATAAAGTCATATCATAATCAAAAATGGTGATTCATACCTTAACAGACATATCATTACATTAAGTATAAAAGTTGTAGTTATGGGTAAAAGTTTGCGTTCAAACATCTATATGCTCTACACGGCATCGTCCACCTCGATCAGGTCATTTACTTCATCATCTGTTATATCCAGATTTCTGATGTGATTAGTTAAATATAGAATAGAATTCAAGATTCTTCTTCTCACCTATAAAGCTCTCAGTGGACAGGCACCAGTTTATCTCAAAGAGCTTGTAGTGCCGTACAACCCCTCTAGAACATTACGCTCCCAAAATGCTGGCCTGCTCGTGGTTCCATCAGTCTCTAGAAGTAGTCTGGGAGGTAGAGCCTTCAGTTATCAGGCTCCTCTTCTCTGGAACCATTTACCGACCACGGTTCAGGAGGAGACACCCTCTCTACCTTTAAGGTTAGACTTAAAACATTCCTCTTTGATAAAGCTTTCAGTTAGGGACCAGCTCATAGTCCATAGTTTAGACATATAGTTAAGATGCAATAGGCTTAGACTGCCGGGGGGATCTGGCACACTGGGCTCTATCCCTCTCTCTCTCACACTCTCTCTCCATATCTGCCTCTGCCCCTTTCTGTTTGCTCCTGTACTCGTCTCTGGCTCTGGTCTTGTAGGTGGCCTGGGATCCTTGGTGGAGACTGCCTGCTGCTGCTGAGTCATGAAGCCTCAATAACTACAATTACAGACATAACACATATTTGTCCATCTCATTCCAGTTCATAATCATTATAGCTGTTAATGTTGATATTAACATGATCTTTCTATCCATGGTTGATACATCTATAGTAACTATCTCTAGCTCCACATGGACATGAGATCCCTCTTGAAAATGAGGTGTCACATCTCAAGAGGTCTACCATTAATACATTTATACTTAACGGAGACAAATATGGTAGGGATGCACTTGTGGTCTGGACACCCATGAGTTCGTCACTACCATAAATTCTTATTTTCAGTAAGACTTTTATTGATTATACTTCTATAAAATTATCACCACAACCACGCAGACATGAGGACCCTCCTGAAAACAAGTTGTAGCATCTCAAGAGGCTAACCTCTAATAAATTTGTTTCCAGCAGAAACAAATTTGACGACAGGTCTATGATTGGTCCATTGATCTGTCACTAGCTTTAGTTCTTACTTTAGTCCACTTGTCTCCACTTACCTCCCTCCCTTTGCCCACACACCCAACACAGCATCGTGTGGATTTGCTGTTCATCATGAGACTGGGGTCCACATTCAAGATTTCCTGCTGCTTAACAGAAGGTTTTTTCTTGCCGCCATGATGGAGGGATTCATGATTGGCTATATGGATTCATGTTGGGTGTTGGATGTATATATTTGTATATATGTATGTATATGTGTATTTTATATATGTATATATGTATCTATGCATATATGTGTATCCATAATATGAAGAGCTTTGTGCTCTATTGTAAAGAGTCTTGTGATAACACTTGTTATGAATTGGCGCTATACAAATAAAGATTGATTGACTGATTGATTGATTGGTTGATTAGTGAGTGATCCTCATATACGTTTAACTTCTGCTGTTTAGCCTCCAGTGTGTCTGATATTCTCTCTAGAGGAAGCTCAGTAACATCCCTCTGATCCACTGGCTGGTACTGAGGCTAAAAACATTCCTCCAGAACACCGCAGCACATCTTTCTGAATAAAGCAAACTCTGGTCCTTCAGTGCTCGCTCAGTTATTTCAGTCAGGAGAGACCAGATACGAGTGAACAATGATTTATTGTAAAGTTTGTATGATTGAAAATGTGAATGTCTTCAGTGATCAGCATCTCTTTGGTGCTTTAACTCCATCATGATGTCTTTCTGTACTTCACGAGTATTGAAGGCGAATGTGAGATCTGATACCCCCCTTGGAGTCTAGACCAGGTGGTGGTGAGGAATCTAGGATTTGATGAGGAGTGGACTTCTGAGCAGCTTGCTGGGACCCTGATGAGATGGACTGAGGTCCTGATGAGGCCTGCAGGATGAGGTGAGGGGCCAGACTTCTGAGGGGTTGGACCTGGACACTGATGAGAGGATTGAAGGTGTCTGGGGTGGAGAGGAGATCACACAGCACAACACCAGTGAGTGGATGCCCCTAGTCAGCTGATGATTGACTCACCTGTGCAGGAGGACAGGTGAGGACATGAATGAGAGGTGACTGAATGAATATATAGGTCTTCCTGCTTGAACCTTCTCTGTAGCTTCATGTTTCTTTGGGTCTGCTCCCCACAGAATGAGCTTTGGGTGAGGGGAAACTGATTTTAAGACGATCTTCTCTGTTGTAAGTCTTACCTCTTCCCAAAACATTTAAATTTTCTTACGCTACCAAACACAGTGAAATAATGCTCCTTTAGCTTTGCCTTTCTATTACATGGAACCACTCTGGCTATTAAGTTACTGTTGCACTGATGTAGATGAGCTGATGTCACATAAGTTTGCATTAACCATTTAAGTTGCAGCAGTTTCAAACGAGTTGTGTGCTCTAGTAAACAACAATCAAGCTTCATCTGGGATGCCCTTTGACCTCCTGACAGAAAGTCATGCACATTTGATTTTTGTTGTGCCGTCTCCACTTTGCTTTGTTTTGTTAGAAAAGTTGACCAACAAGAGCACAGGGCACCCTGCACGCCCGACAGTCTCAGGTGTAAACAAACCAAACAGCAAAACAAGACAAGATGATGAAGTTGTTGCTTTAAGGTGAACCTGTGAGACAGAAGAAATGTTTTAAAGCTCTGGCAACAACATCTCTGCCCTGATGATGTGAGAGACTTTACCACACACTGAAAAAAGAGAAATGATAGAAAGAAACAGCACCCTGCTGAGTAACTGCTGCGAGCATTACCTGTGGTGTTAAAGAGCTTTGAGTGGTGAGCCATACAAGCTCAAGTCCATCTACCATCTGCCATGGCACTAGCATCAAGCTAGTGTTTCACTCCTCATGGTGTTCGGATAGACAAACAAATAAAATGTATGACTGCAGGTACAGTAAGGTTGTTTACTGTCGTCTTTTTGGTGTCGCCCCCCCCCCCAATCTTCCAACGCCATCACATCAGTTGTAGTGACTTACGTCATCATGGTCTCTGTCACGTCTGTCAGTCAAGTCATGGCACAATTTATGACGCCGTGATCACCAAATCAAGCACAGAGACCAAACAATATGTAGTCTGACCTCAGCCTGATGGTTCATCATATAAGAATGAAAAATGAGTGGAGAATGACTTTTAACAAAAAATTGAGGAAAAATGTTTATATGTTGAAAATGAAGTGAAATGTTGAGGAAAAGATGGAATTTTGAGTCAGAAGTTGAATCTTGATTTTAAATTTAAGTTAAAAAAAAAGATTGATTTGACTCTTGAGACAATAACATCCAGCTCATGTGAGCGGCTCCTCAAGATGCCTTATTAGGATGAAGTGAAGCTCAAAACAGGTTCATGATTTAGACTTTAAGAGATTTAGCTAAAACTGCATCTGTTCAATGAAACACACAAGCCTAGAGGGGGTCAACATTTTAACTTTTGTTTACTTTCAACATTTTCTCTACTTTGTTCATCAACCTCGTCCTCAACCAGGGGTGTCCAAACTATGGTGCTGGGGCCATCTGCGGCCCACAGTCTGTTTTTATCGGCCCTTGGCTAATTCTGAAATTGAAATAAGGATATGAATATTATGCTTGGCTGCTTTTCACTTCTCTGTAAAACTGAGGGAGGACATGAACGGTGAGCATATTTACAGGCAAAATGATAAAGTCCTGATGCCCTGATGAATGAAGACAAATGGATCATGACAGCACAGCAGCAGGAACTGTGCTCAGTTGCTCTGCTGTCTGATTTATCTCAAAATCCTATCAACAAAACACATGTCCCAATTATTCTTGAAGCACCAACACTCACACAAAGCTTTTTGGGTTTGTGCACAATGAAAAATACCACCATATTTTCAAAGTAAATTACCGGCTAATGATAATTTTACAGTGCACTGTAAAGTGCTTGACACATAAATACTTTAAAACTACAGTTAAGTAATGAAAAATCACAGCAAGTTAAATTCACAGTAATATGACGGCATTTCATGGTACACTGTGATTTTACAGTACTTGGGTGTAATTCTACAGTGACCCACACAAAAAATTACAGTAAAATTACAGTGAAGTGTTGTAAAATCACAGCTTTGTACTGTAAAACTACAACAGAATACTTTGAATTCATGACAAATTCTCTTTAACTGTAAATTTACAGCAATCTGAACATGCATGATTATAAAATCACTGCTTTATTGTGAAGTTACAGTATTTTGCTGCTCAGTGCTCACAATATCCACTTGTAATTGAACATCTCTGCTGTAGAATCACTGCAGCTCAGCAGCCAGTAAACTCCTGTGAATTAACCAAATATATGCCAAAATGAAGTACTGTAATTTTACTAATATTTACCCATCATACACCACAAAAGCTTCATTGCAGTATTAGCTGTGAATATTCACCATACAAACCTGTGAAAACCTGGTGATTGTTGACAGTGCAGTTTGTTCTTGTTTTGTGTTTGACTGTGGAAATGAGCCAGTGTCTCCAGGCCCAATCAGGCCCTCTGATTCTGACGGGCTGCTCAAATGCTTCAGTGATTGGCTGGTTGTCTCTTCAAGCCACCAATGAAAAGCTGTTTTGACTTTACTTTGGTTTTGCTTACCATCATTAAGTAGGGATGTATCAAAGGTGGCACGGCCATCCTCAGATGTTTCTTAACTTGACCCTCAGAGAAAAAAAGTTTGGACACCTCTGTCCTCAGCCTCTGGAGTGCTTGTCTACATTTTGAGAGCTTTGAAAACTCTCTTCCTCCTCTTATTGTTTCTCTCTCCTGCTTGGCTCTAATCCTCTTCTGCACTCTGCTCCTTCTTGTGCTGCTGAAACACAATAAAACTACCCTGGTGCATGCTGGTCCTTGACCTCCTCTCCTTCCCTACTTACCTACAAACTCATCAACTACGTACCTATTTAAAACCTACCCATGCACCTCTCTGTGTACTGTTCTACTAACCTACTAAGGCTGAACGACATATGGTTTTCACATCAGGACTGAAACATGGACGTGCACAACAGTCTCATCACAGGTCATGCAGTGTCAGTCATGTGACTCAAAGCTCATCCTGCTGTCATGTGTGTGGATTAATGAGGACAAAAACAGCCAATGTGCTCTTTCCATCACTTTCTATCATTAAAGTCCATTTGACATCAACATTAGTCGGTCTACTCGAGGAACAAGGTGCATGCAGTCTTCATGTTTCCTGCACGTAAAATGTTCAAGCTGATCACAGATACAGTGGTGTTACAGATTAAAGAGTGTCCATGTTAAATAGAGACTTTTACCTGATTATTTCTTTCTCCAGTTTTCACCTGAGGCTTGTTTCCCTCTTGGCTTCTGCTCTCTTGATCCTTTTGAATTCTACTGTCTCTCTACTATCACTAAAGGTTAAAAAGGCAAATTAATAAATAAATGAACAAAAACAACTTTATAGTCTCAGAATATCAGAGATTTATTTCCTGAAATGTAACAGATCCTTCTTTATTCTTTTATTTCTAAGAGTGACCATCGCAGTGTTGTATTAAATTGTCTGTATCATAACGTGTTGAATCATATCTTGTTGGATCATCTCACAACATCTCATCATATTATCTCACATCGTTTTTCCTTCTTCTAAAGATCTCCTTTGGCCTTTTTCATTGATGTTGGAGAGACAGTGGATGGATTTGGAAAGGGGGGTAGAATGAAGGGGAAGACATAAGGCAGATGGACTTCATGTTGAAATTGAACCCAGACCGACTGCATGAGACGAGAGCCTCATAAGTGCACATCTTCAACCTGCTACACCATACTGGCAGTCCCATGTCATCTCACATCTTATCCTGTGACTGCCCCCTGCTGGACATTACAGATAATACAGGTTAAGTTGGCTTCACCTTTGAAATGTGGTGGCTACGTCCACCTCATACAGTCTATGTGATAAACTTTGGTGTTTATCAGCAGTGAGCATGACGGGCCTTCAGGTCCCAAACAAAACTAAATATGAGTCTGAGGTCTGGATGATGGACTATATATGAAGCTCAGCTGTGTGATAATAATGATCTTTTAAAGCTTCACTTCTGTCTTTCCACGCTTTGTTTTGAACCATCAGTGAACGGCAGCGCTCAAGCCAGAGAGGAACAAAAACATCATCTGGTGTTTAAGCCACTAATTTTATAAAGTAATGGATGAAGTCTGAGGTCAGCTGTTGGTGGCTAAAGGGGGCTTTGAGTCTAATGCGTGGTGGTCTCTTTCAGTCAGTCTAAAAACAGACAGAGTGGTGGAGATGAAGCTGGTCTGAAACCTCCTGATGAACAGCTACACTGTGCCGTAGCCATTTAAGTCCCTAATTATGCACAACTTGAATCCTTCAGTGTTTCCCACAAACAGATGGTACTTGGGTGAGCCATGCAGGTGAATTTACTCCTCTCAGGTTTGTTCTCTGACCATTTTTATTTTTTTCTGAGTCTGATTTAGGTGAACTGGTGACTCTAAACTTGCCCTAAGGTGTGAGATGGGTGACTGGTTTTCTTTCCCTGCATGTGAGCCCTGTGATTGGCTGGCTACCAGTCCAGAGTGCACCCTACCTCTGACCCAGTGTCAGCAGTGATAGACTCCGGCCCCCTGCGACCCTGAAAGAGACGAGCAAGACAGATCAGTGTTTTTCAAAGTCTGAGGCTTCGTGAGAGCCAACAAACCAGCAAAAACTGCTCTGCTCAGCCCAATTCTGCTTTTCATGGAGCAAATATTAAACATTTTCCCAAAGAAGATGTTCTAAATATTTTAGGAGAAATAGTTTTTGGAGTAAACGAGTAAAAGAGGAAGAACCTCCATGTCCACAGTCTGCAATTTTCTAAGAGCTGTTTAAACAATAAATTTATTTTTAAAATAGAGAAGAAAAATAATTTCAGTTCGACTTAAGATGGTCATTGCTGAGTCTGGGTTTTCTTTTCCTTGTTTGATTTTAAATGACTCAGCAAATATGTTCACAAAATAAGAACATGTAAGTAAAGACAAAGATGTTATGATATGTTATGAAAAAGTCTGAGGAAGAGCCATACGGCTCGAAACGTCACTGTTGGTATAAGTAAAAATGTTCAGGGGAGCTCTTTTTTGGTGTGTGGATTATCTTGTACTTTTTCATACTAAGAATGTTGAAATGATATTTCTCTTTGGATTGAATGAAACTACAGCAACATTTAAAATATGTGGGAAAAGAGTTTTCAATAAAAGCATACTCCTATTTAGAAGAACCTAAAGATGAGATATAGATATTTAAACAATCTTGTGATATTTTATTGTTAATGGTTGTTAACAAATATCATTTATTTATCAATGAATTTGTCCATTGTTAAAACTTAAACAGACTTTATCTTCCTACAGTGGAGGCTTACTCTTCCACACGTTGAAAACCCCTGGTACAGATCATGGATGGATGTTACCAAAGGACACTTTGACATGTGACGGCAGAAGTTTGGATCAAACCGTCGACCTCCAAATTAAACATGACAGACTCTTCCACTGATCCACCCTGAAACAGCCACTGCAGTAAGCTCACACACCGAGGAAGCTCAGACAGGAATGATTTCACCCAAAACAACAAACATTTTCATTTCTGATATAAATTAATGGATGGGTGTGAAGGTATGACCTGTGGTGTTAAAGCACTTTGAGGTCAGACAGACGAGAAAAGTGCCACACGAGCTCAAGTCCATTCACCATTTAGTCTGTTGTTTATGTTCAGATGAGGACTGTTTTTGATCTCAGCTGAAGGTTCAACACTTTTACAGATAAAAACAGTAGAAAGTCCTGTATGCTCTGTCATAGGGCTGGGTAAATATCATGTTTCTGTTTGACAATGAAAATCACAGAGACGTGTTGTTTGTGTTCAGTCAAAACTGTTTATGCTCAAGTTGATTTAAAAAAAGATACCAGGTCTAAAGCTCAGTGAAAAGATTGTTTACTGTTAAAACACAGTGATCTGCAGACTGACCCTAAAGAGTCTATTTAAAGTCCATCCACCCTTATCTACACCACCTTATCCTTTTCAGAGCCGTGGGGGATTGGGGTCTAACCCAGCTGACTTTGGACAAGAGGTGGGGGACACCCTGGACTGGTCCGCCAATCACATGGCTGACATATATATAGAGAAAGCCATCTATACACAACCTCACACCTAAGGGTAAATCAGAGTCACTGGTTAACCTAACAAGCATGTTTTTGGTCTGCTGGAGGAAACAGGAGTATCTGAAAAACCCTCATGCACAGGGAGACCAGGAGTTATAATTGTATGTTTTACTCTTTTTATAGTTTCCATCATAGAGAGGAGTGCTTCCTGGACTCAAAACAGAGTTTGTTTTTCGTGCTCTCTGAAACGGGATGAACACACTCATGAAAGTAACAAGAGCAGACTCCAGAGTCTCTCTTTAAACATTAAAATGACTTTATTTCTTTGACATGGTCACGTAGACCTGAAATACAGGCATCAAATCCTCATCAGGAAGTCTTTATACTCAACATCCTGATGAAGACTTGATGTCAGATATGTGTTTTTTAGGATCTACATGACCACGCCATAGAAGTAAAATCCTGTTCATGTTTAAAGAGAGACTCTGGAGTCTTTTCTTCTTCATTTCATAAGGTTTTAAACTTATTTAACAAAAACAGAAGTCCTAACACTCATTATTGTGCATTTTATAGGTTTTATTATCAGATAATTGCAGACAAACACCTACAGACTGTCTAAGTTGTTCCAATTTGTTGTCAACATTTGGTAAAGTGGGTTGAACCTGACCTTGCAGAGCAGCTGGATCCACCTGATTCAGTGTTATATCATGCACTAGATATTTTGAACTGTCTACCTGTTTTGTCAGGTTAAGTTGAAGCAGTGATGAGCAAGAACCAGGTCCACACTCTTTTCCTCCTGTTTCCAATGTATTTATGCAGTTTAGACAGCGCCCCCTGTCCTTTGGCTAAAAATATGACTGAAGATCAAGAAGTTTGTGTGCTTTTGATACCACCGATAATTTTTGCTGATTTCTGCATATTTACATTAATGTTTTGAGCTGATTTGTTGAATATTATGAACTGGCCTGATTCAATATAATATAAGGAATGAAGAAGAAAAACATGTTCAGATGTTTCAAGGACATTGCCTATGCTGTAACTGCCTTGTGAAGTATATTATATGTAATTTATCGCATCTATATATATGTATATATATATATATATATATATATATATATATATATATATATATATATATATATATATATATATATATATATATATATATATATATATATGTGTATATATATATATATATATATATATATATATATATATATATATATATATATATATATATATGTTTTTTTTTTTATTTATATTTATTGATTTTCAAGAAAGATAAGAAACTCAGTACAAACAAACAAACAAAAAGGAAATAAAACCCTCCCCCCAAAACCAAAACGGACAAAAAGCACGGGCAGGATCAGCTCTTCACGTAAAGGAATGAAGACATAACGAGGGCCACAGTAATGACAAAAAACTAAACATACATTTAAAATAATAATAATAATAATTGAATAAAGAACAATCTGTACAATGTGAAAGTAAAATGCAAGATACACGCAGCAAGGTGTTACACAGTGATCAACACATTAGTCACTTTGTTGAAACAGTTGCAGTTCAGGGCCCCACATTTTTTAAACATGTCTTCCCTGTCTTCATTATGGAGTCTCAGCCTCTCCAAGTGAAGCATATTTGTCATTTCTCTCAACCACAAATCGTACGTGGGCGCAGTGTCTGACCTCCATGCACAGAGGATTCATTTCTTTGCAATCACAGTTCCAAATAAGATTTTTCTCATATTTGGTGGCATGAGACAAAGGGAATGGCTACAAGCTGATCAGGCCCCCAACATTTCCCGTAAGCCAATGAGAAGCAATGAAACATGCTTTTCCAATGTGTACAGTTTACTACATAACCAAAAAGAATGTATTAAGATACCAGTTGTAGACTTGCACCTGTTGCACATAGGTGAAACATCAGGAAAGACACTGTGCAGTTTTTCTCTAGAGTAATTGAGTCGATGTAAAGTCTTAAACTGCATAAGGCAATGCCTGACATTCACAGAGCAATCATATCTACTTTTTAAACATTCATCCCATATTTCATCTTCCAGTGCTGCATTCAGCTCATCTCTCCATGACTGCTTGATACTTGTTGTGCTCAGTGGGGTGTTGTTGTGCAAGATCCAGTAGAAAAATGAAACTGCCCCCTTAGTAGAAGGGTCAAATTTATTCATTGTCTCAAGGGTCTCATGTTCAACCAAGATTTCAAAGTTGGGTAAAAGAGTCCTGACATAATTTCGAATTTAAAAGTATCTAAAAAGGACAGATTTGGGAATGTCATATTTCACTGCAAGTTGTGAGTATGAGGCAAAAATGCTGTTAATGTATAGATCACCTATGTTGCAAATGCCTTTCTGTTTCCAGATGAGGAAAACATTATCAGTCAGACCTGGTAAAAAAGAATGATTAGCACATATTGGGGTGTCCAGTAGATGTTTGGAGCCTCGGTGTAATGTTTTATCTGCTTCTAGATCCTTGTGTTGTCAGTTAGAAAACTGTGATTAAAGTATGTCTTTTATAACAGCAGTGGGACTGTTAAGGACAGGTGATAATTATGTTTTTTTGCAAAACATTCTTTCCATACTCAACCACACAGGGCAGGAGTCTGCCTCAGGGCCCTTCCTCCACCATGAAGGAATAGATAAGTGTGCAGCCCAGTAGGACAACTCAAAGTTCGGTAAAGCAAAACCTCCCATATCCTTTGGTTTTGATGGTGTTTTTAGTGATTCTAACAGTTTTATAACTCCATGTGAAAGGTAGAATAATTGAGTCTAACTGCCTGAAGTATGATTGCACAGTAAGTTTGACCAAGATCGCGTCGCAAACCCAAGTCCTGTCGCCTGTTCAGAGCTCATTTTGTTGCCGTCGCCGTTGCTCAGTGACGTCACTCCCACTCGAGTTTCACCCCGCCATCATATCATATATCATATAATAGGACGTATTAGCTGACATTATTCCAACTGTATCCTTTTCACTCACCTACCAACCACAAAACACTGCAGCTGGCCCTGCAGCAGCATCATCTGTGAGTTCTCTGTGTCCGTCTGGGTGGAATTAATGTCCTCACTAACTAATGTTCCCCACACGGACATAGATTGTCACTCTGTGGACTGGAAAGAAACAGTCTGTCAAGGGTGTCAATCACTCACCCACACAACGCTGATTGGCTCTCGTGGTGTGACATCGCCTGAAAAGTTCAAATATTTCAACTTTGGCGACGAAGCACAGTGACCTGCTCGGCGTCCAAAGCGACCCCAGAGTTCCCATCTGCAGCAACAGCGGCCCCTCCCCCATGCCTCCAAAGATGCGACCAAGTCGCCCAGAACCCGGCGACCAGATCTGGTCGCGAGTGGTCGTGGCTGATCGTAGCTGTACATTGACTCTGCTTGGAGAATGGCTGCAGAGGTCGCCGAGGTCACCAAGGTCGCCAAAGTCGCGTTCGGTGGGAACGCACCTTTACGGGTCAGCACAGACTTGCTGCTCTTCACAGTAAAACGGTTTGTAGAAAGAGCTGTCGTCTAAAATGAGCCTGTAAATATCAGCCTGTCTGCAAAAGTCCAATAACGCACATCCCTACTCACTCTCACCTCTTGGTCCTCGTGGTGATTGGCTGTGAGCGTGGTCCATCCAGCCAATCACAGCAGGAGGTGTGAGGTAGATGTTTGTGTTGGTGTGTGTGGATCAGTGTGTCTCTGTGGTAAAGAGCTGATGGTGTGAGACTGAGCTGTGATTTACTCTGATTCACCCACAAAACTCTCTCTGTCTCTCTCAGGTGTTCACGTTTACCAGTATATGTACGGCTGTGAGTGGGACGATGAGACTGATGAGATCAGTGGCCACAGACAGATTGGTTATGATGGGGAAGGCTTCCTTGTATTTGACATGAAGACCTTCACATGGGTCGCTGCTCAACAGCAGGCAGTCTCCACCAAAAAACAGTTGAATAATGACAAAGACGGTCTAGCCAATAACAAGAACTACCTCACCCAGATTTGCCCTGAGTGGCTGAAGAAGTTTTCGGAGTATGGAAAGAGCTCTATGATGAGAAAAGGTAAGATCATGAGAGCTGATGTCTTTTATTTTGACCATGTTCATGTTTATTTTTCACACTCTGATGTTACAATATATATTTGACCAACTCTTTTTCTTTGCTCTCTTCTCATCTCGCTGCTGCCTCCTTATTGTTCCTCCATTTTGTCTCTGCTGCGTGGTCCATTTTAAAGTTTGTTTCTTTTCATGGTTACATCTCTGTTTTCATCTGCTCTTTCTAAAATAACTCCCCCTCCTCAGCCCTCTGCTCCTGTCTGCCCCCTCCTCTTTTCTCTTCATGAAGAGGAGCTCCTTTGTAAATGTAAATGCTCTTTACAGCAACCCTTTCGGTGAACCAAAGTGCTTTACAATAGGTCGTAAATAAAGAGGAATGAATAAAAAACAATTAAAAGCAGCAAAATAGAAAAAAATACAATACAATAAAATACAATAAAATAAAGTAAAGGTGTCACCAGGCTACTGGGTATTAAAAGCCATCCTAAATAAATATGTTTTCAGTCTAGATTTGAAAAGGCCCAGGTCAGAAATAAGACGCATCCCAGCGGGGAGCTTATTCCAGAGCCTGGGAGCAGCAACAGATAAGGGCTTGGTCACCCCAGTGTTTGTACTTTGACCTCGGCACTCCCAGCAAAAGTTGTTTTGACGACCTCAGAGCTCCACCGAGCAGTTAAAAGCTCAATTAAATACGCTGGGGCGAGGCCATTAAGAGCTTTAAAAACAATAATTAAAAGTTTAAAATCAATCCTGTAAAGGACAGGAAGCCAATGAAGGGATTTTTATACAGGAGTGATGTGGTCTCGTCTGTTGGTGCTGGTTAAAAGACAGGCAGCAGGGTTCTGCACAAGTTGAAGGCGACTGAGAGAAGACTGGGAGACGCCAACATAAAGAGCGTTGCAGTAGTCCAGTTTTGAACACATAAGAACATGGAAGGCTTTCTCAAGGTCATGACGGCTTAAAAACATTTTAACTTTGGACAGGAGTTTGTTTGTCAAACTTCAGATGTGTGTCAAGAACCACTCCCATATTCCTGACGGCTTGATTAAGCTTTGAAAACAACGTGCCAAAGCCAGCAGTCCCTGTATCCCCAAACATACTACAGTCCATTTTATCATCATTAAGGTGAAGAAAACTTCGGGCCAACCACTGCTTGATATCAGCAACACAAGAAAACAAAGAATCTTGCGCACTGTGACTGTTGGGCTTCACAGATCATCTGCATAAAAGTGAAAAGAAAGGTTGTGCCGAGCTGTAATTGACCCAAGAGGAAGCATGTATAATGAAAAGAGAACAGGGCCAAGAATAGAACCCTGTGGGACCCCACAGGGGAGAGGAGCACTGGAAGAGGACAAGTCACTGATCATAACAGAGTAGGTTCTAGTGGATAAGTAAGATGAAAACCACTCCTTTAATCCTGATTATTAGCTCATTAGGGCTGTACAACATAGACCAAAAGCCCATTGGTGATGCATAACTCACATTTTATAATCAGCTCTGTTACTGGTTAATGATAATCTAATTACTGACAGACTCAGTGATTAATTATTGTCTTAAATCAACAGTGTCAGCAGGACTGTGTTTGAGCTCGACTTTCTGCTTCATCTTGTTTTTATGTCGTCATTTTTCACAATCAGAGTTTAATGTCAGCCTTTTCTTCACTTAAATAAAATTTAATTGTTAAAGAACTTAAATACGATCAAGTTGTTATGAGCTAAGTTCTCTTATCTCCTTTTTCTGTTCATTGATCAGTATATTTTTAATGTGAACAAACACTGAACAACAATGTATTCAAACGATTCATGTAATTATTTGAACTCTGGTCAAGTTTTAATAAAGTCATGAACTATTGATCTTTAAACCCTGTTATTTTTGTGTTACTGAGACATCAAACCAGAGCAGTGACAGTAAACAACAGTAAATAATGATAAAGAAACGATAAACAGTCGTTGTTTTTGTGCTCCAGACCTCCCCACAGTGTCCCTCCTCCAGAAGACCCCCTCCTCTCAGATCACCTGCCACGCCACAGGTTTCTACCCCAACCAAGCTGCCATGTTCTGGAGGAAAGATGGAGAGGAGCTTTTTGACAACGTGGAGCGTGACGACCTGGAGCTCCCCTCTGATGACTGGGGGAAGTATGAGTGTGTGTTTCAGCTCTCTGGTGTGAGGACGGACTTGGTCACCAAACTGGACAAAAAGGACATCAAGACAAACTACAGTAAGACCTGAACCAGCAGTGATGAACCAGAGTTACTGAAACAGTGGAGGGTTGGAATATCTTTGAACACATGAATAATATGCTACAGTATACTGTATAGTTTGCTGTATATAGTTTAATGAATGTTGAGACCTTTTTCATGTGATGTCAGTTTTATGACACCTCTGGCTGGACGGCAGGAGACAGCAGTAACTCACTGGATGTCTGAGCTAATGAACATTATCTTTCTTAGAGTCAATTATAAACCTGTAAATCCATCCATAGTAATCTTCTGCTGTAAACAAACAAAGCTGTAAATGTCAGGATTAGATACCTGCTAATCACTTGGTAAAGTCAACTCCACAGCAAAGTCTCATTTAAAACCTCCAGAGCTGAATAATGAAGCCAGTGTGAAAGTGCCAAAACTTTAGTCTGCTTGAGGCTGCAGGAAACCCAGAGGCTCTATGATTGTGTGCAGGGAACAGTCAGTATTTACTGCTGAAATAAACATATTCACAGCCTGGATCAACAAACAGCTTCAGTCTGAGTATATAATTTATCTAAAGGCTCTCACTGTACAGGAGAGGATTTTTTTCAATATCGTGCTCATTTTCATTTTTTTGACGTTTACGTTACGTTTTGGGAAATAAGGGACAGGATGGACACGACTATAAGCATGTGTGCAGTAGATGGACTAAACAGCCTCGCTGTCTGTGAGTAGGTTGATCTAAAGTTCAGTTGAGAAGGCATGTACAGTATGCCCAAAGTTGTCTCAAAATGTATAGAATTCTAAAATGGATTTTTTGGATAAGGTCTGTGTTGAACACATGAGTATGATATTTTAACTTTTCTTTTTGCAACATTTACTGCATCTAAAATTGCACCACTTTGGATTTTAAAGTGTTATTGTGTCATTAACGGTTGCTAATGAACCACTAACCATAAAAATGACAGGGGACCCAACTGAAGTTATTTTGATCATATTACTCGACAATAATGCACAAACAAAAGCCACAGCCATGGGCAACAACTTGATCAGGTCGTTTCATCAAGAGGACTTTTTTATTTTTTAAGATTATTTTTTGCCTTTATTGATCGGAGAGAGGGTGACAGTGGATAGGCTTGTGAAGGGGGGAGACACTCTGCTAACTGGCCACAGGCTGGATTTGAACCCGAGCTGGCAGAAGTATGTCCATGGGTCGTGCCTGGTTGCTTACCACTCCACCAAACCAGCTCAAGAGGACGTTTTTAAACAACAGGTTACAGCATGACCATATGTTAGAAGTGTGGTGGCTGTTTCTAGTCAAACTTAGCCTGATAATGACTTTTTACTCTCACTGAAAGTTGTGTTCATTCATGAAGATTGTCATGGTGAACACAACGTGCACATTTCATAAACTTTTGTTCAACACAGATGTTATCAGTAATGATCCATGAACACGGTGAAAAAATAAATCGGACTGTTCTGCACTGACATGAATCACTTTCTTGTGTCAGTGTTAACCTGAACTTACAGCAGCTCTGATGTCAGGATGGCACATGGGGTACACACTGTGTTAGAAGAACCAAACCTGGTTTTACCGTTCACCATTTTAGGTGTACACGGTGTCTGTAAAGATTTACATTTTCATCATCTGTTATTATGATTACTTTTTCCGTCTTCAATTACCTTAAATCACTGTTAGTGCCTTTACTTCCCTCACATTTTACAACCTTTAATCTGATCTAGGGCGGCACGGTGGCGCAGCAGGCAGTGCACGTGCCTCACAGCAAGAAGGTCGCTGGTTCGATTCCTGGGTCAGTCAGGGCCTTTCTGTGTGAAGTGTGCATGTTCTTCCCGTGCATGCGTGGGTTCCCTCTGGGCACTCCGGCTTCCTCCCACAGACCAAAAACATGCTCATTAATTGGTCACTCTAAATTGCCCTTAGGTATGAGTGTGAGCGTGAATGGTTGTCTGTCTCTATATGTTGCCCTGCGATCAGCTGGGGACCGGTCCAGGGTGTACCCTGCCTCTCGCCCAATGACAGCTGGGATAGGCCCCAGCCCCCCGCAACCCCAAAAGGGATAGTCGGTATAGAAAATGAATGAATAATCTGATCTAATTGTTCCCCATTTATTGATCAATAAAGGTTTTTATAATAGTGTATTTTGTACTTTTTAATTAAATATGTATCAAAAAAAATTTCATTTGCTTATTTCAGCATTAAACCAATGGTAATGTCTGCCTTTGGATTCTGGCAATCTAAATGAATAACCAAATCTCTAATCGCACCATAAAGCTGAAATTGCTTTAAAAATTATTAACAGCTGAAGGGAATTTATTGTTTTTGTCATCGTTTCCTTGTTAACAGGGAATTAATCTGTTAAATATTAATTATTAAACAAATTAACCACATTTTGTTCAGTTTATTTTCCAGATAATATTTGTTTTAGGATGTTTTTAGGACAGATCATTTATCATAATGTAAGAAATTATTTTTAGTTTGCTTCTTCTCTAGGTCTTCTGCAGACAATCATATGTTTACAGATTAAAGGCATCAGTTTGACTCCATCATTAGATTATTGGACTGCTACGTTGAGTTACATTTGTTATGTCACACTGAAGTAATAATACTGTTTGCAGCTCTCGCTGTTGAACAAACAAACATGGAACAAAATATTTTTGACTTAAAGCTGAAAACAAAAAACAAGAAATCAAATCCCCAGTGAGAAAAGTTCTACAGATGTAAGGATTCATTTGTATAACTGTGTGAACTTGGTTTGAAAACTTTTTTCCAAGATGGAGGATTTGGCCTAATGTCTTCAGTGAACACTTTTGTTTTTGGTGGCCTCAGACTGTTTTTGTCTCTCTAACCTTTTTCATTCAAACCTATTATGACTTCATTGTCTGTTTCCTCCTTCACAGTGAACTCCATGAACATGATCATCGGCATCGTTGCTGCAGTGCTTCTGCTGGTGGTCATCGTCTGTGTGGCTGGATTCTTCATCTGGAAGAACAGAAACAGTAAGAGAAGCAGACATGTAGTCTTAATTTCTGTATTTACATTTTATACTTTGTTGTTCTCAACAAATATATTTCTAGACATATTCAGTGCCTCTGAGTTGTATCCAACGCTTAGTAATAAAATGACAGTTATGATGTGTTTGCAGCATGCTGATGTTATGGAGTAATGAGAAAATATGTTTGTGTGTTTGAGTGGACACATGAAGACATATTAGAAAGGTGACCGTCTGAAATGTTGATTAACATCTTTTCTTTTTTTTACCTTCAGACATACAGCCCCCATCTCATAAGTACAACTTATTTTCTTTCTGTAAACACATTTTCAAGACAAAATCCCCTTCCTCTCCCCTTCCTCTCACTTTCTGAGGGTAACAAAGTTACAAATTATTGTATGCTTACATCAAAACTTTGAAGAAAATTGCAAATATAAAGCTATTATTTGACTCAACTATACAAAAAATCGCTTTTTTATACTCTGATGAAGATAATAACACATTTTTCATGTGTCGGACACAAAATTAAATCCAATTTAAGCTATTTTGTTTAGTAAAACAGTGAGGCTTTCCCAGTTTTTTAAAGAAGTGGGACTAACAAAGAGAGTCAGGGAAAAGTAGACTGTGTGTGTTAAAAGATAAAACAAGACAGCAAAAACAGCCTTTTAGCAGATAGAGACAGATTTTTACATGTTTCCCTTTGTGTGTTTTGATATGCTCGGAGTCATTAAATGCAGTCTTGAGAGTCTAAACACATTATTAGAGGAATTATACCAACTTAAATCTATGTCAACAATAACCTTTTAGGTTTCCTTAATTTGTAATTAACATTTTAATCCTGAATGAGGCAGGACCTTCCTTCTCCGCTCATTTGACATCAGGACAGGACTGAAGCTCACGTCTGTCATTGAACAAGAGCAAACATGAGAGAGAGAAGAAGAGAGAGACAGAAGTTAAAGCTGTTCAAGTTTTTATTAGATGAGATTATTTTAAATATTTTGTCCTGTTGTATTTTAATTTGACTCTTTCAAGAGCTGTGCATGTTTTAAGTACAAACCTTTAACTGAAATGAGAAGATATTTTCTATTCTTTATCAGTGAGCCTTTTTCTTTCATCTTCTGTATTTTCATCACTGTAGACTTTGTTCTGTGGCTCATAATGAAAATGTTATTAATCATTTATTGTTATATATTCAGATTATAAGTATATCATATTTGTCCCGATGAGTGTTTTTTAAATTTTGACTGAGTAATATAAGTCAGACATGACGATGTTGTGGACCTTTGCTCAGGAAAAATGTCCAAAATCCATCCTAATTAAAGTTTCATTGATGGCCCTGCTTTGTTTTATAGTCTAATGGATCATAAAACAATCATGGCAAATGATGTTCTGAAAATGACTGCTTCAAACTACTAAAACACAGAACAGACAAAGCAGAAACCCAAAATCATATAATATTTTCTGTTTCATAGCCTGAAACAGATTCCTTTCTGCTTTCTCTGTGTTTATAACTTAAAGATTTCTGAAAATGACTCACAGGCTGCATTGAGTGAGGTGGAGGATTGCATGTGGACCCCAGGCTGCCAGTGTCCCGCCCCTGATTTAAAGTTTTGGGAGTTTTATTTCTAATAATTCACAATAAAAGCACATATTATGATGCATGTTGACCTTTGTCCTCTGACCTTACAGCGGTGTACGGCCCTGCTGTGGAGGAAGTGGAGCAACAGCCTCTGCATGAAAAAGCTTAAAGGCAAAGGCACCACCCTGGACTCAGTAAGTCACATCATAGAAGTCTGGCTGAGGTTTATTTTGGTAAAGCTGGTTTTAAAACTGCTCCTGCTGAGTTTGTCCCTTTGCTGTAGAAAAAAGGTGACACATTTATCTACAGAGAAAAACTGACTTTTTAATGATCTTCCACAAAAAGTAAACCCATTATGTTTGATGACAGAATTTAACCAAACTCTAGTCAACAAAATGGTGGCCATTCTTGGCCTAATTTCTTAATTGTAGGTGTGAATGAGTGCAGTTGTCTGTCTCTGTGACCCTGAGATAGGCTTCAGCCCCCGTGACCCCAAATGTGATCAACGATGTAGATGATGGACGGATGGATGGATGGATGGATGGATGGAGAGCTCATAAGAACATTTAAATACAAAATACATGTGTTTTGTATGTGAATAATAGTCGTAAGTGTTGTTACAAGTGTCCTACTTCTACTTCGACTCCCTGAAGTAAGACAAATGAACGTGGCCCTCTTGGTGGCCAAAGTTCAGCCCTCTGCTTAAATAATAATGAATTTAACTTACAGCAAATATACATAATAAAATATATCAGGAATATAAACAATGGAACCATAAACGTCAAATTAAAGACCAACAGTTTAAGGTCCAGTCTATTTCACCAGCCTGCTGTTGCCGTACATTTTAAAGGTAAAAGCAGGTGTGAATTGGAGGCCAATAATTCGTGTTGAAATGGTTTGCTGATCAAAATTAAAGGATTTGTTTGTGTTTTTATAAAGGATGTGGTGTACAGTAGATGAAGCCCATTAACACCTGTCCATATGTTTTTTGTTTGAGTTACCTGCCCTTTACACACACACACACTGTATCAAACATAATAAAGTTTGTTTTCTAGTTTTGTAAATATTGCTGCATATATATTAAAAGTACTTAACTGTTGTATTGATCCACTGAGGCTGAAGTAAGCATGTGTTTAATCACAGTCGTTGTTAATCAGGACTTTGTGATTGATTTAATTGATTTTTCTTTATGTGTTTTAGAATTTCACAGATGGATTGAACTGATTGAAAAAAAAAATGAACTAAGATCTTGTGCACTTCTACACTGCCATCATCGAGTCCTTCCTCACCTCCTCCATCGTGGTCTGGTACTCTGGAGCCACCATCAGGGACAAGGGCAGGCTTCAGCGTATCATTCACTCTGCAGAGAAGGTGATCGGCTGCAACCTGCCATCTCTTTACAGCCTGTACACCTCCAGGACCAGGAGGCAGGTAAACTGTGGTCTCTCACCTGGACATGGACTCTTTGAGACCCTCTCCTCTGGCAAGAGGCTGCAGTCCATCCAGACCAAAACCACTTGGCACCTGAACAGTTTCTTATCCTCTGCTGTCAGTATCATGAGCACCTACATCCAGCCTAATTTGACCCACTGCACACAGTGTTTTTCAGTTGAGGACAAAAGTTCCTTCAAGATTTTCCAAAGTACTTTTTTAACAGAGCAATGAATTTTCAACACAGCATTTCTGAACATACTACCTTTCTTTAGAAGGTACAAATTATTAAATATTTGCCACCAAAACAGAATTCTTTAAGAAAAAACTAAAATTACCAGGGACATTATTATTAGCCCCCTTTAAGAAATGACCATTTGTTAAGTCATTGAACAAACCACTTTTGTGCAATGATGTGTTTTAACTTCACAGGTGATGTGCTGAAAGGTGTTAAGGTGAATCAAGTGATTTCACATAACTATTAAGTTATACATGGTATGAAAGCCTCAGTATGGGTCAATGAGCTGTCAGTTGAGAAAGCATCGTGCCGAAAACTGAAGAAATCAGTTTGGACATGAGAAAAAGTATTATTGATGTACAGAAAGCAGGAGAAGGATATACAAAGCTATCCAAGCGTTTGTAAGTGTCATGAACTGGAGTGAGAAGTGTAAACCAGAAATTCAAAGGCAGCCACACAGTACAGAACAAGCCTGGCAGGGACAGGAAGTGAAAGGAAACTAGTGAGAGATGTGTCTGAAGACCCCAGAACAACTGCAGAGACGCTGGTGAATGACTTGGCCACATCAGGAATTGTAGTCTCCAAGGGGACGGTCACCAGAGCTCTGCACAGGAATGTCTGCACAGGTTGCAGACAAAGAAAAACTCCACTTTTGAAGAAGAGACACCTTCAAGCCAGATTTAAGTATGCTCAGGACAACCTCAACATCTTCCAACATGACAAAAATCCAAAACATACGTCTCTCTTGGTGAAGAGCTATCTCTAGAAGACCAAAGTGAATGTAATTTAGTGGCCTGCACAAAGCCCTGACTTAAATCCTATTGGAAATATATGGGGTCACCTAAAGAAGAATGTCAAGGCCGTCAAATCTGGAGGAGCTTGAGAGATTTGCCAGAGAAGAGGCTGAGATTCCTCAAAGGAAGTCTCAGAGACTTGTTGAAAACTACAACAAACAACTGCAGGCTGTTATCCAGCAAAAAGGATTCACAGTTGACCATTTGGATCTGGGGGAGGGGTAATTATTTTGACCCTGGTAGTTTTTGTTTTTTTTGTGGAATATTTTATTTTCTGTGTGCAAACTAAAATAATTAAAGCATCCAAAATAAAAGTAGGATGTCTAAAAACACTGTGTTAAAAATGTGATGCTCTGTTTAAAAGCTCTTGGGAAGTACTTTTGAAACAATGACATTTTTGTAGTGGGGCTCATAATTTTGTCCTCAACTGTGTATGTCATATTTATTCTGTTAAGAATTCAGTGCTCATCTGCACAGCTCCTTCACTGCATCTTCTGTTGGGTTGTGTTTTTGTTCTTTTTTGTTTCTATTGTATATAATGTAAATATTGTATATATTGTATACTTTTCTAATTCAATTTGCACTATTTTTATACTTTTTTTATTTCTCCTAACTCTTTATTTTTATTCTAACTATACGTTGATTTTTGCACCAACTTACCAAGTCAGTATGTGTAAATGTTCTTGGTAATAAAAACAGAATCAGATTCTCTGTCAGATTTCTTCTTTAATATTGTTTTTTCTTCTCCTTACACGAGAAGAATTGTGACTGTTCTACACCTTTGCAGTGCTCATTTGATCATTTTTAAGGAACTTCATTTCTTTAACCCCATCGTGTTTTCAGCACATTCACTCTTTGTCCATCCAAACCCTCGCCTCTCAAACCTGACATCTCAGTGCTGTAGCTTGTTCATGGCTGGGTTTTCCTCCCCACCTCCCTGAAACTTGATCCAGTAGTCAAGTGTGAGCTTTCCTCTTCTTCTCCTCTGGAGGTACCTCATTTGTTTGTTAGAATAGCATTTACCAGGGCTGGATTCATCGCTCCTGTGCAAACCCCTAAAGCTCTGAACTAGGATTTGTCCACTTTTAGCAGCGTTGTTTTTCTGCTGCTCCATAAATCATACAACCATGATCTAATGTTGATCTCACCAGTGCTCCATAAATGTCCACTAACTGACCCAAACTTCTCTGACCCGCAGTCACACCCAGCCACAGCATCCAACAGATTTATGACTTTCTTACACTTAGTTTCAAGATGTGTCATCTGGTTTTTCAAAGTATATTTGCTATCAAGCTATAGACTGAGACACTTGAATTCAGGCACCATCTCCATCAGCTGACCACACAGTGTCAGTTTTTTAGTCTCAGTCTTTTGTTTGTTGGTAAATATGTAGCACGACTTGCTTGTTGACAGCTTGATGCTACACTGATACGACCATTTCTCTACTTTATTGATTGTTTTTTTCAAATTTTATTTCACCTATGAGCAGTTTCTACCCCATGTCCATTTGGCCCTATCGTCTGCACACACTGCAGATATGATTCAAACCCCGACCAGTTGCAGCATATCTTGGATATGTTGTATTTGCTTACCATTGCACTGGTGTTTCACACCAAAACCTTTTGTCTTTATGCAAACCCTGTGTTCAAGACTTGGCCTGACCACACCTGACCTTAAACTAATTGTTTTAAGTTTTGCCAACTTAATTGAAGAAATTAGACCAACTTTACAGAAAAAAAAACTTAATAATGATAGTTGAGATAACTCCTTTGATTAAGTTCATAACAAAAAAAAATGTTTTTTTTTTCCTGAAAAATGTACTCAACCCTTTCATGCATGAATTAATAAATCACAAAGGAACATTTTTTCAGTGTTTGTTTTTACTATCAAACTATAAAATCATGGCTGTTTTTATTTAATGTTACATTTTGCTTGAGTTATGCATCTTTCCACAACAGCGGACACGATGCATCAACAGAATAAATAGTAATTTAATGGAACTTAATAAAGAAACACAAACATGTCTTTTACAAACATGTATTAAGAGTAAATAAAATAACAAGCAAAATGTTATGTATATGTATTGCTGCTGTCTAATCAAACTATTCACTTGTGAATTACAGCTAAATTGTAATAAAAAATACAAATTAGGTGAAATCTGAATATAGGCATGAAACTCAGAATATATCCTTTAATCGGATTAATTTTTGATCACAGAAAAAAATATATAAGAAGCATTTTTATTATCTGAATAAAACTGTTTCTAGCATATTATTAAATTAGAAAATATATATTTCAACCTTTCTGATTCTTTGATAATAAAAGTATTTAACACTTATTCCTGAAAAGTGTGGCGCAATTTCCCCTCCGTTGACCATTTTGAATTTATAATGCGTTATCTTATATGACAAAACTATGCTCGGATAATATTTTTATGAAACTTGAGACAATAGCTCGGGAGTTTACCACCTGGTGGAAATGGCCCTGCAACCTAAATGCTATAAAATGTATTTCAAATATCTGTCCCCTGTAGTGACAGGTTAAAGCAGTGATTTAGTTTTCGTTATTACAGTGCAGGTTTCTTGCACACATTTAACATCAGGTTAAATTCTTGTCCATTATGAGACTCCTGTCATTACACTGGAGTGTGTGGAGAACCAGGATGAATGTTTTAAGTGCTTATTTCAGTGGTTGTCAACATTGCATGAATTTGATCTGCTTTTATATCATTCTGGGTGTCAGTGGTTCATTGGGTAGTGCACTTATCAGTAATCTGGAGGTTGCAGGTTTAAGCCCAGCTCCAGGCGGCACATGGCGATGTGTCCTTGAGCAAGACACTTAACCCCAAGATGCTCCCACTGCTGTGTCAGTGGCGTGTAAATGGACATGAAAGGGTGTGAATGTGTTAGTTTATACTGATGGATAACTAACAGAGAAACTCAGGACAGTCAGTGAGTGAATGTGAGAGTGAATGGGTGTGGTGGGGTAAGCATGACCTGTGGTGTAAAGCAGCTTTGAGTAGTCAAAGACTAGAAAAGCGCTATAAGCTCAAGTCCATTTACCGTTTACTTTCATATCCAGGAATTTATCTGCTGCCTCCTCTATTTTGATTCTGTCACTTTTCTTTGTCATCTGAACAGCAGCATTAATGGTCTGACAAATAATGACCACAACGTCTTTTTTTCACAACCGTTTGATTTTCAACTCTGCATTTACGCATACAGGCATTGATAACAGGCGGGGGGGCCACATGGGTTTGTGCCATTGTTTTGGCTTTTTTCTGCAGTTTTCTGCAGTGATTTCGCTGGTTGTTCCCTCCATTCTCACTTTCTTTAGTGCCTCTGCATTGTTTTTAACCTTTATTTAACCAGAAAAAGAAACTCATTAAGATGAAAAATCCTTAGGGTCAAAGTAGGCAGCAGCACAGACTTCTCCAGTCAGTTTGATTGGGTGATCATGCTCACCATCCTGACTGATCTCAATCACTGTTTTCCACTCGGTCACTTGTATTTGATTCATTCAGGCCTGTTTTTTGTGCTAGTCTTTGTGTTCTTCCTGGTGCTGGGCCTGGAGTCACTCTCATCTGACTAACTTTTGTCTCTTTCTTGTCCGTGCCTATGTGCCCTTTTCGGCCTCGCAGACCTTGACAACATCCATTATGCCCACCTGATGTAGACATGAGACTACAGTCAGAGTAGAGTTTATGCAGTCGATGTTCAGTCCTGCCGTGTTCTTCTCTCCTCTTCTGCTTTCTGCTGAATCTCATGAGAAAAGACTGTTACAATGGCTGACAGGGACAGGGAGGGTCAAGAGGTTTCAGAAGGACGGGGTGTGACCTTTTCAACTTCCTGTCTGTTCATGCTGCCTCTACACCTCCAGTAAGTTAGTTTGTCTTGTTTATTTAATTGATTGACAATTTTAAGACAAATTTCATGGAGTGAGTCTTCAGTAAATTGGTGTGTTTGTTAATATGGGGAACAAATAGTTACTGAAACTACATGTGCTGATGCTCTTAAAGGAGGCAATTTAAGTTTGTAAGTTTTATTCAGTGAATATTTTCTTTTTTTTGAAATCACAGACAGGCTGTTTAATCTGTGCCATGTATTAATTTATGTTAATATCACAGGAACTTCAAGTTATGGATACAGTTATGGAAGCAGAAAGTCTTTCTACCTCCCTATGCACCATTTTTGGAGTACTTTGCCAAAGCAGAGACAGAAAATTAGGCTGTGGATTAATTTGACATCTAGAATTTACTTTTTCAACTTATTTTTATAAATATTGTGATAATATCATTGTTGTGATATTTTTGTCTACGATAATGTGATGTGAAAATCCAATGTCGTGACAGCCTGAGTTACAACCCAACCCCTCCCTATCAGCCAATGAAAAGCTATAGCTGTTTTCATAAAGCTCATGTAAATTAGAAAGGGAGGGATGCATCAGTTTTTGCCTTAGAGACTGTCATTACAGTAAGTTTTATGATTTTATCTACAGTTTTACTTCATTACCTAAATACAGTTTTTATCCCTCTGTAAAACTCACATGCAAAAGTCCCCAGCCTTGATAACCCCTGTGTGTGATCAGGGAGGAAGTGTTGACACTGATCGGTGAGAATGGTGGTGTCACTGCTCTACAAACGTCACAACCATCCCTGGTCTCCCCTCGTGTGAAAACATCATTGAGTAGCCATTCACTTAGGCTTATAGGTTTACTGAACAGGACATCAACTTAAACTCTGTGATCTACGCTTCATGATGCTGCTGTATTCTCGAAGATGCTGTCAGAGCTGTGATCGATCTGCAGGTGACAGGCGACAGACTGAAAAGACGCTCAGAGAAACATTTATCTATGAGGCACTTCAGAGGAAGAAGTGCACGTTTGTCAGCTGAAATAAATGTACTGAGGCACTGAATGAGCTTTGGCTTCAACAGAAACATGAACACATGATCAACTCCAAGAGCCTTGTGCTGAATCGCTGGAAACTGATTTAGGGACCGTCATGAAACTACATCACATAAATATAAAAATACATAATTGCAGTTCTTTCAATAGTTTCCATGTCATCTGACCCAGTGACTCCAAACCCAGTTGTATTAGTAAAGTGGACACATCACTTTTTATGGTATTTTGGTGTTTCCTCTATTTTATATGAGTATTTATATGCAGAAATCATCACTTTTTTTCAGTAGCTTTTAGGTCATGTGACCCAGTGACTCCAAACCAGTATCTAATTGTACTACTAAACGCTACAAATAAGACACACCACTTTTTCTGGTATTTTAGAGCTTTATCTATTTTTATGAAAATTTGTATGCTAATGTAACTAAGGACAGTCTTCAGGTCCTGGCCACTCTGCGTTGTGTTCTGGGGTGTTCAAAGAACCACTGACAGCCCACAATCCTTGGCAAACTCAAGTTTATTAGTACCTGTAATGAGTTCAAAAAGAGCAAAAAAGTTGTCAGACTTCCTATCTTCACAAAGCATGCCTCTCTCAGTCATATTCAATACAGACTGACTCATGTTAACATAGATACCAAACCAAAATCATATAAATAAAATAACAAAAAAATATAATAAACATGTTTGTCTCTACCATGTCAGTCAATCCCATATAGAAAGAGAAAGTGCATGTATGTTATTCATTCATTTTCTATACCGACTATCCCTTTCGGGGTTGCGGGGGGTGCTGGAGCCTATCCAGGCTGTCATTGGGTGAGAGGCGGGGTACACCCTGAACCGGTCGCCAGTCGATTGCAGGGCAACATATAGAGACAGACAACCATTCACACTCACACTCACACCTAAGGGCAGTTTAGAGTGACCAATCAACCTAATGAGCATGTTTTTGGTCTGTGGGAGGAAGCCGGAGTGCTGGAGAGAACCCACGCATGCATGGGAAGAACATGCAAACTTCACACAGAAAGGCCCTGCCCGACCTGGGAATCGAACCGGCGACCTTCTTGCTGTGAGGTACGTGCACTACCTGCTGCGCCACCGTGCCGCCCCATGTATGTTATATTAAACATTTTTTACCAGCACCCAAGGCAGTCATATTATGTACAGTAAACCATAAGAAAGAAAACACATTTACTGAACGTGGTATTGGGAGTAAAACATATTTATACGTACCTGTAGTGAGTTCAAGAAGGGAAAAAAAGTTGTCAGACTTCCTATCTTCACAAAGCATGCCTCTCTCAGTCATATTCAATACAGACTGACTCATGTTAACATAGATACCAAACCAAAATCATATAAATAAAATAACAAAAAAATATAATAAACATGTTTGTCTCTACCATGTCAGTCAATCCCATATAGAAAGAGAAAGTGCATGTATGTTATATTAAACATTTTTTACCAGCACCCATGGCAGTCATATTATGTACAGTAAACCATAAGAAAGAAAACACATTTACTGAACGTGGTATTGGGAGTAAAACATATTTACACGTATCTGTAGTGAGTTCAAGAAGAGCAAAAAAGTTGTCAGGCTTCCTATCTTCACAAAGCATGCCTAACGTGAAAAAGGGGCAGGCTTAAACATTTATGCAAGAAGATAAAATGGAGAGAGCCAGCCACTTAACATTACAGCTAACATATGTTTAAGATAGTTTTTTAATCTCTCAATACTCACATTAACAGGTAAAAACACAACAAAAAAATACACTGTACTTCTAAAATAGCACTATTCTAACTTGTGAAACCGCTGTGCACACTTCAATCAGTGTAAAAACTTCAGATTCAGACTTTATGACGGTGAGTCCGTCCCTCTCAGTCATATTCACCGCAGACTGAGTGAAGCGCTGTGTCCACTAACGGCCGCCAGAGGGCGCCCTGACACACCTGGACACAGCGCTCAATACCAACGAGAGAATTAACAGCCTGAATGAGGGGTTATGGCCAAAATAATAAACAGTAAAACAAAATAAATAACATAAGGAACAAAGTTTACAAAGATAATTTACATCATTTCTTATACCAAGGAAACTAAGGGAAAAACTGGACTAAGAATGTATTTGTTCTCAACACCATAATATCATCTTATTTGATTGAGCGTGGTTTTGTCAAGTGATACATGAAGGGATGCTGCTGCTTCTTATTTTAATGTTCTTTTTATTTTAACAAGTACTTTTTTAGGTTTTTTTTTTTTTTCTCTTTTAATTGAGATCATGAGTAATTGAGATTGTAATTATTGTGTTTTGTATGGATTGTCTGGACCACAGGAAGACTAGCTGTCGTCTTGGCGTCAGCTAATGGGGATCCTTTTAAATAAACAAATAAACCTGTTACACAAAAATTATCATTTTTTATAGCTTCCAGGTCATTTGGCCCAGTGACTCCAAACCAGTATCCAATTGTATTTCTTAACCCTACAAATAAGACACGCCACTTTTTCTGGTATTTTAGTGCTTCTTCTGTTATTCTATAAATATTAATATGCAGAAATCATCATGTTTTTTAAAAATGATTTAAAAAAAAAGATAATTCGTGCATGTTTATATTCATTTGTAGGGTTTAGTAAAACAACTACATACCGGTTTGGAGTCACTGGGTCATATCATGTAGAAGCTATGGAAAAAAAATATAATTGTTGCATATTAACATTCATAAAAATAGATGAAGCACCAAAATACCATAAAAAGTGGTGTGTTTTATTAATCCAGTTTACTTATAATAGGGTTATATAATGTAACTGGATACTGATTTGTAGTCAGTGGGTCAAATGACCTCGAAGCTAATAAAAAAAGATCATTTTTGCATATTAATATCCATAAAAAAATAGATTAAGCTCTAATTACCAGGAAAAATAGTGTGTCTTATTTGTAGGGTTTACTAATACAATTGGATACTGCTCTGAAGTCACTGGGTCAGATGACATGGAAACTATTGAAAAAACTACAATTATTATGTATGTATATATTTATGTGATGTAATTTCATGACGGTCCCTAAATCAGTTTTTCACTGACAACAAACCACAGAGGTCAGTGACTCAAAAACATTTCTAGGTCGTGTACTCTTAAACTGTTCTATTATTTTTTGATGGGAGTTCTTGTAGGCGGAGAAAATACCCTCTGTTCTTGGTACGATACTTCCTGGTTTGCGGCTGGTTCTGCGTAACAGACTGTTACAGACTGTGGCTGACTGAGGGAGAGGAGAGAACGCTCTACTGCATCTAATGTACTTAGTGGACATATGGAGCTCATACAACCCCACTTCAAAAATACTGAACTGTCCCTTTAACAAGGGTTAAGGCCGGGTCAACCAATGCTCTATACACATTTGTTTAGCACCTTGACATTACACAAAAACATAATATGAGTTAAAATATTGCTGCAAATTATACATATCCCAGATATTTGACATTCATGATTAGATCAGATGTTGGTTAACAGGAATTATTGTTGAAAGTAGAAAACTGTTCATTGAATTTTTTGTAGCTGAAGTTTTAAATGTACATTTTTGGTGTTACTGGTTTTAGTTTAGGTGTGCATTGAAAACCCTGTCAGAAATTAAACCTTTGACTGTTTTTGTCTCAGGTAGAGGAGAAACCTGGAGAAATACAAAGCAGAGTGATCCCATCCCTGATGGACAGATGGACGACTGCAAAGGACAGGAGGACACATCAGATGACTGCAAAGACAGGAGGACAGCAGCCTTACCATGGACAACCCTCCCCGCAGAGTGAATCAAGCAAAAGCAAAGAAGAGCCTTTGTCAATACTGCAGTCTGGAAATCTTGAAAAAGAACATGAAGAAACACATCTATCGGAGACATGTCCGAGACATAAATGCAGATTCTCATCTGGATGGCATATGCTTAGATCTAAAGAATGGCATACATGCTGTCAGGAAATCCTTTCTTGGACCACCTGTGCCTCTGCATGTGCAGAAGAAAACAGGGGGAAAGTGCATCACTTCAAGTGTGAGTCCAGTGAATGTCAGAGGGACTGTGACTTTGCATTGCAGAGCGGCATAATGACATTTCAGTGCCATCATGTCCGCTCTTTGGATTAGAGCACAGAAAATGCCATCCAGACTCCACTCCACGAAGAAACCTTAAATAATATGGTTAAAACCAAGTGGTTTGGAGAGAACAAAAAACAGCAGTGTCTCCAGCTGCAGTTACAGGCAGCTGCTGCTGGTGTACCAGTCACGGCAGATGTCAGTATGAAGTCTGAACACAAGCGCCACATTTCCGTCTATGAACAAACCGTCAACTATTACAGCCGACTTGGGCGAGTCGTGGTCACTTATGACACACAACTCACTACATGGCACTGTCTATGTGCAAGTCCAAGAATGTCATGCATTCACAAATACATGGCCAAAGGGCATTTATGTGAGACACAGGGACATCTCTTCAGGAAAGTGCGGAGCACAGAGATGACATCGGAGGCATATCCTCCTGAGGATATTAACCAACTACAAAGGATGGTCTCATACATTCACTCCAATAGAAAAAACACCCACCTGTTTTACCTGACATTGTCCTGTCTGTCAAAAATGAAGAATGTCCATGAAAGCTTATTCCTCTAGAGACTGTGTGCTCTGCATGTCCAGGAAACATAGTTCTTGGCCCACCAGTTATCATCACATAAGCACAGATTGTGTCTTTGGCGGGTGTTCTGAAAGGTAAGCTAAAGTCAGTGTTTTGGTGACTTGTTTTTCAGCCTCACGTCTCCTCCCATCCCCACAAAATAGACCGACCCTTACTCCTCTCCTCTCAGGTGTCGACACCGACTGCAAAGAATGCAGCAAATGTGGGATGCTCTACCAGGAGTATCAGGATGGTTTGCATAACTATGATGATGGCGTCATTTTGACCTTAAATCACTTCAGGTATATGTACAATTTAAGGGCAGCAACACTTTATCTTATGGTACAAGTATACCAGCTTGGTCACTGCAATTTCATTTGATTTGAAAAGTGAAGCACTGAGTGTGAATGCACAGCATATGTAACTGAACCATTTTTTGTTATATGCAGGCCCAGAGTGGCCATCGGGAGCAGTTGTGCCATTACACAGTACTTGTTTTATTTGACCCATTCTCTTTCACAGGCTCAAACAGCTGTTGGGCGAGTGTTTGATGCCCTTGAAGACACCTTGAAAACTGTTTTGCCAAGCAGGGATCGGCTTCTTCATGCATATTTGCATTTTGAAGCTCTCACGGCACATGACTACTACTATACCTGTGTGAACTGTGGAAACTTCCCACCTGTAGCGGTGATGGATCTCAGCAAGAAGGGGGCATTCAGCATGCCATGTAAGTGTCTTTCATGGTATAAAACTACGCAGTGTAATTTAAACATTTTATCAAGACTGACACAGATGTTAATGACACAGTTTTATGTGACTGTCTATCCTTCGAAGTCAGTGATATTGAGCCAGTCCCTGAGGATTTCACAGGGGAGGTGAACTGTGAGGAATTCTGGGAGTCATTTTTACACTATCAGATATCTGATCACTGTCAATGCTGATATTAACCATACTTATACTTCATATTCCTAATTGTTTAATTCTTTTCTATCCATCAAGGCGGTTTGGCTGCCATCATGTGTCCCTGTGGTGTAGTTTACAGCTTGAAGTTCAACATTAGAGCAGAGGACCCCAGAGACTTGCTCTCATGGAAACATCTGCCTTATGTATCAGTATATGACTTTGCAAGAGGTCTTGTAAACCACACTAATGTGGGAGAGCCAGAACATCTACCATTCCAGCCGCATGAAGGCCGTCTCGCTCCTTCAACACCTGAAAACATACAGGCCGCTAAGGACAAGAAACTGAAGATAAACCTTCTATGACTCCTGGATTCAAACGCTGACAATGATGAAGATGACAGCCATCCAGTTACAAAGTCCTCTCAACATTATGTTTTATGTGACAGGCGACATGAAAGTAATAGCAAAGGTGACAATGACCTGTTTAGGAGGATTGAGCTTGTACCAGAGCCAGCAGGTCAGCTCAACAGCCAAGTGGTTGAACAGTTCTTCTCAGAGATGCAGAAGAACAATTACTCCATGAACAATATGGCACCTTCAGCCCACATATTTCTGGTGTGAAACATTGTTCACCACTACATGAAAAAAAGAGCACAAAGCCATTGCAAAGCTGAAAAAAAAGGGCTCAATGTCAGCATGACACTGGGCACACTCAGGAGGGTGGTAGCAGGTAACACGCTTAACAGTAATTTTAAAATTTGGTATCACAATCGCAATTCTGGATGTATATATAGCTACTGTTTTCTATCATTAGCTTCACGGACCTCATTGGACACGCCACAGGCCTCATTGGACACGCCACAGGCCTCAGTGGACACACCGCAGGCTTCAGTGGACACACCACAGGCCTCAGTGGACACACCACAGGCCTCAGTGGACATACAGTAGGCTTCAGTGGAACCAACAAGAAGTCTTAACGGTAGGACTCATTCACAAGTAAACTTTGTTGAGAAATCATACACAGTTACAGGGTCAACACAACCAAACCACCACATCAGCACAGCACCACCTCCATCAGAGTTCAGATACTGAAGTTGATCATAGTTTGTGTGCCCTGAAAAACTGCTATGTTTACATACGTCACTTCTAGGACCACCTCACTCCCCTCTACCCCATTCCAGCCTGCCCGTTGAGAAGAGCGGACACTGCACGTTCAAAGTTGTACATCAGAACATGGATCTGAAGCAAATCTCCAGCAACACGTCGCGAGCGCGGGCAGTGGAAATGCTCTGATAGACTAGAGTGGGAGCAAAGTGCTCTGCAGTACGATTCAAGACCGCGGTGCTTTCGCGTTATGTGGAATTTGGGGGTTTGTGCTTTTTTATGACAAACACAAGACGTGTACTTACAGCTCTTCCCTGCAGTTCGACTACATCCTGGACACACAGCATCCAGCTGAGGAGCTCATTGTGCAGGAAGGGGACACGTCTTACCCGGGAAGATTTCTGGAGCCTAGGGTTACAGAGAGACATGGATTCAAATGTGAGTTGTAGAAAGTACTTTTGAAATAGGAGGAAAGAACATACATGTATTTTTCTTCGTTGTTATGTTGTGATTCCTCTTTGTAGATTGGGAATGCCTGCATGAAGCTCATCGTAGAAGATGCTCTGAAACATGTCAGTATTTTTCTTATCATTTCTTTTGGATCTTTTAATGTGGACAAGAGTATATATTTTATATATACTTGGAGAAAGTAAATGCCTTTTTGTCACAGGGTAAGGGCATTTACATAGAAGACCTGTATGTTGTACCAACATGGAAGCACACACAAGCAGGCGACCTCCCTTTAAACTTTCCAGTGAGTGTGTCTATGCAAATACCACACTCATTCAATTTCCAATCTTAAAATTATCATGTCATTTTTAACCTTAATATATTAGATATATAAATATATCTTACTTAACAGTGTGTTTGTGTGTGTATAGAACTGCATCATTATGAATGACTAACAAATAGAACTCGCACCCATATTAGGATGATATTGAGATGAAGCAGATGGTGGTCTTTCTAGCATGGAGCAAAGTCAAGACTGGGCCAGATCACTATGTTTTGTGTGTAAGTACAATGTGTAACCACTTTGCGATACTAAGACATTATGTAAAATCAGCCATGGATGCCAAGTCTAACAGTCCATACACATGCCACCTTTTGTACAGTGATTTCCAGTGGTCGAAAGTCTTGTCAATACAAATATGTAACGCATAATATTTGGGGACGCACACCAGTTGCTGCCCGAGTCTGTAGCCTACCTTGTAAATCTGTCCACCCCTCTGAGATGACTGCTTTGTGCTGTGCTTGTATTCATTTTGTATGTGGAGCACTATGAGTTCTTTGCTAATTAGTGCTATAATAATACAGTTTACATACTTATTTACCTCTCACTGTAGTGTCCTCATATCCATCATGTCCATCTTTTCACTTTTTTGCCCACCATAGGTCATGAAGCCACTCCTGAAGGATTTTTTTTGTCTTTTAAACTCCTTTTATGGATTTCATGAATCTGGATTTGGTGATTCTGAGTACAGAGCCATATCCAGGTCTATAGATAGGAAACGGCCATGTTCATATGGCAGTATTTGGGCTGTTTTCCTAGAGCCTCTGCTGATATTTTATGGCTATGTTCCTACAGTCAGTTTGCATGTTTTGGTTTGTTTATTATAAAATGTATTGAAAGTTTCTAGCACAGGATACCGTTCTCTATGACGGCACTTGCAACAGAATTGCTTTTCAGAATCTCCACCCCCAAATCTGATGAACATGGTCTGGTTACCTTTCAATGTGGCGATAAACTCACCCATTGATCCGCAGTCTAATCCAGTCTTTTGTATATCTGTTGCAAGAGTCCAGGTACTGGCCATGTTATGGGTGTTGGGTGTGTTTGGATCAAGACATGACCTGTGCTCACAGGGGCTGTTGATAAGCTGCAGCAGGACGATTTCAAAACCTTTTTTTTTTTTTATTAGTTTTGATATGTACAGTTAGGCGGATTGCACAGCAAATAAGTCCTGGCAGGTGGAAAGAGAAGGCTGGACATGACATTATGGTAACTCGTAATTTACTTAATAATACAATAATAATACTTGTTACAAAATGTACGGGCTTACAGTTAATGTTTGCATAAGGTTTTTTTTTTTGGTAGGGGTATTTAAAGCTGCTCCAAAAACGGTAGTTTACTGTAGAAACTGTACTCTAGTTTTTTTATATGTGCAATTCATATTACATTGATGATGGGAGAGTCTGACCACTATGCAAAGCCTTCTCCAGCACATCCAGAGATTCTCAGTGGGGTTAAGGTCTGGACTCTGTGGTGGCCAATCCATGTGTGAAAATGATGTCTCATGCTCCCTGAACCACTCTTTCACAATTTGAGCCTGATGAATCCTGGCATTGTCATCTGGAATATAACCGTGCCATTAGGGAAGAAAAAATCCACTGATGGAATAACCTGGTCATTCAGTATATTCAGGTAGTCAGCTGACCTCATTCTTTGGGCCATAATGTTGCTGAACCTAGACCTGACCAACTGCAGCAGCCCCAGATCATAGCACTGTCCCCACAGGCTTGGACAGTAGGCACTAGGCATGATGGGTGCATCACTTCACCTGCCTCTCTTCTTACCCTGATGCTCCCATCACTCTGGAACAGGGTAAATCTGGACTCATCAGACCACATGACCTTCCTCCAGGACAGTTCTTAATCCAATTTTAGTAGTTTCTGCAATCTCCTTAGATGTTTTCTCTGCTTGATGCATGCCAATGATTTGACCCTTCTTAAACAGACTAACATCTTTTCCACGACCACAGGATGTGTCTTTAACATGGTTGTTTAAGAAATGAGAAGCCACTCATTGCATCAGCTGGGGTTAATAATAACTTGTTGCCAGCTGAAAGATAATCGCCCATGCAGTAATTATCCAATCGGAGGCTCGTACCTATTTGCTTAGTTAAATCCAGGTGGCGACTTTTTTTTTTTGGCCAGGCAGTGTATATTGTTGATATAGGAAAACAAGTACCACAATTTTATGTTTAATATTCATCAACACTGTAGGCGGTTATGGAGAAAGAGAAATGCTTTAAATTAAGTGCTTTAGAAATTATAACATGTAATTGTTAATCTGTCCACCAATTTAAAGATGATTAAAAAGGAAATGAACTTAAGGTTATACTTTTAAAGCACTGACTTTGAAGCATATATTTTTCTCTATACGTTTACACAGTATTTTATACATATCTTCACAGTCCCACAAAACTCGTCCTTTTTCCCTCCTAAGTTTCTGTAAATGTTCGGTGGGTGCCGACTTTATATACGTCACCTGCCTCAAGGCATTGTGGGGCGCTCCTTTGTCCTTTCCTTCCGTAAAGGATGGTCCAGTGTTTCCTAAGCTAAAGGAGATAATAAAGGAAGGAACGACCCTCCTTTCCTTAACTTTTGGAGAATTCAAACAGCTCTTATCATGGCTGACGCTGAAATGCTTCTGGGTCATTTCTTCAGTAAGGAAGGCTCCTTACCTAAAAGGACTATTCAGACGCACCCAGAGACCAAGCCCGCTGGCTGATCATCATCTGACCCCAAAACAACACTGAAGACCTTTCTCACCGATAAACTGAAGATCTCCCCCGACACTGTCAAACACATCACCTTCCACCACATCCACCGTCTTGGAGCTATCAAACAAGACAATAAAAAACCCAGCCCATCATCGCTAAACACAAACACAAAGAACTGATTAAAGGACATGGAAAAGAGCTGAGAGGCACAGAGTCAACGACCAATACCCCCGCGAAATGCTCAAGAGACGTAAAGTTATTTTTCCCATAAGAACAACAAACGGAAAGCAGTCATTGCTGTGGACAAATTATATGTGGATGGACAACTCTACCGTGACAGCAAGCTGACACCCTGGCTTTACTGACCAAACACAGTATGAGGAAATTTTGAGGAAAAAAAACACGAACACCGTGGTCTCTACAGGACCCCTACGTAACCTGCTGGCCTCGTTTGGTGTTTTCTCTGTAACTGCGTCTTCCTTGATTTTTGTTTCTTTTTCTTTGTTACACGTCTTCACTTATTTTGCTCCATGTTGTATCTGTGTTCATTGCCCCCCCCACCCCCTCTCAGGCTCTGCGCAGGCACATATGAAACCCTACACACACACACACACACACACACACACACACACACATCCCCACCAAACACACACACCCCCACACACATAAAACTGAATTACTGGACTCATGAGTCAAAGAGGATATTGGAGCATTGAATGCTCTTAAAAAATAAAGCTGACAAGCAAGGAGTGGGCATGGGACAAAATTAGGAAAGGAAAAAGGAAGTGACTTTTTTTCAGAGAATTATGAGAATTCTGTTGGCACCATGTGCTGTTATATATCGCCTAGCAGCAGTTCCTGGCTATCTCCCTCTGGGGATGTTTCCTCAGTGGAAATCATATGCACTGGACCTCAAGCAACCCCACTTCAACAGAGCCAAATGATCCCTTTACTTGGGAAAATACTGTTGAAAACTCTGCATTGTCAGTGCCTTGACTCTACATTCATTTTTATTTCATGAATAAAGATCCAAGTTTTCTGTACTCTAAATAAAATGGATCAAAGAATGAATGAAGAATAAACCTATCAATACTGAGATCAGCAATCATGCAAACACAGAATAACTTCTAGAGAACAAACAGAGGGCAACTAGCGGTCCAGGTGCGGTCCAAAATTGCTTTCAGTGTTGTTATTTATTTTTCATTTAATAAAGAAATTCTGAGAAAGCTGCTACTGAAGCTTTTAGCATCTATGTTTGAGTAGATGCTTCCTGCTGTCGTCTCACTCGTAGCTTGTTCCTCTTCCTGCTCTAAAGGACTCTGATTGGGCGCTTTGGGCCTCTCACAAACTCTGTAGACTGGAGCTTGGTGGTGGTCTGAGGTGGTCTGCCTGATTACAGACACTGAATCAGACCGGTCTGGCTGCTGTGCAAGGTTACCACATGTGGCCCTCAGCTTCATTTAAGACAGCCCTTTGTCCAATTTCAATAATAAATGCATTTAAACAGGAAATATGGAATTTATTTCTACCATAGCCTTTGATAAGTAGTTTTATTTTATTCCTTACAGGAATATACAAGATATAATTCACTATGATGGTCTTTAATAAATCAGTAGCATTTTATTTGCAAAAAAAAAAATAATAGAAATGAACTTTTTATAACCAACTTTAAGACTTACATAACTGCTTACTTGGCCAGGTTACTTTTTAAAAAGATTTCTTGTTATTCTCAATGGGAATTACTGTTAAAATAGAGGTAAAATAAATATCTATCCATCTATTATCTATACCCGCCTATTAGGGTCACAGAGGGCTGGAGCCTATCCAATCTGTGATTGGTCCAGAAGCAGAGCTCATCTGGACTGGCTGCCAGCTGATCAAAGAGCCACACAAAGACAGGCACACTCACCTGATTTACAGTCACCAATTATCCTGACCTGCATGTTTTTGGTTTGCGGGAAGAAACTTGAGTGCCCAGAGAAAATCCACACAGGCACAGAAAGACCCTGGTGGAGTTGAACCAGCAACCCTCTTGCTGTGAGGCATGTGCACTAACCTGCTGCACTGTCATGCTGCCTGTAAAATCAATTAATTGACACAAAAAAAACAGTATATGCTTGTTTAGTGTATGAAAAAAGTATTAATAATTCTTTGTACAGCTCATTAAATTAAGCATTATTATTTAGATTTCTGTTTTAAATAAGAGTATGAATTCTAATAAAAGCTAGGTATCTATCTATCTATATGAATGGCGGTTTTATTGTATTTTGGACAGGATCCTTTTATTTGTAACAATTTGGCACTCTGACCCTGAGAATGACAATAATGTGGCCCTCATCGTGATCAGAGGTATTCATCCTTGATATACAATGTTCAGCAAGTTAAAACGTGGTTAAAATCTCTAAATATAAAGAATTTTGTTCATTTTTACTGTCCAAATTCCTTTGTTGTTGTTGCTAATTTGATTATAAACTCCTAGCTCAGCTGTTTGATATTGGTCAGTTCATAAACATTTAGTGTAATGAAAAAAAATATATTTTAACTCCAAGGAGTCAAAAAAAAACCCCATTTCACAGCCATACTGTGCAGCATTAGATAAAGGGACCAGTCAAAGTTTACATCTCTCACTTTCTCCCAAACTGTTTAGTGTAATTAGAAAAAAAGTTGTACTTCTAATGAACTTGCTCCAGTGTTTCCATGTGTTTGTGTTTTGGAATAAAGAGGTGTATAAACTTGTTTGTCATTAAAGCTTTCAGGTGATGACAGTGTTGTTGATACTAATGTACTCCCTGTTGAAGGAAGTGCCGTGTAGAGCAGCAGTAATGAACTCCCTGTGCCTGAAAGTGTGAAAAGTCAGCAGAGAAGGCTGATCACACCATCATTCACACCTTTAATGACTGTTTATGTTGCACTGATCTGACATCAGACAGATTTCAACCTTAAACTCTGATCAACACAAAATGTTTCATACACAGATCACAAGGGATCCAGCTGCTCACAGAGGTCAAGGTTTGGTGAGTTGACCTTAACCATTTTTGGATCACGGATCTTACTTTAGGTTTTCTACTTTGTAGCTGCAAGCTCTTTCACATAAAATGTTAATGTTTCCTCTACAACAGCAATGAAAAGAATGGTCACCACTATTTGCTTCATCCATGTTGGGATAGTGAGCCACAATGTTCAGTCCATAAAAGTTCTAAGAGTTAAAGCAACACCACAGCTGCATAACAGGACAGAGACCCCCCAAAATTACAACAAAGAAAAAATAAATACAAAAAAAGTTTGCAAAGTTTGACGAGTATTTCCAAAAGATATTCAGATCAAAAGCAATGAATCAACATGATGCTTTGTACAGTGGTGCAGAAATGAGTCCTGATACGTGGAAGTGATTTAGTATTCAAGTTCTACCTGTTCCCAAAGCCAAAAGTCTATGGGATTTTAGAGTTGCCCTTTTGATAAGTGCCTGAAAGAAGGTCTGTGGCAAACACGTGAAAACGGGATTTCACAATTTTGAGGTTCATTGTGTTTTTAAAGGATGGTTGCTAATGAAGAAGTGAACAAGGTCAGGGGACCCTACTGCAAACATAACTGTTCATTTCATCATTAAAATAATACACAGCCACAGCCATGGGCACCAACTTGACCAGCTCATTGGATAAAGAGGTAAGTCTCAAACAAGAAGTTATACACTGGAAGTGGGGTAGCTGTTTCTGAGTCTAACCGCCATGTAGGAGTTCCATAATCATATTATTATAGTTTTTTACTGTTGCTGAGGATGTTTGAGCCTAAAATACAGTCATAGAAAGGTTTGTTTGTGGCGGTTATCACAGCAAACAATGTTTTTAATCACCACAGGACTTGTTAACAGCAATGATCAGAGAACACGTTGAAAAGTACCAACAGTTTTGAGTCGAGAGAACCAGCATAATGCTGACATGCAGGTTAGCTTAAAAAACAAAGGCATCATCACGTCATCACTCTATTGCCTTGACCACTGACCCATGACCTATGGAGTCTAAGCAGTTTATCTGTGTGTTAGAGAGGATATGTGTGCAAAGTCTGGAGAAATTCCCTCAACATATTCTTAGGATGTCACATTTACAGGATAAGGATGATAATGAGACCCGATATTCTTTGGCCTTGTTCCTGTAAAATCTAACCGGTTCATCCTTGAGATCATGTGGACATGTGTGCAAAGTTTGGAGAGAAACCTTGGACATGTTCTTGAGGTATCATTATCAAAATCTGGGGATGAATGTGAAGTTAAATACCTTTAACTCCGAATGTATTTACTCCATGCAACTGTCACAGTGGGCATTTGAGCAAATTTTGAAGGAAATGTCACAGAGTTCATGACATTTTGCATCCACAAGAATGGTTAGACAAACAACTTGAAAACATAGTGACTCGCCTTCTAGTCGCCCTCTATCACATTACTAAAACATTGAGATGTCTATATATCTGCTGTCTCGTCTTCAATCTCTGCGTTTTGGTCAGGTTGCAGAACTTTGATCAAAACCAATGTTGCTCAGATGCGCTCTACAAACTATACAAACTACACAAACTAACACTACTGCAGGCCTTCTGGGGTTCCTCAAGGGTATTTGTGAGGCTATAAAATGTTCATACTGTATAGAAGTAATATCTGTTACATTACTATGATGAGGAATTTTGTATTATTGCAGATAACGCAACTCATTAAAGCTGTAATAAAGACTTGAAGAAATTTGTGCCATCGACTTCAGTTGAATGTTTACGACATACAAGCTACTTTTTTGTATTTTTGAAGCAATTATATATATATATGTATATATATATGTGTGTGTGTGTGTGTGTATATATATATATATATATATATATATACATATATATATGTATATATAAATATATATATATATATATATATATATATATATATATATATATATATATATATATATATATATATATATAAATACATAAACCCCACCTAATAATGAAGCATGGGAAGGTACACCCCCTCTTTTCACTGGTGCTTTGACTACAACATATATCAGCACAGTCAGCTGTAACACATCAGTTAACATGGTTGACTGATATGTTACAGTCAACCATGATTTGTGAGGTCTGATTGTGAGGTCTGACCACTAGTCAGTTGTCAACAAACATTTGATTATATTGGTTATTGGTGTTTATTTTATTACCTCCACTCTCATAACATGCCATGTTGTCAGTTTTCTTATAGCACAACAGGTACCTACATACAGCCTGAGGGCATTTTGCACCCACTAGTATATCCCAATAACAGGCCTAAAGTACAGGCAAATATACAAATAAAATCACTAATGACACCAACAAACACAAATGAAATATAAATGCAAGGACAAAATACAGTTATATCTCTATCATGAAATTTTAACAAATGTCACTGTGAGAGATTATCTGTTAGTTTTGATGGTGAGAAAGTATGAAAATGAACAGTCCACCTAACCATTTTCTTTAGGTCTGATTGTTTCAAAGAACTTGAATTAAAATAATAGTGAGTGAACTTTGAAATGATTCTTGAAAAATCAGTTCAAGTGTGTAAAGTGCTGAAAACAGCACCTCTTCTGTAAAATCCTGGTCCATAAAACTGGATACCCCAAAGATTCATTCATCACCTGAAGCCTTGGTTCCAACCTGAAGTGCAAAGCTCTGTCATCATTGAGGTTTTAAAATATGGACTACATATGTGTTACCTTAAATAAAATAATACATTTAACGAATATACTTTCTGTTTAAGGCGTTACACAATAACATTTGTGAAGGTCAGTTTTATCATGATCAAATTGAGGTCCATTTTGAACAGCAATATATCTTGGGTTTAACTGGGCACCAGAGTAAAATCAAGCCTGTTGGATATTATATCCTGAAAGTGGTGTGTGGGATTATTGACCACTACAGGGGACAGAGAACACAGAGTCATCAGATAGAGTCAACGTTTTGTTGAAGTGATGGATTGTACAAATTGGTGCTTTCCTTTAGTGACTGAAATAAACATAAAACACAAATAAACTGCGTCGGTGGTGCAGCTGGATAGTGCACTTGGTCAGTGACCAGGAGGTTGCAGGTTCAAGCCCAACTCCGGGCAACACATGGCGATGTGTCCTTGGGCAAGACACTTAACCAAGTTGCTCCCACTGCTGTGTCAGTGGCATGTAAATGGGCATGAAAGGGCATGAAAGTGTTAGCTGATACTGATGGATAACTCACATAGAAACTCTGAACCATCAGTGAGTGAATGTGAGAGCGAATGGGTGTGAATGGGTAAGTGTGACCTGTGGTGTAAAGCAGCTTTGAGTAGTCAAAGACTAGAAAAGCGCTATATAAGCTCAAGTCCATTTACCATTTACCATAAATATGTCTGATTAGTTTCTTCACTTATAAAAGCATTAACCTAAGCATTAAATGCAATCCAGAAGAAATATTAAGACATAAATAGTTCTATCTTGTCAATGGACCCACATCTGTGTGAACTCACATGGCTAATGATTAGCACAGACCAGTTCGTAAACTACTTAGTTAGCTTAGCATTTAGAAGTTACTTACTGAACATGCTCATCAAATAACATAAGAATACAAATCTGAAACAGTCAACATCATGTCATATAGCTGAGTATGATCTTCTGTTTCCTGTGTTAATCGTACAGTACAACACAACTCACATCATCGTTGACTTCTGCACCAAAAAAAAAAAAAAAGTAAAATTTCAAAATAAAACCTCAAATTCTTAACAAAGCCCCTATGGCTCCCAACGAAAACCAATAATACATTGCTGTAAAAAAAGTTGGGAACCACCGACCTATAATCTTGTGTCAGAGTGGACGATCATAGAAACAATGTTCGAGATCATTTTCACTGCACTGAAGAGAGACACGTTTCCTTTGGATATGCTTTGATTCTTAGGCTCGATTTTTCTTTGGTACAACGGGGGTTGGGTTCAGAGTAAGGCCACTGGCCTATAGCGATGTGGACGATCATAAAAACTGTTACAAATGCTAGTGAGACATGTTTCCTTTTGATATGCTTTTTTGCAACAGCAAATCAAACCTTGGGTTGTGCACTGTGACCTCAAATCATTGTCAGGGGTCTCATAACTTTGACTGATAGTGGTGACAAGTTATTGATCAGATCGTACAGTCTCTAAAATTACTTATAAAAAGCTTTAACGTGTTTCCTATTTTGATATGACCTGACTGAAAACTTGAAAACATAGTGCCTCAGCCTATTCAACTCTATTACACAGAGTAAATAAAGTCTTAATATGAAAGTGAATCAGTTTCCTTTACCACTCTTAGTTAGAGCTCACTTTAGTTCTCACTGCTTTCTGTCATTTGTAGTGATGCTAAACTTTCAAAGTTAGTTTCAACTTTTTGTTTTTCAAACTCATTGTTGCATCATGAGGTCATATTTGTCCCTGCTGTCTTGTTTGTTTTGTGACTATGGGGACAGATCGTCCAATCTCCCCCTCTGAGGGTCTTTTATTTAACCCCTGACCGACAGGCCAGAGAGACAGAGAGCTCACTGAAGAAGACACAACCCTGTGTGATCTCCTCTGCCAGACAGACTGTCCACACGACCATGGAGGGTAAGAGCAGAACAGTGTGTGATTATTAACGTGTGCTTTGAGAAATAAGAAAACCGTATTGTTGTGTTGTTTATCAAAACTCCATTAGAAATGTTTTTATGTAAGCTAACTCTGGATTATCAGCTCATTAATTGAACTTCATAGTTCATGAATCAGTTATGTATTTTATGAAAGTATTAAAATGCTGAACTCAAAGGACAACTAAGAATCATTTAATCTGACCTTTAACAAAAATTATAGTGAATGTTTATGCTCCTTGTTCTATCTGGTTTAGTTAATTATTAAGGCACATTTATCATCATGCTTCACTGAAGGAAAAAGAGGTGAGCTGCTGAGTGTATCACAGCAAAAGCTTCTTGATATGAGTGATAGATACATGAGATTACAACACTAGGTCAGTGATGGTTTAGGTGGTTTACCAGCTTTCATTTCAATATGCTTCATCAGTGTTTTATTGGATTCACTGTGTTCATGTGTTTCTTGTTTCTATTGATATTTGATGTGTTTCTACAAACCCAAACCGAAACACAGTGGGGAATGTTGTGTAAATTGTCAATGCAAATAATTTTAACCAGTACTATGTTACATTCAGACCAAAGTAAAGATATCAGATGTCAGATTGATCAAATATATTGATTTATTTACTGTTTGGGTAAATGTACACACTCTGAGTTTGATGCATGTTCTGAAAGAGTTGGGATGTTTGTATATCTGATCTGTGTCACCATAATCACTCTGCAGCACTTTGGTCAGTGTCAGTGTTGTTCAAAGTTCTGTATAAGCTTGATAATGCAGGCTCTGGAGCTGAACATATTCAACTGAGCAACGTAAAATCTGACTCATAGCAGGTTTCTGGGGACGTACATCAGTGTTACATGTCAGGCTCCAAACTGTAGACACTCCATGTGAATGAACTCTGATGATTTTCTAAAATGTTGAAGCTTGTGTTTTTTGCTGAAGACACAGTGATTTAATTCTCTGATAAAGATTTGAAGACTGTCATGCCACAGTCTTTAATATAAATGCTTCAGAGTGCTGACAAACTGAATGGTCACTGTGAGTTATTTTTGATGATATGCGACCAAAGGCTCTGAAACATCCGAAAAGCTGAGTTATGTTTCTGCGTCAATGTTTGAATTATTTTGGCACTGAAAAAGTGTGAATATGTGCAAGTTTGGAACATTTTACCCGCTGGATTGTTTGGCCTAATTGTCTTAGATATACTCTTAATGGTAACATGACTTAAACTCTGCAGGTTGAAACATTTATACCAGTTTCACTCACTGACAGCAGAGGAAAGACGACCAGTTCTACCACTTATCTACAATCAACTATGTGATCAAACTATAAACTGGGAACAAAATGAACCAGAGAGGTTGTGGAATAATGTCCTTGATGAACAGAGTATTGATCTCCTTTTACTTGTACAGTTTATTGATTGAAATAAGTTGATAGACCCACACACATAAAATGGGCTTAACTACACTGGTGAGGAATTTTTAAAATAATAAAATCTGCTGTGAAAACTTTTTGGCATTACCAGCAAAAAGTAGATTGGATTGGATTTGACACTATCTTTTGTTATGTTCACAGGTACATGATCTGCTGACCAATTAGAGAACCACCAACAAGTAAAAAAAAGAGCAGATTGGATTGGACTGAAGAAACTTGAAGGTAATTCACTAGCAAGGACCACACCACAAATAGTGTGTGTTTGAACATTTAATGAAGATTTAGGAATATGTGGAATGAGAATGATGAGCATGTGGCGTGCAACATGTTGTGAGTTAGGCTGGTCTGGGAGGACATGGTGAAGCTTTGCAGAAGGAGACCCAGGATGGGGGTTCTGTAATGAAGAAATGTGGTCCAGCTCTGATAAAACGGCCACTGAAGCGGTTTGTGTCTGTGCTGATCTCTGTTGTTTTGCTCGCAGCTCTCATCTCTCCCTAGTCTGAAGGTTACCAATTAGGGCGTGCTACTTGGGCCACTTGCAGTTATTGGGGTTGAAGGATGTGGGGAGGAGGGTTGATGTTGCAGTGATTGGTGTTGGGAAGTCTGGTTTCTAATGAAGGATTGTGGCTGATTTAGGTCATGTCTGTGGACCTAGAGGGGGTGGGTTACGGAGCTGCATGGGACCAGAATTGATTTCTGTTTCTCTGGATTGGTCTGTGTCTGCAATCCAGAGCCAGCATTCCCATTAGGCAATATAGGCAATCAAATGGTGAGAATGGTTGAATATATATATCTCATAAATTAAAGACGATGGTAAAAAACAACATTAAATTTCTTTTTAAAGTGTATGTCAACTGCAGATGGAGGGGGGGCACCATAAAAATCTCACCAGGGCATCACATTGGATAGGGCCAGCTCTGCTACAATGTCTGAGTAGTGTGGCTGAGCCAAGGCTACGTCTTCACAGAGGAATCTGGTGGTGTGATGCTGGTGAGACTGTGAGGAGCCGTTTATGGATAGAGGCTGGGTGGGGGGTGGAGCTGCAGTGGCAAGAATGTAGAGATTGACTAAAGGCAAATAAAAAAAAAAAATTGGGGTGATGGGAAAGTGAGGGGGTATGAGGGGGAGGGAGGGTTGATAGGACAGATCAGTCAGAAATGGAGGCGGTTGAGAATAGTCAGATTGATTGATCTGGCTATGGCCGGAGGAGAAGGAGCCACGCTGTGATGTGTGGCTGAGGACAGAGTAGAGGAAAGGGATGTTGGAAGACAGGATGTATGTGCATGGAAGTTGTGAGTCTGAGAGAGAGAGGGGGTGGCACAGAGTGAGGTCGGGGGTGTGATATGACCTGACTTCTGACAGAGGGATCTGTTGAGGCTGGCTGTGGCAGAGGGCGTTGAGACTCCACGACGACACGCCTGACGTCACTGTCGGTTATTTGGCTCTGGTGAAAAGCAGGCAGAGCAGGACGCTTAGTTTCTGTGGTGGAGTATGATGAGAAGTTATGGATTAATCTTGACTCATCATCGGTGTGGTGCAGTGGAATGGGATACTGCATTAATTGTATTAATACTCTGTTAGGCCTAGCCTAAACAGGTGTGAGCCCAGCCCACATATTCAGTGCGGGCCCGGCCTGCATCCTTGATCAAGGGGAGAGAAGGAAGAGACACAGCAAACCAGTGCGTGGTTAAGTCAGTTCTCTCTCAGTTTATTTCAGGAAATCACAAGATACATATACAGTGGGACAGACAATGTGTTAGAGACTTTTGTCCTTCCTCCTGCCCTGACATGTTGAACAATGACCAGAGTTAAATTGCATCACTTCACAAACAAGTTACTTAGGAAAACCCATGTGGACCATAATTGGTCTAGCAATGGCCTTCCGAGCACACGCACACACACACACACGCAGTGCATATGACCATTATGCAGTTCCTGTTCTTGAGCACACACATATGATGAGAGTTCGATCTAATAGCAGGGCTGAAGTTTTAATACTGTATTTATTATACCAGATACCTCTTGTTCCCAGAAGAGGCGGAGTCAGCGATGGTGTGGTGGCGTCTGGTTTGTGAGCGAGGAGTTGGCCGAGATGAGGGCGAGCTGTGCCGGCTGGTCTGAGTCTGCTCCTGTTCATGGCGAATGCCTGGTTTGAAAGAGCTCATGTCGAATCATAGTCTGAGCCATGCAGATAGAGTTTGGAAAACATGGTGAGTAGATACTTTTGACCGAATGTTTTATTCAATCAGGCTTGAAGCGTGGCCTGTCTGTCTTGAAGAGTCGCAGACAAACAGAGAAATGAGGGAAGGATGAGTATAAGTAGGCTTGTCAGCTGGTTGGAGGTGTGGTCCTGCCTCCAAACTTCAGTTAATACATTAACCTCAATTCACCAACTTGGACGACCTCTTAGATCAAGCATTGATCTTTTCAATATGGTTAGAAATAAATATGAGGGTCTGATGTTTCTAATTGTGGTCTTCCTGTTCTCTCACACAGATGGAGCCAGAACTCTGCTTTGAGTCCAGAAACAATTCCTGCATAAAGAGGGACTATCCCATGCCCATACGTGTCACCCTTTACATCATTTTTGGGGTCATAATCATTCTGACAGTGTGTGGAAACCTGTTGGTCATTTTCTCAATTTCTTACTTTAAACAGCTCCATTCTCCCACCAATTACCTGATTTTGTCTCTGGCTATTTCAGACCTTCTCGTTGGGATAATCGTCATGTTTCCTGGTGCAATTGAAGTTGTAGAGTCTTGTTGGTATTTTGGAGACTTCTTCTGCGATGTCAGCACAAGTTTTAATGTCACAATGGTCACAGCATCAATTATAAATCTGTCATTAATTTCAATTGACCGTTATTATGCTGTTTGCCGACCTCTGCTTTACAGAACAAAAATGTCTGCTTATGTTGTGTTGATCATGATTTTCATCTGTTGGACTGTTTCACTGATTGTAGGTTTTGGAATGATTTTCCTAAAGTTAAATATTGTAGGGATTGAGGACTTTTACTACAACCACTTTTCATGTGAAGGCCAATGTGCTTTGATTCAGGGTGAACTCTCTGCTACATTGTCATCCATTTTGTCCTTTTACATGCCAGGGATTATTCTGCTTGGAGTTTATTTGAAGATTCTCCTGATTGCAAAGCGACAGTTTCGCAGCATACAGAATAACAGCGGTGTGAATGCCGTAAAGAGTTCAAATAATAGGAATCAGGCCAGAGCTACTAAAACACTGGCAATTGTCATGGGAGTGTTTTTCTTTTTTTGGACTCCGTTTTTTCTCTGTAACGTAATTAATCCTTATTCCAGAAACTCAATTCCAAGAATAGTGTCAGAGACATTTCCATGGGTTGGTCTTGTGAATTCTGCTGTGAACCCTTTAATATATGCATTCTTCTATAGTTGGTTCAGAAAGGCTTTTCATTTGATAATCTCAGGAAAAATGTTCAGAACTAATGTTTCAGAGACAAAACTTTTCAATGAATAAAACCATGTTCACACAACATTTTCAGCTCACTACAGGATCCTTTTTTGTATTTTGGTTTTTCCGTTAACCCTTTAAAGTCTAAAAAACCCCACAAATTATAGCCAGAAAATTCTACTTTTTTGGAGCTGAAATGTTTATTTCACTTTCTACTGAAATACAAAAAAAAAAATCAAAATTTCCATAATATTTTCCATATTTATTTTTCACCTCTTATTTGATGCATTGAGTGTTTTTGGCAACTGATTTTCCACTTGAGGCCATTTTTGTCATTTATCTTATTGTATTCAGATGTTTTCTAGTAATTTGTTGATGATATTGATTAGATAGAGGTATCATAAAAGTATGTATCAAATATGATACAACAGGCATTAAGGGGTTAAGGCTCATTTATGCTTCAATTTCATGTAAAAGCAGATCTATGCATTTCAAACATTACAACTGTACCTTCTTCTACAGCCTTCCCCTTTATTTCATCTGGGTCTGTTACAAGTTAAGGTTGTTTCTGTATCTGAAGGCCAGCTGAATCAGCCTAAACATGACATCTGTGATTTGAATGGCCTGGAAATGCACAATGAAATAATAATATTTATAACATTATCCAAATTCATTCTCAATTTTAAACCTGATACCCATTCTCATAAATTTGGGGGTCTGAAGATCCTTTTGAACCTGTCAACCACTAAAAATAAAGTGGTTAATTAAGAGACGAATAAGAAAAAAATGTCACTGTGAATTTGAAATGTATGAATGATAAAAAAAATAAGTAAAACACACTTTATGTAGATTTTTCTTTTGAAAAAGAAATAAGTAATATAATGCATTAGAAAAAAAGCCGGAGGTTGCCTGTTTTGGGCTTGTTTTAATCGACCTGGTTGCTTATTTCAGCAAAAAAAAAAAAATCTGTCAGCACTGGCTCACACATGAACACACAGACAGATCGCTGATGATTAGGTTAGCGTATTAAAACACCGAACAGTTAATAACCTTTGTATCACTCCACTTATTCAACAAGCTCACAGGGAACATGAAAAGCAAAACTCTGTTGTCCGAACTCTTGAATAAACAAATATGTGACCAGAGTGCTACAGCGCCATCCGCTGGACACTTGCTGTTACTGCAGGTGTGGAATAAAGGCACCTGAGTGCAGGTGGAGAAGCTGTCCAGACTCAATCCTTTTTACAGCACAAATGCAGTGCAAAGCCAAAACATAACATGGTGAAGGATGTAAATGCTCCACATCAAGCTAGAAAACAGAGGATCTTGATGAATTTTCACAGGAAGTGGCCCCTTTGCTTATAACAAGTGTTGAATTGGGATGAGTGAAGAGCAAAGATACAGTGTTGTGCCTCTCAGTCCCCTACTTTTTCTCTCCTGTTTTTTTCTCGTATTTTTATTTATTGTTTTATTTTTATCCGTCTAAAATCAAATAATAATAATAATAATAATAATAATAATAATAATAATAATAATAACAATAATAATAATTATTATGATTATTATTATTATTATTATTATTATTATTATTATACATATTTTTACAATCTTCCCCCATTTTACCTTAGGCCTGGACATCCGTTTTGTTGGCCTGAACCCTGGGAACTTCTTTAGGTCCTTGTTATATCACATCAGGTTCTGTGCTTGCTTTAAGGGTTATTGCTACTTTGTCATTTTCTGCATTTTATTTTTTTCAATATACCCATTTATTGATTAATGAATGCTCTTTCTCAATCTCAACCTATCAATCAATCTTTATTTGTATAGCGCCAATTCATAACTAGTGTTATCTCAAGACACTTTACAATAGAGCACAAAGCTCTTCATATTATGGATACACATATATGCATAGATACATATATACATATAAAAATACACATATACATATACATACATATATATACAAATATATACATCCAACAGCCAACATGAATCCATATAGCCAATCATGAATCCCTCCATCATGGCGGCAAGAAAAAACCTTCTGTTAAGCAGCAGGAAATCTTGAATGTGGACCCCAGTCTCATGATGAACAGCAAATCCACACGATGCTGTGTTGGGTGTGTGGGCGAAGGAGCTTCAATGCTTGATACTTATCTTTTAAAAGCATTTAGCATCACTACAACTATTATTGTTTTTATCATTATTAAGTGTATCATTATCATAACTACGATTGTTATTATCATTTTTAATGTTCTTGTCTTTTATCATTATTATTGTTTTATATATAACTATATATGCATATGCATAGATACATACAGTACATACATTATACACACATAAAACACAGGTACTATTTTGAATTTTTTTCTAAACTTGACTTATTTTTATGAACAGCAACACAATATGCGGCTGATTAGACACAGTTGACAGAATCTGATCATTTATTGCTCAAAATCTTAATGAAAATGAAGCTATAGCAAAAATTCCCGCAGGAAGATCTATATATTCATTTAGTCACCTTTTATTAATTTTCTCACCATGCCTACCTGCACAGGTGACTCAAATCATCAGCTGCTTAGGGGGTGTACACTTATTTAAGCTCTGAGCCAACCGGATTCTGGCTCCACCTGTCTGGCCAATCATCCTGCTGCTGTCATATTTAAAGTTGTGTCCAGAGTCAGTGTGGTGGTGTCCTGCTGTGTGATCTCCAGTCTTTACCCACAGGCCTGAGCTGAACTGGATTAACACTCGAAGGAGTAACTTCGTACAAACTGAGTCCGCACGCAGCTGAGATTGACAATGATTGTGAACAACTTCTGTGAGATTTCCCTGGAAAAGTTTCTTTCAGCGAGGATTTATCGACCAAGCTTCAGAAGAAAAAGTCAGCACAGTCTGTCTGCAGATCACCTCTCTCAAGTCCCAGACCTCCACCTTTGCAACCTGTGCAAAGAAAAATAAGACCCTTGTCACCGTCAAGTGACCGACACTGACATATGAGAGCTTTTGAGCTGTAGCGGTGCTGCGCTGTCTGTGGTGCTGATCCGGTCCATTTGTCAGGTTCAGCACCGCGGACAGCGCAGCACACAGAGACAAGGGTCTTATTTTTTTGCACAGGTTGTTTATTTGGTGGTGTCTCCTGTTTGCTGGTGCGTGTGCCACCAGTGCCACCGTGAGAGGATTTACAGAAGTTTCCTTTTTTTAATCTTTTCTCTGAATAATGAGATCCTGATCTCGTCATTCTGAGATGAGGTGTCTGTTTTTTTAATCCAGTGAATGCAATGCACGTACACAGCAGGGGTCTGTCACCTTTCCAATCAACAGAGCCATTTTCCTTTTATGTTCTGAAGAACCCAATCATGCACGAGTAATTTCGTCTAATCTGACAGAACACTTCCCTGCCATTGATGAGTTTTTCCGCTTTGTCAACACTAGACTTCCACAGGTACCGCCCATGGGCCAGCCTCCCCAGAAGCTTTCAGAGAACTGGCCAATCAGAACACAGGGGACACATGGGGTCGTGGACTCTTAAAGAGGCCGCACTGAAATGAGGCGTCCCAGCCAGAGCCTCAAGAAGCAGCTAGAATGAGGATTTTGTAAACGCAATTGTGAGGCGATGAAGGAACTTCATGCCCTGCAAATCATACAGACTTACTCCATAGGCATCCCAGATTGGTTTAATGATTAGGAAAAGAGCATGATATGACACATTTAAATTGATGTGAGCTTTTTGAGTAATAGACCTTATTCACAGTGATGCCACTCAACTTCCGGTTTACTTCTGGGTTAGCAATTTGCAGGGTATTGACTGGATTTCTTCCATTGAGATTCTGTGCACCGCTCCAGAATTCAATGTTATCTAAATTCGAAAAGTACAGTTAACATTAATACTGTTTTCTGTTTTACTATCTTTTTTTCTTGATAATGTTTTCCGTCTTTTAAACTTTACCATTCGGAAATTATCTTAAATTCGGCTGGAGATGTATGCTAGAAACCAATGCCTGTGATGCTGCTGTTGTCTGCTTGTGTGTATCATGGACTTATTTTTGTCAATTTCTTTAATTTATAGACAATCAAGTGACGATGCCAAGGAGTCCCCAGGGTTTTTAGTTATCATTTTAGCTTAAATGTGTGACTGCACCTCATGCTGTTGACATTTCTAGTCTATATTGTCTATATTATATATTGTATATATTGAGTCTATCTTGGTATAAAAAGAAATCCAAAAATAAGTCAAAATGTGTTATTGTTATACACAACTAGATATTAGCCTTAGAATATCATATATTTTTTTAGACTGAACAGCTACAAAATACATTTATTAATCTCTCTCTCTCTATATATATATACACACACACACACACACACACACACACACACACACACATTTAAATTTCAATAAACATATAAAAAGAACTGAAACTGTAACTGTCCCAGTTTCTTCATTTCATTCTATTAACTTTTAATTATTTTTTTTCGGTGAGCTGGAAATGTCCCCGGGGTTGAATTTCAGATATCTGGTCACCCGTTATATCCTCATGTCGTGGTTACCATGGTGACTGACAGGTGAGGCCCATGAGAGCTGGTTGAGTTGTTGGTCAGATGTTGGTGTTTTCTTCACCCTGAGAGTGTGACTGAAGCAGCAGACGGGATTGTTGAAGTCAGTCAGTGAACACATGGATGCAGCTCTGAAGGGAACAGGACATGAAGACCAGAGAATCCACCTCATATCAAACTTCATCAACCACAATAATGTTTTTATTGATCATGCAGCCCTGATTCTTACCTTCACTCAGATATTTTCAACAGTTCACAAAGACAGAGAAATGCCTCCTTTTATAACCGCAACAGGAAACAGACTCTTTTTATTTCAACAACCACAACCAAAAATCACACAAACAAACAAAACAAAATACCTACAAAATATACAACCAACATCTGAATACAGGACATGCCGCACAAATAAAAGGAGCTCTGATTTATAGCCGGCTGTCAGTTTAAGTGTTGATCCATTGAACAGGAACATTATTGGTCTTCAGTGATTCTTATTGTCGTGTCCTGACCTGTGCTGAGATGTTGGTGCAGCTCTTGATGAAACTGCTGAAAGTTTGGTTTGGAGTTTGTCTATTGTTTCTTATGAATGTGACATTTTCCATGAAGCTGATGTCTTTGTCCATTATGCAGTCCTCTCAGTAGATAAAAATGTCCTTTTCTTGTAGATTTGTTGATGTCCTGGTTATTGTCCTTATATGATGATCCACGTCAGTCCAGAACAGCTCAGAGAACGTGCAGTGAGAAAACAGAGGAATTGTTGTTTCCTCTTCAACTTCACAGAAATCACAATTATTTTCACTGTCAAATCTTTCAGCTGTCTTTTTTGCTGAATACATTTTGTGTAAAATTTGACATGAAACCTTTTTTTACTTGTTATGGAGGCTGAACATTCACCAGCCAACCAGCCAACCACACTTTGTTCCAGTTTGTTCATAAAGAAATGGTCCCGGGGCAGATTCACTGTCTGAAAGTAAAGCCTTCAGAACTTATATGAGCCTCTTTGTAATATCAGCCTGTCCAATGTAAATGTCTGTATTCAATAATTCTATATGAGAAACATTCATATCTGAGCTCTGAGGAGCTGCAGGGCTCCACTTGGTGCAGCATCAAATACGACGGCGTCCTCTTGAGGTGTGATCGGTTATTTAGATTTAAAGAGAAACTCTTCATTAGGGATGGGTCATGTGACTGTGGAGACCAATCAGACAAAGCAAACAGCACTCAGCTGCACCCACAAGCACGCACACGGAAACTTAACACAGTTTAGTGTCAAACTAAAGAAGGAATGACTGAAGAACACAATTTTAATGGGTTGTCACTCCAAAAACTATCTTAAAGTCAGGCTTTAAATAAGGTGGAGTTGATTAAGTTTATTTTAAAGGTTTATAAATCAGTGCAGCAGAGGCCTTCATTAGTTTAGTTGTTTCATTTGTGTTTGTGTCTATGGAATAAATAACAAGTCATCCAAAAATCTACATCACTTCAGTCTTTAGTGGAGTTAAATGTATTTTCTTTGGTCTTAAACTTAACACTAAACTCACATTAAGATCTGATGGTCCAGAGTCCAGACTACATGCTTCCTTTATGTGTTTTTGGTTGATGAGAAACAAAAAAAAAAATCATAAACATTTTGTCTGCGTTGTAGGAGATGATCATATCAGTTTGGAGCAATAAAGTACCGGTATAATATGGATTTGAGAAAGTGTGGTATCACCCATCACTACTCTTCATATCTGAGAAACTGCCCCTCAGCATGAACAAAGGAAATCACGTTACGCCACGGTCTCCACACTTTAGTAAAAATAAAGACTTATTCTCTTAAAGAATGTTCTGGTTATTCCAAATAAAACAGTGGGCTGGTGAAAAGCTGTTTGTGAATGAGTTTCCATGTCAGTGTGGTTTGTTAGAGTCAGACAGTTGAAGTGTTAGTGTTTCAGTTTCATAGCTCCATTTCAGCTGGACATTGACTCCACTGATATGATTAAACATCCCAAAGGCTTTCCAAACATTAGTGTCTTTAATTAAGGTGGAGCAGCATTTGACTTTACAGGCATGAGCAGAGTTTCACCTCCGAGCCTCCTTTACTCTCAGGATTACACAGACTCTCTTTTCTTCAATGACGGCTCCTCCTCCTCCAAATAAAGTTCAGTCAGACTTTGTCTCATTGTTGGACATCAGAGGCATTTTTAGTGATAAAGACGGACGCACAGGTCTGGATTTACCTCCAGCTTTAGAGGAGGACTCCATCATGGAGTCAGAGATCTCTCATGTTCATGTTTGGATCATTTTCTGAATAATTGGATTCATATTTGAGCCTGAGTGATTTTCTTCTTCTTCATCAGTAACAAAGCCTAAATATGTGAGGGTGTGTTGTTCACAGGGATCCCGTTCCTCTCTAACAGATCCCATTCTTTAATCTGGATCAGAGCAGATTGATTTCAGTTCATCTTTAAAGCTGATGTGACAGAGAGCTGACTAATGAAGCTGAGTTCAAGCAGGAGGACCTGTGTGTTCATTCACTCACTCATCTGTTCATTTAAAGTCTCCTCTCACTCCTCTCTTCACTCCGCCTGCCTTCCTGCTCAGCTCATTCAGCTCATCAGCTGATTAGGGGCGGGCACTCACTGAAGCTCTGAGCCAATCAGATTCTGACACAGCCTGTCTGACGCTCATCCTGCTTCTGTCTTACTCTGAAATCCTGTCTTTGCTCCTCCACAGTGGCCTTAACCTCAGCAGCCCTCCTCCACCCCAGGCACCTCCATGGTCTCACCAGAGTCCAGGTCCAGCTCCTCACCTGGTCCTGCAGGCCTCATCAGCACCTCAGTCCATCACATCAGAGATCCAGATGCTCAGAAGTCTGCTCCTCATCTTCTCCTGTATCCCTCACCACCACCAGGGTCTGGACTCCAAAGAGAGGTGTCAGATGAGGTCTTATTATCTCTGAATGATTTGATGTCTGATCCTCCCCAAGTTATTAATATCCTTTCCTCATTTGGCATTTCCCAGGTTCTGAAATAAATCTGAAAAACTGTCACCATGAAGCAGCATTAATCCAGAGAGCAAACACAGATCCCAGCTGTTTCTTCTTTAGTATCTTGGTGTCCACATTTTCTCCTATAGCTTAAATGTCACGTTAACTTTAGAGTGCTGTGAGACTCAGTCAATAAAGATTTAGAAAGGTGGTCCAAGCAGAAGTTCTCCTTCTGCTGCTGCGTGTCCATCATAAACATGAATGTATAAACAAAGATACCACACCTCCTGATGACTGGAGGAGAATAAAAAGGCTGATTTCTAAATGAATCTGGAGCAGATGGAAATACTCCTCTCTGTCACAATAAGTCCAAATATAAAAGTCAATAAAATAAAAATATGAATCACAAAAACATGTTTAATCATATTCCTGTCTTTAATGGTTTCTTTCCTGTGGGACCATAAAACAGCACTTTTTCTACAGTTTGACCAGTGACAGTGAAAAACTCCAGATTGCCCTTCTGACCAATGATGGGACGTCCTAAACTGTTTGGTTCACTGGGGGGACTGCCGGCCCCTTTGGCTGCTACTTTAACCCACTGACTGACCACTCCGTCCGTCTGTCTGTCCTGATAAGAGGAAGAAAAGGGACGATGGATGGACTACTGCACACTTTAAAACATCAAATTCAAGACGTTAAAAACATTTTTAGAGCTGGACTGAGAAAATGAAGATGAATATTTATAAATCTCTCCTCTACTCTGAGCTAAAATGCTCTTTAGTTAAAGAGAGACTGTGATTCCTCTAAAATGTCAGCAGCCTTTGGACACCTCATGTTTGTTTGATGGAGGGAGAGCGATGAGCTCCCCCTTCGTTAGTGAGCTGTTTGATTGATAAACCAGGACGTCCGGTGGGAGATGAGGCTGAGGCAGCCCTGAGAGCTGATTATAATCCTCATCATCCTCATTTATTACTCCAACCTCCAGGCTGTGCTTTTGTTTGTTTGTTTGTGAAAAGGAAAACTCAAACAGTAATGGATGGATTCTGAGGACTTTTTAGGGCTTCAGGAGTTTCTTGAAGGATTTGTTAACAGAGCATGAACAGGGATGTTGACAATAATGATTTGATCCAAACATCCTGATGCAGACAGAGATGATTCTGCATCCATGCAGAGACGTCCTTGTTGTGTGATGTGGTCAGACTTCAGTCATGTGCTCACTTTGGGCCCCTCAGGACCACCTGATCATGGTTTAGACCCCACAGCCTACCTGAGTCTGTTTGCTGACCATGTCCATCCCTTTATGACCACAGTGGACCATCTTCTGATGGAGACTTCCAGCAGCTCCATGTCTCAAAGCTCAGGTCATCTCACACTGGTTTCTTCAACATGACGATGAGTTCACTGAACTCCAGTGGTCTCAACAGTCACCAGATCTCACTCCAATAGAGCACCTTTGGGATGTGGTGGAGCAGGAGATTCTCATCATGGATGTTCAGCAGACAAATCTGCAGCAGCTGTGTGAAGCTGTCATGGAGATATGGAGCAACATCTCTGAGGGATGTTTCAGCTCCTTGTTGAATGAAGGAGCTCTAGAGGTGAAGGAGGTCCAACCTGGTACCAGCAAAGTGTCCCTAATGAAGTGGCCAGTGAGTGTCTGTAGATGGTTCTGGTGAATTATCAATGATCCCACACACCATAGGTCTGAAAATAAGCCCTGTATGAGTTTAGAGCAAGAGCAGGAGAAGAAGAGAACATGAGGTTAATCTGATCTGATTAGTCTGATTATCAGATTCATTCATGTGCTGGAGGACGTGGAGCCTCCAAAATGAAGAAGAGGAGAAGATCACAAACAACACAGACACTGATGAAGATCAGCTCACTCCAAACTTGACTTGATGGTCAAAGTGGAGTGAATGTTGTGGAGCAGAAAGAGAGCAGTTTGTCTTTGTCCTGCTGTTGGATGGGCCCACTCCTCTCCAGTCTGTGGTGCTCATTAACACCCAGACAATAAACCAACATGAACATGAGACACAGAAACATCAGCTCAAATATAGAAGGCAGCGCTGCTTCACATCTTTCTGTCAGACAACTGAGCAGATTAGTGTTTGTGCTCACAGATGAAGAATCTGTTCAGCTCCATCAGTCTGAGAGGAAACAAGAGAAACAGCGACACCTGCTGGCAGAAAGCAGTGAGAACAGGAACTCTTCATCCTGAACAGGAACCTGGAGAAGAAACCAACTGCAAAAGTTAGCCCAGCTTTTGTTCTTTATCACACAACAAGAGAAGAAAACACAGATATCAAAGTGTGACAAACATAAAGAATAATGAGTTCAAATACAGTTATCTTCTCCTGAGTCTGTTGTTACTGTGATTAATGAACATAAACCGCTGAGTGAGCTCCTTATTCCAGCTGCAGCTGACGGCTTTTCTGAGTCTTTGACTAATTAACCAGTTAACTGGTTAATTAATTAACCAGTTAACTGACTAATTAACCAGTTAACTGACTAATTAATTAACCAGTTAACTGACTAATTAACCAGTTAACTGACTAATTAATTAACCAGTTAACTGACTAATTAACCAGTTAACTGACTAATTAATTAACCAGTTAACTGACTAATTCGATGATGTTCTGATCAATAACTGAACCACTTTGATTTGATCATCAGCCTTTAAATCTGAGAATCCATCCATTATCTAAACCACTTTATCCCTCTAGGGGTCCCAGGGGGGTGGAGCCTGTCCCAGCTGACACTGAGTGAGGGGGGGTTCACCCTGCACTGGTCATCAGCCAAGCACAGGGCTGTCGTGTAGAGACATACACCCGTTCACACACAGACTCAGATTTAAGGATTATTCAGAGTCTCCGGTTAACCTAACGAGCATGTTTTTGGTCTGTGGGAGGAAACCAGAGGACCTGGAGAAAACCCACACATGCACGGGGAGAACATGGAAACTCCACACAGAAAGGCCCCGCCCAACTGGGGAGTCAAACCAGCAGCCTTCTCAGTCTGAGGCTGTAACAGGCCAGCCCGCTGCTCCAGCGTGCAGCCCAAACCTGAGAAGGCCTCTGAGCTCAGAATCTGTCACTTTAATCAAACTTCAGTCAGATTTGAGTTTTTGATTCACGCTGGTGTTCATGTGCTGATTTCTGTGACTGTATCCTGGTGACTGTGGCTTTATTTCAGTCATGTGATGATGTCCTGTGGGGACAGGAAGAGAAACAGGCCGACTGTGAATCAGTGGAAACAGAGGGAAGAGATGGTTAGAACTGTACCTGCTCGCTGCAGGAATCAGCAGAAAATGATCCACACACTGGATATGATCCATAAACTTAATGATGAAGAGATTTTTTCACACTGATTGATGGATTGAGCTGCTCTGAGTCCATCAATATCACAAACTCCTCAGTCCTGCAGACCAACAGAGATCCACATGATGGATCATTCACCTTCTTCACTCTGATGTGCCTGGCTGGTGTCTGTATGCCTGTAAATATTAGAATGGTGCCTCCTAGTGTCCAAAACAAGGAAGTGCATTTCTTTACAGACAGGTGAGACCTGGAGAAACTACCTGAAGTCCTTTAGTGACACAATCCAGCCTGTTTTTGTCTGCATGTTCATTCAGAGACACAGTCTGGACTGTTTGTGCAGGACAGCCAATAAATAAGACGGTGCAGAGTCAAAGGACTGGAGCTCATATGGTTCTTTTCTGGTCTCTCTGACGACTCAAAGCACTTTTACACCACAGGTCACATCTACACATTCACACCCATTCACTGTCACATTCACTCTCTGAGGGCTCAGAGTCTCTGTGTCAGTTAGCATCAGTGTTAGCTCACACATCCTCGCTCTTCAAACACATTTACACTCCACTGATGCAGCAGCTGTGGGACATTCAGATGTAATACAGGCACATTTGCAATTGCCACTGCCATGTTGATTACAAAACATTAATTAGACTTTAACAGACAAAAATAACAACTGACAGACAATTTTAAAGTTAAAATTCACTGGCTGCTGTGTCTTCTAGTCTGGCAGATCTGAAAGTCGGTTATCTGTGCAGGTCTCTGTATGTCTGAAACAGCCTGAAACACAGAAAAGGAAACGGCATCGTTACTCTTTAAATGAGAACCATAACAATTTGAATGTATTGTTGGTTTTAACCAGGACTGGAGTTATGACAAAGATCACGGTAAGTTGATTTTTCACAAAAGAACACACAATAATACAACAACTCAATCATGAACTTGTTGTGTTTGTAATGTTTGTTGACTGTTTTTGTGATTTGGTGGTAAATCAGTTTCCCCATGGGGATTAAAAAAGATAATCTAATCTAATAAACTGAAGCAGCAGGTCATTCCAGACATTCTGTCAATAGTGTAAGAATCACAGTAACTGTAACACACTTTATTATCGTTAATACATGTTCATTGTTGACCTACATCTTTTGCTTTTTGTTGCTGGTGTTAGTGTACTGTGGTTCTAGGCCCACTGGGCCAATGATTCTTGCTCTGGAGCGGTGCTGCGCTGTCCGCGGTGCTGATCCTGACAAATGGCTTGGTTCAGCACCGCAGACAGCGCACAAGCTCTCAGCCCTCAGTGCAGGTCACTTGGAGGTGACAGGGGTCTTATTTCTTTGCACAGGCAGTTTATTTGGCACTGTCTCCTGTTTTTTAGCTCATGCTGCAAACACGATAAAATCTCCTCTGAATGTAGCCCACCATTATGTCTCATTCCACAGCTCAGAAATCTTTAGTGCCTCATTAAACAACCTTATACAAGCTTCACAAATTACACAGAACATCTGTTTAGGAAAACTCATGGCATGACAGGCTTGTGAAGCATGTAAACTGGGTGACATGTTATCTTATAAATTAAAAACAATGGTAAAAACAATGATTTCTTTTGTAAGCCTATGTTAATCGCAGATGGAGGGGGGGCCATATAAAATCTGGCCCAGGGCTCCACATTGGGCAGGGCCGGCTCTGTTCTGGGTAATAGTTCATTAGACAGACTGTGTGAACATCAGGCCTGCAGCGTAGCATCGTTTGTTAGCTTACCTGTTGTTGCTTTAGATGTGGTCTAACTTTTCACTTAAATGTCTAAAAACAGATCAAACTGTCACAGCCACACGACTCTACTTCATATCAGACTGATAAATCTGACAGCAGCTCATATTAAACTGATCAGAGCGTCTGTGTTTCATATCAGATCCTAAAAACTCTCAGTCTGTTTGTCATGTGAGCAGAATTGTGCAGTCCCATGACTCAGGTTGACAGAGTGGGAACAGTAGATCTAAAAGCTGGTTTCATTCCTGCAGAATCACTCAGAAACATCAGGGCTCACTCGGCTGAATCAAACAGCTGCACCTCGGTCAGCACACTGTCACACGCTCTCTGAAATCCAGCACAGGAGTTCAGTTTTTACAGACAGGATGCAGATTTGAGATGAGATATTACAGAGGGGGGTCTCACAGGGACAGAGGGTCTCATGGAGCTTCACAGAGACTTGAAGGGACTTCAGGTTTACCTGCTCCTTAAATATACGCACGTGGAAACCAGGTGTGGCCCCGAGCCCACACACGCCAGACTGCTGCTCTGATTAAAGAATGAAAAACAGCAAAAGGAAGAAGAATCAGAGTCCTGATGATCTGAACACTGAACTGTTATTATAATTCATTCTTTTATCAGACCAAGGAGAACAGCTGAGACCTGTTTAGCCTCTTTAGCCGAAATCTCTCATTTATTCTGATTTAAGACCCCCTGAGGCCTGGACCGTCTGAGCCTGACCCCAAAGGGAGGACTAACTCAGACCCTCCTCTCTTGGAGGCTAATCAGTGGTGTGAGATGTGAAATGTGCCCTAAGAGGTCGCTCAGTGTGGCCGTGGTGTGGCCGTGGAGGTCAAGGGTCATCCGTCTGGATGGTCCTCTGGAGTTGTGTGGAGTGAGCGTCAGAGAAAAATGAACTCACTGAACACTACCGAAAGGTCAAGGTCAAAGGTCACTCAAAACTCTCCAAAAGGTTCAACATTTATTGACAAGAAAAAAAAAAAAAAAACTTTGGATATTTATAATAAACTCAAAATCAGATCAAAGTTGTGATTAAAAAATAAAATCAAGCATAAAGATCTGAATAAAAAATATTAAAGTAAAATCCAAAATTAATCCTATCTGTGAGGCTCAGACTCACAGGCCCTTCAAAAGTGTTCAGGAGAAAGGCCCAGACCCTAAAGGCCTTTTTCAGAAGTTTTCAACAATTTGATGAGTTGGCTCAATCGGCTTCAAAAGGCAGCAAAAACTATTAATGTAAAAATTGTCTTTCTCTAAATTGAGCTTCTTTGCCTCTTTTTCAGAGGCAGCAGAGTCCAGTGAAACAAAGTTTATTAAAGATTCAGCAAAGTGAACACAATAACAAACATGTGAGCTCAGCTGCTCACAGTCAGCTCTGGTTTGCTGCTCTGTCTTATAAACTCTAAGTGTTGAAGCTCCGCCCCTTTTCTCCAAAGTTTCATCCTCCTTTTTAAAACTCTCTTTGACCGCTCCTCGTTTTAATCCTGTCATTTCTTCCATGTGTTTCCTTTCCCTCATTCTAATGATTTCTATTTCTACTCCCTGTGTGTGTGTGTGTGTGCTGTTATGTTGCTGATCTTCCTCGTGCTCTTCCTCACTCTTCTGCAGAAGTCCTGGTACTTCCTGTTCTGACCTAAATGTCTCTGTCTGGTCTGTCTGGACTCTTTGGTTCTTCCCTCAGAGTTTCAGTACCACTTCACTGCACCGATAGATTTTTATGTAACTCATGCATCTAAACAAATACTTTAATGAACTAAGGGCTCTAATTTCCTGGCGCAACTCAGGGTGGCGCAGCCTGGCACACCCCGAGCAGTGGTAATTACGTCCGGCGCACCGCCGTGCGCAGCCAATTTGGCAATTTGGTAGACTGGCTGCGCCGAGACGGGTGTGACAGCGCACCAGGGGGAGGTGTTGACAGATTCAGCTTGGCGCAGTGACAATTTCGTGCCAAAAAACCATGCGGAAGGTGCGCTGAGCGCTCGCCAGCTCCAACCTGGTCTATTCTCGGCAGTGGTAATTTGGCTGACAGGTGCACAGTGCGCACACGTCACCAAAACCTCACAGTCAGGTATCCAGAGTGTCAGGAACATGTCAATGCAATAAACAATCACAGCAACCACTATTTAATTTAACCGTCTGAACCAGCACATACATTTGTATCTTTATTAACTGCCCCGTCACATCTGATGTCAGATCAGAGACGTTTGTCATAACTAACGAGTTCACATCTCTCAGCCAACCACAAACAGCCACATCATCCGATACAGAGTATCCGGCTTCTCTCATCTCATGAAATTCAAAAGAAAAGAAAAAAAAGAGAGACACTCGCTGAATAAATGTAAGTCATTCGGTGTCTTAAGGATTTACCTGGGATTGCCCATATTTCTCTGTTTTAATCTTTATTCTTAATGTGATCTAAAAAGATGGAGTACATTACTGCAAGGAGGATGAGGAGGAGATATATTTTCACCAAAGGTTCTGTTATTTGGCGATGACAGACCAGGAATGCAGGTGGATCACAAGCATGATGAATGGATTAGCCTGCTGCTGTGTTTAAATGTAATTATCACTTAATTTTGTACTCCTATTATGACACAGGAACAGATTACATCTGTCCCGCGAGGTGGTCCACACGGTGACGCGCATCGTGGCCTCCGATGCGCGGCCCGGTGGCCCCTGCGCTCTCCCAGTTGGTGTAAAAGTGACAGCGGCTCTAACCTTCTTCGCCACCAAGGTGAAATTGTCACTGAGCCTCGCCCGCGGCGCATTTAAAGGCGAGGAGAGGGGTTCATTTGATTGGTGAAGATTACACTCGACTGTGTTAAACCCACTCACGCCTTCTCTCCTCCCTCTCTGCTACTTGCGCCAGTGGGAAGGACGGAGGCGTAGGTGCGCCTCTCTGCGCCGGACTGCGCCATGCATGAAACTTGCAACATGCCCTGGACACACCCCGGTGGCGCGGCGCGGCGCAGGCGCAGCACAGGGCAATTAGAGCCCTATATCTTTAGAATAACAACTCCTGATACAAAGAGCACAGTTTATGTGATTATTATCTAGGGCTGGGCATTGTGAAGAGCCTTACGATTCCATTGAATTTCAATTCTTTAGGTGGCGATTCGATTCAGTATCGATTCAGTAAGAAGTAGAAATACACAAATCATTAGAGTATCTGTTGACAGTATTTGCCTTTTTTATTTTGATGCCAATGTGAACATATGTGGCATGTCACCTCATATTTTTGAGCAACCATCTGAAAATAAAAATTTGCACAGTAATAACTTATTTGTGCATATGGAGTACAAAAGTAAAAACATGACAGTTAACACTATAATTATAAATGTCCACCTGGTCTTTTTTGTCAATAAATGTGTCAGGAATTGTCCTTTGAAAACATTTTTCACCCTTTTTTTGGAGAAATAATAGTAAACAATTCTTGCAAGCATTTGTCATCATAATGTTATAAATGTTTAAAACAGTGTGTAATTACATGAAAAGAATAAACACTGATTTGAATGTTCATCAGGATTCTCTTCATAAACAATAAATGAACATGTAGAAATTTTCTGAGATGACCAAAATAAACTTCACCCATTTTACATAAACTTAAACATTTTTGTTTGACCACAGCATTTAGTGTCCATGTTACAGCCTGTTATGTTAGACCATGTCCAGGTGTTTTTTTTACTGATGATAGTCCCTGAAGCAGTTCCTGTCCAGCTGAAGTCAGAGATCTCAACATTTCTTTCTCCAGTATTTCTAAAATTACTATTTATGGAATCCATAAAAAACAAACTATGATGAAAAAGACTATCAATGACAAAAAAAGACGGTAAAACACGGGGAAAATACGGCAGCATAACAAAAAGAAAACACTCCAGAATGATACTAATGCTGTTGTATTTAATATTTTTCACAGAAAATACTGATAAACTGCTGTTAAATCACTCTCATGTTCTGCTCTCAGCCCGATCACTCTGTAAGAATGTCTTCTTCTGCAACTTGTGGCAGCTGGATAAAGACTGAAAGGGTGCACAGCGCCCCCCCACTGGCCAGGAGGTGAAACGATTCAGAGGATTTGCTCAATCGATATTGAATTGTGAGGGGAATAATTGCAATGCATTGCTGAATTGATATTTCTGCTCACCCCCTATTATTATGATTATTGTGTGGTTATATATAGTTTTAAATGCTGCCTAAAACTCCTTCTCTCCTCAGGTCTTCATGATTAAGACCTGAGTTATGCCTGCATTCTATCCACTGCATGTATAGTTATGAAAACACTGATTAGAAATATTGATTACAGTCGATATGTGATTAACATTAATCAATACAGAGTCAACACACAACTTTCCACCACAAAGTTCAAAATGACGAGAGACAAAAAAACATAAGACGCCCTGGGGCTGTATTTGTCTGACTGTTTCTACAATAACTGGGTTCAAAGGTCAAAGATGGAGCCCCTCCCCCAACAGAAACCTGTGCAGGACCTGTTCTGAGGAAAAGGACCGTTCATGCTCTGGTAAAGATCCTCAGTTCAGAGGAAAACCACAACACATTTCTCTGCTCCTTCAAACTGGAGCAGAAAGGTCACTCAAACTCAAACAGCTGATGTCGGCAGATTTTCCACTGAACACCTCTGAACCACAACATGCCCCCCCACAGTTTAAGGTCAGAGGTCACATATGGCATCAGACTGTTACAGATGAGTTCAGACACACGGACACAAAATAGAATTAATCAGTACAGTCTGATAAGAAGGCCAAAGGTCAAATGAGAGACACAACATCAGATTCAACAATGACATCAGCGTTCAGCTCTTCCAGCAGAGGCGTGAGAGTCTGGAGGTCACAGCATCGTTGTTGGAGGTCAAACTCTGAGGGGTCAGCAGCTCTGAGTGACAGTTGTCTGGTTTTACCTCCAGTGAGTTTGTTTCTGAGAATCACTCTTTAGATTTTGTTCTTTGACTCTGAAACATCCATCTGCACCTCTCTGCTCAGTGATACTGTCTGTTTGTGTTGACCTCTGACCTCTACTGATTTAGACTGAAGCAGATAGATCTAGTCAGATAGATGAGTTATTACAGCCTCATATTTAACAAAGGTCTCCCTGCAGTGCTCTGACCTGCTGCTCTGTGATTGGCTCTAACTGTTGGCCCCTCCAGGGCTGATAAAGGAGGCCCATGCTGAAGGGCCAGAAGCTGCAGTTCCTCAAGTGTCCACTAGAGGCTGGCTGCAGGAGCCCTGGAGGTCACATGACTGTGTGCAGGAAACAGACGTTTTTACGGCCTAAATAAACGTCTTTACAGCCTGGACCCTGCAGACCAGGACAATCACAAAACAGACATGTAGAGCTCTGTGAACACAAAGTGACTCTGAGCCTCAAAAACAAGGATTTGTCATCATTTAGCTCTGACAGTGTTGAACATGTGACCTCAGCAGATCATGCTTCAGTGGACATGTGTGTGTGTGTGACTGTGTGTGTGTCCTCAGTGAACGAGGAGTGACCTTTAACCTGCTCCACATCTTCAGGGTTTGGATGAACTCAGAGCTGTTAGACAGCAGGGCTCCTGAACAATCTCTAAAATCACATTTAAGGCTCTTTCAGAGCTTTTTGAGGCCCCAGCAGAGAAGAGTTAGGGCCGCTCCTGCTCGGCTAAACAAACTGTCCTCGGTCCAGCTGTGCTGTGTTCAGCTCTTTGTTCTATCAGGGGCCTCCATGCTGGTCTGTTCAGGTCAGTTCAGGTCTTTAATGAAGACACAAGTCAGGAGACTGAATATCAGATCAATAAAAGGACACCAGGACACATTTTGACCCACAGCAGGAAGAAGAAGACATGAGAGAGGACACGCCTGCATTTGGACAGAGACGTTTGAAATGCTCCCTGAACAAACATCATGTTGCTGCTGCAGTTAATTTCTGCTGTCTTCTGAAGAGCCTTTAAAAAAGACTCAGACAGGTCTGATACAGGGGGTCTCAGTCAACGGGACGTCAGATGATGAAGACCTCTCAGGAGGAAGAAGAAGACCGGCTGAGACTTTAGAAGGCCTCAGGTTTCAAAAACCAAATGTGAGACTGTCAGACTGTTTGAGGATCTGCAGGGACCTGAACAGAGTCTGTGTGGACACGTCTCCAGAAGGACACAGCAGCAGGACGTCCCAGTCTCTGAGTTACTGACTGTTGATGAGTTCACACATGGTTAGACCCTCCATGTGGCAGAGAGTCCTCTGAGGGTTTCTGCTCCAACAGGAAATCATCTGCTGCTTGTTGGTCCTCTGGTTATGATGGTCAGTCTCCCAGGAACACGAACACACACACACACACACACACACACACACACACACACACTGCTGCTGTGTCCTCCTCTCTGAGCAGCAGATGATCCTCTCCTCAGTACCTCCTCCACCTGTTGGTAAAAAACAAAAACCAGTGGTTAGAGTCCAGAGAAGCTGCTGAGTTGTGGTCAGAGCAGAAGAATGAATCAGGACAGCCCTCCAATAACTGAGGTCTGTCAGTCTGAGAGCAGACAAAGCTCTGAGGACTCTCTTCAGTTCAGGCTGAAGCTGCAGCTTTGTTGGATCTTCATCTGTTTGCTGAGTTTTCTCTCTGCTCTGTGTCCAGCAGACCAAAGCCTGTCACATGTTGCTTGGCAAAAACAATAACACAGGTCAGGCAGCAGGAAGAAGTTAAAAAACAACAGCAACTGCTACGAGGGGCACACACAGAAATTAAAAGTGCAAATGTGGATGCCATCAACACAAATAGAGGGAGAACACAATGTAGACAAACTCCCCACACAGACTAGAGCCATCAATACCCAAGCCAAGCACTGTGAACAAGACCCACTATGCTGAGAAGTGTAAGAGATGTGGCAAAACTCTGCAACACCCATGGAAACAGTGCCCAGCCAAAGAGGCAGAGTGTCACAAATGCAGGAAAAGGGGACATTTTGCTGCAGTTTGCAGATCATCTCAAAGAGTGGAAGCTATAGTGAATAGCGATGCAGATACTGACATAGCCTTCATGGGGACAGTTGACACAGAAGGAACAGATGAGGTATGGGTAAAAGAAATCTGCCTGAATGGAGAGAAAGGGTGCGTCTGAATAGTCCTTTTTTCGTAAGGAACCTTCCTTACTGAAGAATGGACCCGGAAGCATTTCAGTGTCAGCCATGATAAGTGCTGTTCGAATCATCCAAAAGTTAAGGAAAGGAAGGTCGTTGCTTCCTTTATTATCTCCTTTAGCTTAGGAAACACTGGACCATCCTATTCAAAAACAAAGGACGTGTATGAACACGGCTCCTGCCGAAGATTTCCAGAAAATTACGAAGGAGAAAGGACGAGTTTTGTGGGATTTTGGAGATATGAATATAACACTGTGTAAACGTTTTTGGCAGGTATAGAGAAAGAGATATGCATCAAAGTCAGTGTTTTCAAAAATATAAAAGTTAGTTCATTTCCTTTTTAATCATTTTTAAAAATTGGTGGACCGATAAACAATTACATGTTATAATTTATAAAGTACTTTATTTAAAGCATTTCTTTTTCTCCATAACCGCCTACAATGTGGATGAATATTAAACATTCAACTGTGGTACTTGTTTCCTATATTAATATTATATATTAATTACCACATTTTCATCTATCTTAATTTATGAAGTAAATCATGCCAATAATAAGACAGAACAATGTGGTCTCTAATGACGTTTATTAAACATTCTGTAAAAGGACAAATAAGTTATTTTACAATACTTCAAACATAATGACAAATTTGAACAACGTTCACAATGATATAAGTGAATGAAACAGGGAGAATAGTGCTTCTGAAACATGTTTATCAGACTTCAGGTTTTCAGTGCCTGTCAAAGATGTCTACATTTATAGATGCTCTCACCTAACCTCACAGCTGTGAGCAAGCAGAAAACACACACTGCATGACCAAAGGACAAAACACCTGTCACAGGTAAATCCTCTGATCATGGATTGTTCATGTTAACAGGTCAAACAACACAAAACAACGCTGTGAGGTAAAGCAGAGGACAAAGACCCTTCTTGTAGTTCATTTTCTGAACATTGTAGTTTGTCATGGCATATCTATGTCACAAGAAATCTTTGTTGAGTAAATATGACACGAAAGGAAAGTGCAGTCAAATTCATCTTTTACCGCAGTTCTCCTTTCCTTTTTTCTTATTCCCTCCTTTCCTTGACCCTGTGACAATTTCCATCCGAGTTAAGGTAAAGTGGATAGGAAAGGACTTAGGAAGGACTTTTTGGATGCACCCAAGGTGACATTTAAATTGGACTCAGGAGCCTCAGTTAAAGCTATTCCAGCTTCCATGTATTCTAGAATTCGTGATGGACGGCTGCAGAAACCTCCTAAGAAAATTAAAGGTCCAGCTAACTTTCCATTACAGGTTTTGGGCATTGTGAGAGCACACCTTAAAACTGACAGAAAGGAAATAAAGCAGAATGTGTATGTGGTGTCAAACCTGGTGATGCCACTAATGGGACTCCCTGCTTTAATAAAGTTGAACCTGATTCAACAGGCAGCCTCAGCTTAGGAGGAGAAAAAGGAGAAAAGCCATCAGTACAGAGCTATGTTCCCTAAAGGGTTTTCAGGGCTGGGAAAGCTACAGGGAAGCTAGAAGATAAAACTGAAAGACAAAGAAGTTCCTTATGCACTCTCAGCTCCACGCAGAGTCCCATTACCTATGAAAGACCAAGTTAAAGAAGAGTTAGACAGGATGGAAGCAATGGGGGTTAAAAGAAAGACTGAGGAGCCAACTGAATGGTGCGCGGGAACCAAAAAAGAAACCCAGCATGTGTGTGGACCTCACCCGACTGAACGACAGTGTCTGCAGGGAGAGACACTTGTTACCAACAGTTGATGACATGTTAGCACAGCTGGATGGAGCAAAAGTCTTTTCAAAATTGGATGCAACATCCGGGTTTTGGCAGGTTCCTCTACATGAAGAATCACAGCCCCTTACAACTTTTATTACCCCCTTCTGAAGATACTGCTTTCAAAGGCTGCCCTTACCTGCGTGAAGCTGGCCCCCCACCCCACGCAAAATTTCGGGAAAATAGTCTGTTTTGTTTGTGCTCCATTTGTGCTGGTTTGTGCTGTAAAAAATGACGTTTGTGCTGCTACAGTTTTACAGATATTACATATTATTTTATAGGTCATCCAGAGTTCACCCAGCCCCCCATTTGCTCCAAATGGACCCAAAATGGTACCGTTCGTTTGTGGTTCATTTGTGCCAGTTTGTGCCGTAAAAACTTTCATCTGTGCTGCCACGGTTTTATAGATATTACACACTTTATTTTCCGGAGATGATGTCACCACCGGAAATGCTCTCGTGCTGGTGCTCTTCATTTGTTTTGGCTGCAGTCAAACAAGGTTCGTCTCGTGCTACTACGCCGAGTAAATCGCTCATTTTGTTTTTAATTCCATGTACCTTTGTATGTTTCTGCGCATTTTTCATACTCCAAGCACCTGGAATGCCACCATTGGAGGACGAGCTTCAGGTAAACATGTTTCCTCTGTTGTAGAGTAGTGAACCACCGTGTGGAAAACACCGGTCAAGCCAGCCACCACTTGAAAAACTATGCGTGTCTAGACGGGGTATTATGATATGGGTGCTTGGAGCAACCAAACAGGATGAATGTCGCCCAGTATTTCGAAAGCTTATCATTGAATGTGACACGAAGGTGAAACAGTACAGTATTATCAACATTAATTACAGACCTTCACATTTAAAGCTGTTTGTCTGAGAAGTTTTTAACATATTTTAACTTTAAATATGGTCAAATATCAATGAGAGCTTTGATATTTTTCTCATTATGATTATTTGATTAAAAAAAAAAAAAACACATCTGTGATAGGTGACAAAGATCTTACACTGGATTCTAGTTCTCCTGGTCCCTGAATGTTATCCTGGAAAATTTCAGCAGATTTTACTGTATAGTTATTTTTATAGTTAAAGGTGAAATCTGTTCAAATTGTATTGAAATTCTTCCTCTTTGTAAGCATATTTCATTTTTTTAAATCTATGATAGGTGACAAAGATCTTACACTGGATTCTTCTCTCTCTGGTCTCAGACTGTCTTCCTGGAGATTTTCAGCAGATGACACCTATCATCAATTTTTTAAAAAAGAAATTATGAAACATGACCAAAATATACAAGCATCTCAATGCTATTTGAACAGATTTTACCTTAAAAAATAAAAAATAAAAAACTGTACAGTAAAATCTGTCATTTTTTTCTGTCATTTTTTATGGCACAAACCAGCACAAATGGAGCACAAACAAAACAGACTATTTTCCCGAAATTTTGCGTGGGGTGGGGGGCCAGCTTCACGCAGGTATGCCCTTTGGTATCTCCTCCACGCCTGAACATTTCCGGCTGAGAATCTCCAAATCATCACAACGGCAAGGGGCGCTCTGTGCCATGCGGATGATATCCTAGTCTATGGAAAAGATGAGGCAGAGCATGATGAAAGGCTGCGGGAAGTACTTGAGAAGTGCGAAAAAGCGAGCCAATGCCAGCTTGCAAAATGAATGCTGTGCCTCCATTGACCATATCGTACAGCATCTACCTGCCACTGAAAGTAAACTGGCTCACATCAGGGAAGCTCAGAGCTTAGACAGCATTTGTAGGCAGCTGAAAACATTCACATCAAAAGGATGGCCCACTCACAGGAGAAGTGTCCCTGAGCACCTTCTACCATTCTGGTCAGAGAGGAATGACTTTCACATGGCTGAGGGCCTGCTTCTCAAAGGAGTGAGGATTCTGATCCCTAAGTGTATGCAGGGGGAAATGCTGGAAAGGCTACATGAAGGCCATCAGAGAGTGACTAAGTGTGTAGCAAGGGCACAAGAATCCCTATGGTGGCCGGGGATAACAAGACAGATTAAAGAGCTGGTGGAAAGATGTGAAATCTGCTCCCAGTATTCACAGACCAAGATGGAGCCTAAAATGACCACGCCCCTGCCTGCACGACCGTGGGAAAAACTTGCAGCTAAGATCTTTCAGTGGAAGAATGGTCATTATATTGTGGTGGTAGACTACTACTCCCGATATAAAGAGATAGCAAACCTCCCAACCCTGTCAACGTCTACAACTGTAGAGCAACTGAAAGTAATCATTGCAAGATTTGGACTGCCTAAAATCTTGGTAACTGACAACAGCCCACAGTTTGCTTCCACAGACTTTGACAGTTTTGCCCAGAACTATGGTTTCAGTCACACAACCAGCAGCCCAAGCTACCCCCAGAGCAACGGGGAAGCGGAGAGGGCTGTCCGCACAGTTAAACAGCTGCTCAGCAAAAGCCCAGACCCCCAGAAAGCTCTCCTAGCTTACAGAGCTACCCCACTGGCTCATGGGCTGAGTCCAGCGCAACTGCTGATGGGGAGGAGAATAAGATCAACAGTTCCAACAACCCCTTAAGCGTTGCAACCAGCATGGCCGAACCTCAAAGTGTTCAGGGAAAAAGACAAGGAAATAAAAAGAAAAACAGAGAAAGGCATTCAACTCGAGACATAAGACAAAGGATTTACCAGTTCTGGTTCCAGGACAGAGAGTGTGGATTAGAACAGCGCAGACCACAGCTACAGTCCAAGGACCTGCTACACCACCAAGTTCTTACAATGTGGAAACTGACCAAGGGAGCTTAAGAAGAAACAGGGCTCATCTAACAGTGCTTCCAGAGAGAGGTCTATCCTGCTCTGATGAAATCCATCTCATCCCGACCTACAGGCAAAAACTAAAGGCTGCTGAGCCTGTAGTAAAGACTGTGAAGAGATGGACAGAGGAGGCAAAGCTGGAGCTGCAGGCATGCTTTGACTGCACTGATTGGACTGTTTTTGAGGCTGCAGCCACAAACTTGGATGAACTGACTGACACTGTGACATCTTACATCAGCTTTTGTGAGGATATGTGTGTGCAAACCAGGACCCACTGCACATACAACAACAACAAACCCTGGTTCACCTCACACCTTAAGGAAGCTACGTCAGGCCAAGGTGGAAGCCTACAGACCGGGGGATAGGAACCTGTACAGGCAGGCCAGAAACCACTTCAATGGGAATAAAAGTGGCTAAAAAGAACTACACCAAGAAGTTGGAAAACAGCTTTTCAGCCACCGATCCCTTGTCAGTTTGGAGGGGCCTGAAAACCATCACGGACTACAGGAGCCCACCCCCCCACACTGTAGGTGACCAACGAGTCGCTGAGGACCTGATTGGCTTCTACTGCAGGTTTTCACACCCAACACCCACTCCCACCACTCCACCCAGCTGCCAGCACAATGGACCACCTGAACCCTCCACCACCTCCGCCCTCCTCCCCCCTGCCCCCTCACCAAGCTCTACAGGTCCTTGAAGAAGATGTGTGTCGGCTGTTTCAGAAACAGAAAATCAGAAAGGCTCCAAGACCAGACGGTCCGTCCCCATCCTGCCTGAGAGTCTGACCAGCTGGCCCCCATCCTCACACAGATCTTCAACCGATCCCTGGAGCTCTGTGAAGTCCCCTCTTGCTTCAAACGTTCCACCATCATCCCTGTCCCCAAAAATCCCTGCATCACTGGATTAAATGACTACAGACCCGTCGCCCTGACATCTGTGGTCATGAAGTCGTTTGAGAGACTGGTGTTGAGCCACCTGAAGGACATCACAGGATCCCTGCTGGACCCCCTGCAGTTTGCTTACAGGGCAAACAGGTAAGTGGATGATGCAGTAAACATGGGACTGCACTACATCCTGCACCACCTCGACTCTCCAGGGACCTATGCCAGGATCCTGTTTGTGGACTTCGGCTCAGCCTTCAACACCATCATCCTGGAAATCCTCCGCCAGAAGCTGTCCCAGCTCGCTGTGCCAGTCTCCACCTGTCAGTGGATTACCAACTTCCTGACTGACAGGAGACAGCAGGTGAGGCTGGGTAACACCAAATCCAGCATCCGGACCATCAGCACTGGCGCCCCCCAGGGGTGTGTCCTCTCCCCACTGCTCTTCTCCCTCTACACGAACGACTGCACCTCAGGGGACCATCTGTGAAACTACAGACAGGAGGTAGAACAGCTGGTCCTCTGGTGTGGTCGGAACCACCAGGAGCTGAACCCGCTCAAATCTGTGGAGATGACAGTGGACTTCAGGAGCCCCCCCCCCCCCCCCCCTCCCCACTCTCCCCCCACTTATCATCAAGGACAGCACTGTGTCTACTGTGGACTCATTCAGGTTTCTGGGATCCACAATCTCACAGGACCTGAAGTGGACCCCCCACATAGACACCATCCGTAAAAAGGCGCAGCAGAGGCTGTACTTCCTGCGACAGCTCAGGAAGTTCGGCCTGCCCCAGGATCTGCTGGTCAACTTCTATACAGCCATCATCCAGTCTGTCCTCTGCACGTCCATCACAGTCTGGTTTGGATCTGCAACCAGGCAGGACAGACACAGACTGCAGAGGACAATCAGGTCTGCAGAGAAAATCAACAGGACCAAACTGCCCTCCATCCAGGACTTGTTCCAGTCCAGAATCAGGAGACGGGCAGGTAACATCTCTGCAGACCCCTCACATCCTGGACACAAACTGTTTAGACTCCTCCCCTCAGGTAAGCGGTACAGAGCACTGTATGCTAAAACCACCAGGCATAAGAACAGTTTCTTCCTCCAGGCTGTTGCCATACTGAACGTCTAACTGCAAATTGCCTGTCTATTGTCCCTATATATGACCATTCATTGCACATATCATCATCTCATTTATATGCACATGTGCAACCTTGTTTCTTGTTGTTGTTTTTTTTTCATCTTGCACATTGTATATATTGTACATACTCTATTCTATTTTTTTATTCTCACCTTAACTTAATTTTTTAAACCTCTCATTTAAAATGTTAATTCCTGCCTTGTTATTCTGCCTATGTCTTGTTAATAATATAGGATATACACTGTGTGTACCTTTTCTGTACTTGGAGAGTGAAGTGAACCGGTGACAAATTCCTTGTATGTCTAACATACGTGGCCAATAAAGCTGATTCTGATTCTGAAACAGTGAATGATCCAAGGCAGAAAGACTCAGGTGGAACAGTGACCAGGTCAGGAATAGTTTCCCCTCCTCCTGATAGACTGGACTTGCGAAAAACATTTTAGTTGTCCAGGGAATTTACCCTTTGAAAAAAATGTATGGGCATAACAGTTTGTTGTTCCTAAAAAGACAGTGATATGTTTTGTGATAATGTTATGCAGTCTGAGGTGAATGTGACCAGTTGTTAATACCTTATTAAGATAGGTGTGATTATCATTTAGGAATTATTTAAGTTCGGTACAGTTTAATGTTAAAAGTAAAGAAAAGCAGTTTACAAGCTAAAAGAGGAGAATGTACAGATGTTCAGTGTTATAGTACATGTGCCCACTAGGTGGCATCTGGGAGTTAGGTTAGAAGAGAAAGGACTGTAGAAGAAGAGGTGTGTATTCATGAAGCCTGAGTAAAGAGGATGTGATAATTTATTTGAAGTCTCTGGAGTCTCTTCTTTACAAATATAAAACCTTCTACAGGATTTACGGTAAATTCAACTCTCTACTTACTCCAGAGTCTCCAGTCTGTAGTTTGGATCCTTCTGAAGATCACACAGCAGCTTCACTTCTGAATCCTTCAGATTGTTCTCCCTCAGGTCCAGCTGTCTCAGATGGGAGGGGTTGGACTTCAGAGCTGAGGCTAAAGAAGAACAGCTGATCTCTGACAAACTGCAGCGCCAAAGTCTGAATAAAGAGAGAATGAAGAGAAAAACTATTTAGGACCCAATCAGATGTGTCCACATCACACAGTCTGCTCAGCAGAGCCAATCAGCTGCTGCTCTGCCTCCTGTAGTTCAGTTTGTCTCAGCTGCTTTCACACACGTCTTGATCCATTCCTCCTGTTTCTCTAAACTGTAAACAGCAGAGCTCAGATTTTTCTGTCAGGATCAAACATTCACATCTAAACACTTCAATCTGAGCTCACAGTCAAAGTCTGCTGTCACATGGTCCACACTGCAGTCCAGATGAACTTCATTAGAATTAATGATCAGAAAATGTTCAAGAAGAAAGACTTGATCCCACCTGGACAGGTGAGAGAAGTCAACAAGCCAAACACAGAGAGACTCCTACACACTGTGGTCTACATGTGCATCTCCAAAACCTTCTTTGTTCCTTCAAACATGTTGGAGCTCAGACCTTCATCAGGGTCGAGCTGATGCCTGTGGATGTGGTCTCTGGTGGTTCTGGTCCTGTGGGTTGAGGGCCCGTTGTGTTGTTGGACCATGTTGGGCCCCTGGGCCTGGATTGTTCTGCCCACTTCTTCAGGCCTCAGGTTTCCTCATGTTCCTGTAAATGTTTCTCTTCTGTGAGCAGTGTTGGTCTGAGGGACTCCAGCAGAGCTCCTGCTCTCTCCTCTCCGGTTCTTTCAGCTCTTTGGTTCATTATTCAGTTTGTGTTTGTCTGTGAGGGTTCTTTCATTTAGTTCTGCTTCTTTTTTCCTTTAGTGCTGAAGCTCTTGTGCTTTGTCTTCTTTATGTTTCTGTTTGTTTGTCAAAGCACTTTTGTAGACCTCTATTTGAAAAGTGCTATCCAAATAAAAATATTACCTTCATTATTTATTACTTCTTATTTTATTGCTATTATTATTATGCCCACAGAGAATATCGATGAGAAAAAATAGAATTCTTTTCTCTAAAACAATTTCTATATTTTGCTTTGAAGCAAATATTTGAATAAATAAAACAAAGGGATACATTATAATAAAACATATTTCCTCAAACATCCTTGATCTTTGGACAGAAGCTACATTTTCCTTTTGGAGTTTACATTTGAACACATAATGATGAAACTGTATATATCTAATTGTCATTTTTCTGAGCTGTCATTGAACACATCATTATATAACTGTTACTGTCTGCTCATTAAGCTTCATTATGTTTGTTTCCAAGAGTGACCCAGCTGACATCAGCAAGGATTTAAAAATGAATTAATATTTCAGACCAATGGACTTTAGACACAAAGGTGTTTTCTTCACAGCCGTTCTGAGTAGATGAGGAGGATTTTTCCTGCTGCAGGAGACAGTATGTCCTGAGTCTGCTGTGGAGTTACCAGAGCTCTTTATCCAAGACCACGTGATAAGGTTGGACATCTTGATTAATCTGATGCACAGTGCTGATGTGCTGAGTTTACATTCCCCTCTCAGACCTGATGATTGTTTGTACCAGTGGTTTAATAAGATGATGCTCTGTCACATGACCCATGAGGCTCGTTAGCTGTATTGATGAGATCAGACATGATTGATTTTCAGGTTTGTCAGATGCTGAAGGATCTTCAGCCCGACTCACACCTCAGATCAGAGGAAGAGTCCCTCACATTACGAGTGTGGGTGCATATCTTTGAACATCCTCTCAAAGCAGTAGTGTGATGTCTGAAGTTTAGTGCATCACTGCTGACAGCAGGAGTTTCCTCAGCCCTGTGCACTGACTCACAGGCACAAACACAGCAGAGCAAAAATGGAGATGTAACCCACCTAGTTAAAGGGATAAATATTACTTGATCTATGTTAAAATATTTTTTTATTTTACGTTTTATATATGAAGTGTTTTAATTTAAAAACCCGGAAGTTTATTTTGATGGGTAGCAGGAAGTAGATGCACAGAGCACTGCTTCTACTCTCACGTGTTGGTTGAAAAAGAGAGAAAAAGGTATGAAAAGCAAAATGTAATGTCTTGAAAATTACAAATGATGAAGGTTATCATCTAATATGAGTAAAACTCCTGTTTAGAGGTTGGAAACCCGTCGAAGAGGCACTTTATTTTCCTGAATCAATCCTGATGTTAATCCTTCTTGGTAAGCTAGCACTTACATGTTCTCATTGACTGTATATGTTAGACTGTATATGTTAGGATGCTCCCTTGTGGTCATGTTTGCTGATCATTTTGGGTACTTTGCACATTTTAAGTTCATTTTGCATGAATGTATATGGCTAAAAAGACATTTATTTGATAATTTGAGCACAAAATTCATGGTGATGGGCACTGTATAAAATAAGTGCAATGTGGTTATGTTACACTTTGAAAAAGAACTAGTCACAGTAGCAAAACGTGACTGTGGGTCAAATTAAACATTTGAAGATAAAATTGTCATTTTAAGTTATTTAAAACATGTGAACTAGTAACAGTGTGATTTGAACTCAATCTTCCTGTCCAGACGTCCAGGTCTCATCAGAGTTGGGTCCAGAGTGTCCGGTCTGTTAGTTGCCATCAGGACTTTGATGTTTCCTTGAGGGTAGAAGCCGTCCAGCTGGTTGATGAGCTCCAGCATGGTCCTCTGGACTTCATTATCTCCTCCAGCACCGTCATCAAATCGAGCACCTCCAATGGCGTCAATTTCATCAAAGAAGATCAGACAGGCCTTCTTGGTCCTCGCCATCTCACGCACCATCCTGGCTCCCTCTCCCACATACTTCTGCACCAGCTCAGAGCCAATGACTTTGATGAAGCAGGCGTCTGTTCTGTTGGCCACAGCTCGGGCACACAGAGTCTTCCCTGTACCGACACCTTTAGGGGGCTCGATACCCAGATTGACAAACCTCATGCTCCCCATGGTGCTGAGGCAGGCAGTGGGCACAGTGAGGTGGATGGAGGAGGAGGATCTGGGGGAGCGGGCTGGAGTGGCGATGTGGAGGAGGTCAGACAGATAAGGCGGGGCGAGTATGTGTCTTTCATAAATAAGAATGGTTAGAATGGTATATTCTGATAATATGAGACATATGTTTTAAAAGTAAGTGTAGTTATCCTTCTGTAAACTACAATTAGTGAAATGCAATTGCATAAGAATCTGGACAATAAAACTTGTTTGCAAATACAGGTCAGGTCTTTTGGAACCGTAGAAAAGTGATGCTCCCAGCCTTGGAGTCCAACAGCACTGATGAGATGATGGTTTGATGGCGAGCCTCCCAGTCAGATTGTGAGCTTCTACAACCCTATGCAACAGATCCTGTGGTAGGATTTGTGTCAGTCCCACTGACTGACACCAACAAGAGACTACTTTGGATACATTCCATGACTTGACTGTTTCCTCTGACTAACTGACTTGAACATTGAAGTTGCAAAGCAACATTCCCCGGGAAGAACATTTTCTATTGGGACATTTTATTTTATTTGTTTGTCTGTAACCAATGGTTATTGTATAGTGTACACTCTTTTCATAATTTTTCAACTAAAGTTCACTTTCAACGACAATTTCCTGGGTCCACTGGTTATTGCTATACTTAAGCTCCTACGAACCTATAAATCGAGATGTGTACATTACGGCCCGACCGATATGGATTTTTTGAGGCCGATGCCGATGCTGATATTTGGCAGAAAAAAATACTGATTACTGATTAATCGGCCGATTAATTTTAAAAATAGATATAAAATGAATTTTTAAAAAATGTGGTCCCAAAACACTTATAACAGTAAATATATGAATTACAGGCAGAACATTTTACTGTTTTACAATACTTTGTCACTAAGTATTTGTTTAACTTTACAACAGAGTAATTTTCAGGTACAAAAACATGCAAAAAATCATCAAATCGCTGGGAAATTAATTATATAATCTTAAAATAGAGTCACTCTTTATCTTGTACTTCTTGTTGATGAAAATAAGAGGTAGGTTATAGTTCAGGTAGAACAACTTTATAACTTTACAAAGTTATTAACAGGTCATTAAGAGGAAAGCAACAACATTTTTTTCATAAGCCTCTTTTATTTTTCTACTCTACAACTTTCAAGAGCAAAGAACCTTCAAGTACAAAATAAAATAGTGGGCAAAACTGCAGTCAATTTCTGAAAAATAAAATAACCTTATTTAAAATGTAAATATATAGATGAATTATGAACTCTGTCTTGTCACATCTGCCTTTCAGTCCCAGAGTGCATCAGAAGTAGGTTTTAGTGCAGGTAGAACCACTTTTTTAATGATACACATGAGGAAATATCTGTGAGGAAATCAAACTATTTTGTGGGACACTGCACATAATGCACAAACTTCTTTAAACAGGACTGATTACAGTTCCTAGCTATGATGAAGGCTCCCCCTGGATGAGCTGATCATGTCGTAGAGCTCCGGGGGAGCTAAGCTAACGCTAGCATAGTTAGCTAGCTAGCTAGTTAGCTCAACTGCAGCGTCGGGGACAAGCAGGTAAAGCCAGGTTTCCGTAATAATCATCATAGAACAGTCACGGATAAACCGATCCCCCCTGCCATCAGAAGGTCCAATTCGTCAGTCTTGTGAACGACAGATGGTCAGGAAAATGTTCGGCAGGGCCAGTCTGTGAGGCTGTTTCCGTAGCCGAGCTAGCAGAGAGCCCAGTGCTCTCGCTATGTCCAGCGATATATTGTGCGACCACTGAAAGTCGCTCGCAATGTCGGACTTGCAGGCAAAACATCATTCAGCAACTCCGTGTGAGTGTAGGCGAGTTTTGCCCCGTACACTCCATCATCCATACATACGGCATCAGTAGAGAGCTCAGAGCCGCTGCAACAACGCGCGCCGCCATCCTTCGCAACGTCATCATTCTGCGCAGCTTGGACACCGAACAGCGTTTTACTGTTTTATGAGAAATTAAGAATATATCGGCATTACATCGGCAAAACTCTGGCCGATGTTCTATACTTTGAAAAGGGCTATAATCGGCCGATTTAATCGGCTGGCCGATGAATCTGTCGGGCCCTAGTGTACATACATACTTTGAAGTGGGTTACAGAGAGAAAAGCACGACAGTGACTGAAAACTATATGTACTTAAAACTGAAAACACAACAGGTCACAGGTATTGAACCAAGGACATCCACCAAAAGGTTTATTGATCTCTAATATTCATTTTAATGATAAGAGGGTTTTTTTTATCAGGTCTGTATCTTTATCTTGAGTTGGTTTTGCTCTTTCCATGAACTGCTTCCAGAACAGTTTGGAGTGACAGCCTGAGACAAAGAGATGCTCTGTTGTATCAACATCTTCTTCACTAAAAGTGCATTCATTGTTTTAATTCCAAATCTTAATCTTAGACATTCATTGGATGGATAAATATAAATCATTATTTGGTGATGGATTCTTTGTTTCAGGCTGAAGTGGATATTTGAAAAATCTAGTTCTCAGTGTTGTTTGATCAAAAATGTTTCATATATTATTCCTACAGAGTTCAGCTGGGTATAAATCATTAGTTTAAACAGATCGCATGAAATTATTGAAACATCTTTGGTCAAGAGAATGAACTCCATTGATTAGGGGTGTGGGAGGATTGTCTGGATTCTGAATTAAAGAATGTATTTCTATAGTTTTGATTATTGATTAAATTTCTTCAGATTGAATTTAAAATAAAATTTAAGGCTCCTTTAGCTTTGGAGATAAAAAGAGCATCAAGTTTGTTTTGACGGGCTGAGATGTTCAGTTCCTCCTCTTCTGTGAGGGTGTTTTTATCGAATAGTGTGTTTAGCTCTTCTACCAAATCTCTCTCTGTTTTCTGCTCATCACAGCTTTCTCCTTACTACATGTTCTTGAGTATCTTCTGAGTTTGGACTTTAAAAATTCACATTTGTTCACATATGACTGACTTCCTGGGTTGGTGAGAGAGTCCTGGATCATGGTTCTGATGGGCTGAGAGTAAGTCTCATTGTTTAACAGACCAGAGTTGAATTTCCACAATCCTTTGTCATGTCTTTCATTATTGTCTGCTTTCAGCTCCAGGTGCATGAAGCTGTGATCTGTTCAGGGTCAAATATCCAAAGATATATCAGAGACATTTTCTCATGGATTATGTGAAAGTAGCCAACAGTCAGTTCTAGACTTGCAGCTTCTATCTGCTTTAAACCAGGAGGATTTCAGCATTTCAGGATTTGAACTCTCCATGTATCCTCTAAATTTACTGTTACAAAAGTACATTATTATGTTGTTCAAATAATGTTTGTTGGCCGTCTGTCCTTCCAGTCGTCTGGGGTCATATTAAAATCCCCCCACAGTGATATTATCAGGGGGATGGTAAATGGACTAAATGGACTTGAGCTTATATAGCGCTTTTCTAGTCTTTGACTACTCAAAGCTGCTTTATACCGCAGGTCACACTTACCCATTCACACCCATTTGGTCACTTTCACTCACTGATGGTTCAGAGTTTCTATGTGAGTTATCCATCAGTATCAGCTAACACTTTCACACCCTGTCATGCCCATTTACACGCCACTGACGCAGCAGTGGGAGCAACTTGGGGTTAAGTGTCTTGTGTTGCCCGGAGCTGGGCTTGAACCTGCAACCTCGGTCACTGACCAAGCGCACTATCCAGCTGTGCCACCGACGCCCCAGGGATAAAGGCTTTTCATCTCCATAACTGGAGCACTAACTGTTGACATCAGATCTTTATTCTGGGCCTTATTATTGTCACCATAAAGACTGGAAAGAATCAAAAAGAATCATCTCTGTTCATGACTGTCACTGTCCAATGAGCATTTGTGTCTGCTGTGTGGGTTATAATCTTTCCTGGACAGGTGTTGGACAAACAGCCACTCCGCCCAGCGTGAGGAGACATGACTAAATATTATTCAACCCCCCTGGTTGGTCTCTACTCTGCTCACTGTCTGTCAGCAGGTTGTTACAGTTCAGTTTGTTCATCTGAAGAAGTTTAACTCTGCTGTGACAATTAAATCTGACATGAAATGAACATGTGAACAAGAAATGACTTCAGTTTTCATGAATAAATGTCTATATTTGAAAAGAAAACATCTGTCATTCATTGTTGAATCAGATGTTGTTTGTCTTGTTTCCTGTTTCTAAAACAAACAGACTGTCACAATAAGAGGAACACATCAGTTCTCCTACAGGACACACTTGGTGTTATTTACAATAGAAGAAGAGTGTAGATATATCAGGAGGAGCTCAAAGAAGTCTGAAATGTCAGCATATCAGATATCAGCAAAAATCCACCATCATGCATCCCTACATATGATCAGTCAAACATCTGGACATGAAGATGGTTCAGTTAATAATCACACACAGAAGATCGACAATAGAAACAGAGAACACATGAACTTACCTCAGAATCTCCAGTCTACAGTTTGGACTCTGCAGAAAATCACACAGTAGCTTCACTCCTGAATCCTGAAGGCTGTTGCTGCCCAGGTCCAGCTCTCTCAGATGGGAGGGGTTGGACTTCAGAGCTGAGGCTAAAGAAGAACAGCTGATCTCTGACAACCTGCAGTGCCAAAGTCTGAATACAGAAGAGAGAATGAAGAGAAAAACTATTTTGGTTATGGATTAATCCTCCATAACCACTCAATATACTCAAGTGTTTCTTAAGGGTTCATAACTTCTTTCCTTATTCACAGCATTGTTGATTAGTTTGACTTTGACATTCATTCCTTCTTAAGTGTTTTGTTTTATTTTATTTTGTCTTATATATTCATCATATACTTTAATAAATCACCCTTAAATTTAAAGTTCTGTCTGTTGGTATTCTATTTGGAAGATTGACATCACTGTATGAGAATTCTGTCTTTAGATCTGAGACTGACGAAATTGATGAATTGATAAAGTTTGATTGAATTGATTTATCTGATTTTAATTTAAAATAACTAATAAATCAATTAATGAACTAAATTTTGCCTTTTTTGTATAAAAAGGATGGTGCCCCTTTAATTAACGAGAGCAAATGAGATATTAAATGAATATTAATTTCTTTAATTAATGTTAATTAATATCCAGAAAAATAATCACTACAGGTGAGTTAAAAAACTTGTTTGCTGGGACTCCCTGAGCTGTAAATCCTGTTGAGATGTAGGTGATATATTTGACATGCTGATTTCAACATGAAGTTCAGTATTGTTGGGGGTTCGTAATTCATATCAAAGTGTCAGCCCAGTTCTCAAGAGGTTTTAATTCAATAAAAATCACTTAAAACATGAAATAAGTCTACACATTTTATAGTAGCCATACCAAAAGTAAAATCAATTATCAGGCATGAAAATGCCCTAACCTTTCAGTGAAATTCGCTGTTTTGAAATCAAATTAGGTGACCTACGTGAATCGTGTAAATCCGATGAGATTTTTTTATTTTTGTGGATGTGGGGGGGTGATGGACAGGACATGGAGGTTAACTAGAGATGATCAGTGAACTTCATGAAACGCACCTGAAGGGAGCCTTGACTTTGATGCAAACATTCACTCTACAAGCGCGAGAGCACAGAAACATGAGCACGAAGGGCTCCTCTGTGTGCCGGTGAGCGTAAAGACGCGCAGCACACGGGACAGGGATAGTGAATCACTTTGTGTGTTTATTGTAATTCAGACAGTGTCTCATTGGCTCATGTGCAGGTTTAAGTGAACACAATGATTTAAAAAACGACGAGTCAGCCTTTTGGTCAATTAAAACTCACCTTTCCTGAGCAGTCCAGCTCTGGTTTTCACTTTTTCTAAATGATAAATTCATCCTGAGGTTCCTGCATCACTTATTCTCCATGATACAAGAGCAATCTGTAAAGGATCAAGCTCCCAATTTAGTCTACTAGTGCAATGGTTCTCAACCTGTGGGTTGAGGCCCAAAGTGGGTCTCAGAGCTGTTTTCAGTGGACAGTGTATAAATCAGGTAACAATGTCTTCAGTGTTCAGAGGCCCTGAGCAGATAAACTTCCATACATTTTACTCTGTTGTGCTGTATCAGGTACATATTGGCTGTTCTCTTAGGATCTCCTCATATCCTGTCATCTTAGAGGCTGTTTACACGACTCCGTTTCCACCAGAAATGCAAAGGTTTTTCCTTTGCATCTTCAAAAACGATCTGCATTCAGACGGAGACTCTAGAACGACTGAAAACGCTGTAGCGTGCATGCCAGTCCAGTAGATGGCGATGTAGGCTTGCAGAGAAACATCGCAGTTACAACACACTTATGAAGAAGAAAAATTTTCCACAAACAACAATGGCAAGTGGATGCACAAAGACGCAGGAGTCTCTTGTCTGGAACAAATCTGTCTGCATAGTTTTGTCTGAATAAAAAACCGAGCACGGGAAGCAGCACACATGTCACTCGGGAGACGTCCGAAGCTGTTGTTGTTCCTGGTATGCGCTCGCAGCCTTCATGAGAATGAGTACTGCGCATGCAGTGACGTCAGCGTTTTCCCCGAAACACTGAATCGTGTTTACATGAATTGGAGTTTTCCTATGATAAACTTTTGACTTGAGATATCTAGAAAACAACCAAAATATAAATGTTATGATGGGAAACATAGTGAGTAAGATTTATGGATGTATGATCTCCCAGGGCTCTCATTATTAATGTTTATAACATTTTCCTCCAGTCTCTTTGCACAAAAAATATGTCTTTTTTTTAATCTTAGGTCCAAACTGCAATGTTATTTCACTAAACAAATTAAAGTGGTTGATCTTTTTGAGATTTGGGTCATGATAACTGTTAAGATGGTGAATGTTTCTCAGGATAGAGCTGTAAGAGCCTCCCTTCAATGTTTGTTTTGTCTAAAAAGTGAAAATATCAATGTTTCCTTCCAATTCCCAAATTTACTAATGATAAAAGCTTTTATGCATTTCCAGCAAAAGGACATAGTCACCACATTTAATAGGTACTTTATTATACATTCATACTGTCCTGTAATTCTGCTTGATTTTTCTCTGAAACTGCATCAGATTGATGCATTTAAATATGAAATATTCAACATTTTCTTCCGGAGGAGCATGGCCCCAGACCCCCCTAGAGAGGTTATTGCCTCCTCACCTTTTTCACCCGTTTTCATGCCTGGAATTGTAATCATCATCCCAAACACTTCTCAAAAGTCACTTTTGCCAGTAGCCATCCCTCCCACGTTTCAAAACAAACTGATGCCCTTGATTATGACTGTCACTGTCCAATGAGCATTTGTGTCTGCTGTGTGGGTTATAATCTTTCCTGGACAGGTGTTGGACAAACAGCCACTCCGCCGAGCGTGAGGAGACATGACTAAATATTATTCAACCCCCCTGGTTGGTCTCTACTCTGCTCACTGTCTGTCAGCAGGTTGTTACAGTTCAGTTTGTTCATCTGAAGAAGTTTAACTCTACTGTGACATGAAACCTGACATGAAATGAACATGAGAACAAGAAATGACTTCAGTTTTCATGAATAAATGTCTATATTTGAAAAGAATACATCTGTCATTTATTGTTGAATCAGATGTTGTTTGTCTTGTTTCCTGTTTCTAAAACAAACAGACTGTCACAATAAGAGGAACACATCAGTTCTCCTACAGGACACACTTGGTGTTATTTACAATAGAAGAAGAGTGTAGATATATCAGGAGGAGCTCAAAGAAGTCTGAAATGTCAGCATATCAGATATCAACAAAAATCCACTATCATGCATCCCTACATATGATCAGTCAAACATCTGGACATGAAGATGGTTCAGTTAATAATCACACACAGAAGATCTACAATAGAAACAGAGAACACATGAACTTACCTCAGAATCTCCAGTCTACAGTTTGGACTCTGCAGAAAATCACACAGCAGCTTCACTCCTGAATCATGAACGTTGTTGCTCCTCAGGTCCAGTTGTCTCAGATGGGAGGAGTTGGACTTCAGAGCTGAGGCTAAAGAAGAACAGCTGATCTCTGACAAACTGCAGCGCCAAAGTCTGAATAAAGAAGAGAGAATGAAGAGAAAAACTATTTAGGATCCAATCAGATGTGTCCATATCACACAGTCTGCTCAGCAGAGCCAATCAGCTGCTGCTCTGCCTCCTGTAGTTCAGTTTGTCTCAGCTGCTTTCACACACATCTTGATCCATTCCTCCTGTTTCTCTAAACTGTAAACAGCAGAGCTCAGATTTTTCTGTCAGGATCAAACATTCACATCTAAACACTTCAATCTGAGCTCACAGTCAAAGTCTGCTGTCATATGGTCCACACCGCAGTCCAGATGAACTTCATTAGAATTAATGATCAGAAAATGTTCAAGAAGAAAGACTTGATCCCACCTGGACAGGTGAGAGAAGTCAACAAGCCAAACACAGAGAGACTCCTACACACTGTGGTCTACATGTGCATCTCCAGAACCTTCTTTGTTCCTTCAGACATGTTGGAGCTCAGACCTTCATCAGGGTCGAGCTGATGCCCGTGGATGTGGTCTCTGGTGGTTCTGGTCCTGTGGGTTGAGGGCCCGTTGAGTTGTTGGAGCATGTTGGGTGCCTGCACTCGAGGAAATCAATCCTACATTCTGCTGATGTCTACATCAAATATTTCTGCTCCACTGGTTGGAGGACGTGTTCATTCCTGCAGACACCACTTATTCACTGTTGAAGCTGTTATCTGCCCACTATGACCTCATGACCCCACATGTGTTTGTCCGTGTTTTATGGAGGACACCAGGAGACTGCCTCAGTCTGCCTCCACTGAGGTATCCTCAGTGGAGATTTATTTATTTAGTTATTCATTTATTTACTTTACAAGATACAAGAAAGTTTGTCATTGTGCATGTTGAAATTAAATTGTGGCTCCAAAACAAAACAAAAACAAACCATCAGACATGGAGGAGTGCAGATGGAGCATTCATCAATCTCTCAGCCTGAGAGAAGAAACTGTTCTGCAGTCTGGTGGTTCAGAGGATATCACTGATGCTCAGTAGATGGTACTGATGATGTTTTGGGCAGTTTCAATGTGTGCAGAGTCCTCCTGTCCTGGGCCATGCACATCCCATGCCAGTTTGTGATGTTTCCAGTCAGGATGCTTTCAATCGCTCCTTTGTAAAAGTTGACTAGAACTTGGCGTGGGAATTTTGCTTTCTTAAGTTTCCTTCAGAAATACAGCTGTTTCTGAGCTTTTCTAACCAGGGCAGAGACATGTGAGGTCCAAGACAGGTTCTCTGTTATGTTGACTCCCAGGAACTTCAAACTGCCCACCTGCTCCGCCTCAGCTCCACTAATGGAGACAGGGTTGTGTGTCTTTGTCTCCTTCTTGATAAAATCAACTCTCAGCTCTTTGGTTTTACTGACGTTGAGCAGGAAGTTGTTTTCTGTTCACCATTCCACAAGATGGTTGAATTCTTCCTGATATGAAGTCTCATCATTGTTGAAGTCCGGTCGATGATGGTGGAGTCATCCACGACCTTCACAGTAGAGTTCCCTCCATGTCGGGGGGGCAGTCATGGGTGTACAGTGTGAACAGGAGGGGGCTGAGCACACAGCCCTGGGGGACTCCAGTGTTGAGCACTAGAGTGGAGGAGGAGAGACTGCTGATCAGAACTGACTGGGGTCTGTTTGTGAGGAAGTCCAGGATCCAGGTGCAGAGAGTGGTACTGATGCCCAGAGTGTTCAGTTTTCCAATCAGCTTCATGAGGAGATTGTGTTAATGCTGAGCTGAAATCAACAAACAGCATTCTGATGGAGGAGCTGCTTTTCTCAAGTGAGTGAAGACTGAGTGAAGGACAGTGGAGATGGCATCCTCTGTGGATCTGTTGGTTCTGAATGCAGAACTTTTCAGGACTTTATTGTAACATTATTCAATTTACAAACATGAAGGCATATTTGTAGGAAAATTTCAGTACCAGATTTTAATGTAAGCAGGCATGAGTTGAGAGAGAAAAGAAGAGAAAAAGATTAAATACAACAAAACAAAAAAAATCCAAATCAGATATAATAGGAGGTTTCTTTGATCAGGTCTGTGTCTTTATCTTGAGTTGGTTTTGCTGTTTCCATGAACTGCTTCCAGAACAGTTTGGAGTGAGAGCCTGAGACAAAGAGATGCTCTGTTGGATCAACATCTTCTTCACTAAAAGTGCATTCATTGTTTTAAAACCAAATTTTAATCTTAAAAATTCATTGGATGGATAAATATGACTCATTATTTTGTGCTGGATTTCCTTTGTTTTAGGCTGAAGTGGATATTTACAAAAATCTAGTTCTCTCATCTGATCAGCTCCATAGAAAATATCCATCCATCCATCCATCCATCTTCTTCCGCTTATCCGTAGTCGGGTCGCGGGGGCAGCAGCCTAAGCAGGGAAGCCCAGACTTCCCTCTCCCCAGCTACTTCGTCCAGCTCCTCCCGGGGGATCCCGAGACGTTCCCAGGCCAGCTGAGAGACATAGTCCCTCCAGCGTGTCCTGGGTCTTCCCCGGGGCCGCCTACCAGTGGGACGTGCCCGGAACACCTCACCAGGGAGGCGTCCAGGAGGCATCCTAACCAGATGCCCAAGCCACTTCATCTGGCTCCTCTCAACGCGGAGGAGCAGTGGCTCTACTCCGAGCCCCTCCCGGATGACCGAGCTTCTGACCCTGTCTCTAAGGGAGAGTCTGGACACCCTGCGAGGGGAACTCATTTCGGCCGCTTGTGCTCATGATCGTGTTTTTTCGGTCATGACCCAAAGCTCGTTACCATATGTGAGGATAGGAGTGAAGATCGAGTGGTAAATCGAGAGCTTCGCCTTGCGGCTCAGTTCCCTTTTTATCACAACGGACCGGTGTAGAGTCTGCATCACTGCCGACGCCGCACCGATCCACCTGTCGATCTCCCGGTCCATCCTTCCTCCGCTCGTGAACAAGACCCCGAGGTACTTGAACTCCTCCACTTGGGGTAGAATCTCATCCCCGACCCGGAGAGGGCACTCCACCCTCCCCCGGGCGAGGACCATGGACTCAGATTTGGAGGTGCTGATTCTCATCCCAGCCGCTTCACACTCAGCTGCGAACCAATCCAGTGAGAGCTGTAGGTCTCGGTCTGAAGAAGCCAACAGGACCACATCATCTGCAAAAAGCAGCGACCCGATCCTGAGGTCACCAAACCAGAACCCCTCAACGCCCTGGCTGTGCCTAGAAATTCTGTTCATAAAAGTAATGAACAGAACCGGTGACAAAGGGCAGCCCTGGCGGAGTCCAACCCTCACTGGAAACGGGTCTGATGTACTGCCAGAAATGCGGACCAGGCTCTGGCACCAGTCGTACAGAGAACGAACAGCCCGTATCAGGGTGTCCGCTACCCCATACTCCCAGAGCAACTCCCACAGAACCCCACGAGGAACACGGTCGAATGCCTCCTCCAGGTCCACAAAACACATGTAGACTGGTTGGGCAAACTCCCATGCACCCTCAAGGATCCTGTGGAGGGTATAGAGCTGGTCAATAGTTCCACAGCCAGGACGAAAACCACATTGCTCCTCCTGAATCCGAGGTTTGACAATCTGGCGGACCCTCCTCTCCAGTACCCCTGAATAGACCTTCCCAGAGAGGCTGAGGAGTGTGATCCCCTTGTAGTTGGAGCACACCCTCCGGTCCCCCTTCTTGAAAAGGGGGACCACCACCCCAGTCTGCCAATCCAGTGGTACTGCCCCCGATGTCCACGCGATGTTGCAGAGTCGTGTCAGCCATGACAGCCCCACAACATCCAGAGCCTTGAGGAACTCCGGGCGGATCTCGTCCACCCCCGGAGCCCTGCCACCTAGGAGCTTTTTGACCACCTCGCGACCTCAGCTCCAGAGATAGCAGAGTCCACCACAGAGTCCCCCAGGTCTGCTTCCGCACTGGAAGACGTGCTGGTAGGATTGAGGAGGTCTTCGAAGTATTCTTTCCACCGATCCAGGACGTCCCGAGTCGAGGTCAACAGCGCGCCATCCCCATCATAGACGGTGTTTACAGCACACTGCTTCCCCCTCCTGAGACGCCGGATGGTGGTCCAGAATCTCTTCGAAGCCGTCCGGAAGTCGTTCTCCATGGCCTCACCGAACTCTTCCCATGCCCGGGTTTTTGCCTTGGCAACCACCGAAGCTGCATTCCGCTTGGCCTGCCGGTACCTGTCCCACTGGCCAAAAAGGCCCGAAAGGACTCCTTCTTCAGCTTGACGGCATCCTTCACCGCTGGTGTCCACCAGTGGGTTTGGGTGTTGCCGCCACGACAGGCACCGACGACCTTACGGCCACAGCTCTGATCGAACTCAATGTCCCCTGCCTCCCCCGCCACATGGTCGAACTTCGCCCGGAGGTGGGAGTTGAAACTCTTTCTGATGGGAGACTCTGCCAGCCGTTCCCAGCAGACCCCCACAACACGCTTGGGCCTGGTGATCAGTTGACAGCTCTGCCCCTCTCTTCACCCGAGTGTCCAAAACATGCGGCCGCAAGTCCGATGATACGACTACAAAGTCGATCATCAAACTGCGGCCTAGGGTGTCCTGGTGCCAAGTGCACATATGGACACCCTTATGTTTGAACATGGTGCTCATTATGGACAGTCTGTGACGAGCACAGAAGTCCAGTAACAAAGCACCACTCGGGTTCAGATCGGGGGGCGGTTCCTCCCAATCACGCCCCTCCAGGTCGCACTGTCGTGAAAATATAACTTACCCAAAACTGAATTCTTTAGATTTCTTTAGTTGCACAGCTTCTTGAATAGCAGAACAGACTGGGGCCCATTTTACAAACTATCTCCTTTAGAAAACATTGTTTTTGCTGGAAGGAAAAAAGGCATTCTTGGGCTTGGATATAAGGCATTGTCTACATTTGATATAGACCAATCCTACAGCTGTTTTGTGGGCGCCGCCATTATAAGTGGCCACCATTACTGTGGTGGAACAGCGTGTCTACTCCCACCAGCTGTCTGAGACAGCGGCAGAGATGTTTGTAATCACAACGTTACAGAACCACAAGAGCACTGTAAACAGAGGGTGAAAACTTTAGATATATTTCACAGATTAAGGATTTTACTCACGTCAATTAGCTATTTAAAAAATAATGTAAAAAATGTGAATTAAGGTGAAGAGTTCATGCTAGACTCTCGTAGCTGACCTCCAGAATTCAGTCAAAAACAACGATCAAGCATAAGCAGCATCCAACAGCAACAAAACAGACAGAAACACAAACACTGACTCAGTATCATGTCTCACAAGAGCAAGGCTGGAGCCACATATTTCAGTCAAAAATTCACCTGAGTTCAAGACGATAAACCGAACCCAACTTCAGCCCGAGCTGACCACCCTGTTTCTACAGCCGTCTCTGAACACCGATTACACACAGCCAGAACTCTAAAATGACTGGAAAAACTCATAATTCCATCTATTTGCTTGCAGGTTGGATATAATAGATCATTTAGTATGACAATCTGCTTCTTATCTGTCTTTTGTTTTGTTTCACACATCAAGCAACCAGTAGCTTCAGTAAACTCTCACTTAGCCAACAGCTTATTAGCTCTGATTAGCATCCCACAGCCACATATCCTTCAAAACACCAACACAAAACTCTGCATCTTTAATGAACTATGTTGCTCACCCATGACGATTCTGATCTTCATAACCTGATGAATTCAGCTGCAACCGCTGTTTACCTTAAACTTTAACATCCAGCCGTGAAAAATGGGTCCTCTGGTTCAGTAATAGTTCAGTGTTGTCCTCCGTTTGTTGGTAGTTAAGTGCTGTGACTGTCCTTTTGTTGTTTATCCCTCCATCAGATTTACGTCTTCACTGCTGTGAGCCTGGATAGCCTTGAACATGCTAACCACCAGCTCCAACTCCGTGTTCATCTCATGAATATTCAATTAGCCATGTGCTGCTTACGTATTTCAATAACTTTGGCACTGAACAGGAAGGAGTATCGCTACCTGATAGTTACACAAAGAGAGTTGAGAGGATGTTTTTTTACAGTGATAAAACAAAAAAACTTTGATTTTTGTTGATTCTGCTGATCACTCTCATTCAGACGTATGCTAGTCACATGACTTTTACCACCGCAGTAATGGCGGCTCATCAACTTCCAGTATTTCTCAGGATTGGTCTATAGGCAAGCCTGCATTCATGTCCACTACTTGGAATAATGATCCAAGCAGGCCAGCTGACAGTCTTGGCTGGGCCCGGGACATCATAATCTGAGATACTGCCCCCCCCTCCCTGGATCTCTCCTTTTCCCTTACTTCCCTGTTCCTCTGCATGCATAGTGGAGATACACTATGTTGCCAAAAGTATTCGCTACCCATCCAAATAATCAGAATCAGGTGTTCAAATCACTTCCATGGCCACAGGTGTATAAAATCAAGCACCTAGGCATGCAGACTGCTTTTACAAACATTTGTGAAAGAATGGGTCGCTCTCAGGAGCTCAGTGAATTCCAGCATGGAGCTGTGATAGGATGCCACCTGTGCAACAAATCCAGTCGTGAAATTTCCTCGCTCCTAAATATTCCACAGTCAACTGTCAGCTGTATTATAACAACGACAGCAACTCAGCCACAAAGTGGTAGGCCACATAAACTGACGGAGCGGAGTCAGCAGATGCTGAGGTGCTTAGTGCGAAGAGGTCGCCAACTTTCTGCAGAGAACGATACTTGTCGGACTGCATTGTGCCAAGTGTAAAGTTTGGTGGAGGGGGATTATGGTGTGGGGTGTTTTTCAGGAGCTGGGCTTGGCCCGTTAGTTCCAGTGAAAGGAACTCTGAATGCTTCAGCATACCAAGACATTTTGGACAATTCCATGCTCCCAACTTTGTGGGAACAGTTTGGAGCTGGCCCCTTCCTCTTCCAACATGACTGTGCACCAGTACACAAAGCAATGTCCATAAAGACATGGATGACAGAGTCTGGTGTGGATGAACTTGACTGGCCTGCACAGAGTCCTGACCTCAACCCGATAGAACACCTTTGGGATGAATTAGAGCAGAGACTGAGAGCCAGGCCTTCTCCTCCAACATCAGTGTGTGACCTCACAAATGTGCTTCTGGAAGAATGGTCAAAAATTCCCATAAACACACTCCTAAACCTTGTGGACAGCCTTCCCAGAAGAGTTGAAGCTGTTACAGCTGCAAAGGGTGGACCGACATCATATTGAACCCTATGGATTAGGAATGGGATGTCACTAAAGTTCATATGCGAGTCAAGGCAGGTGAGCGAATACTTTTGGCAACATAGTGTATATAAGGAGGAGCCCAAAGAAGTCTGAAATGTCAGCATGTCAGATATCAGCACAAATCCACCATCATGCATCCGTACATATGATCAGTCAAACGTCTGGACATGAAGATGGTTCAGTTAATAATCACACACAGAAGATTTACAACAGAAACGGAGAAATCATGAACTTACCTCAGAATCTCCAGTCTACAGTTTGGACTCTGCAGAAAATCACACAGTAGCTTCACTCCTGAATCCTTCAGATTGTTCTCACTCAGGTCCAGCTGTCTCAGATGGGAGGGGTTGGATTTCAGAGCTGAAGCTAAAGAATAACAGCTGATCTCTGACAACCTGCAGCTCTGCAGCCTGAATAAAGAGAGAATTAAGAGAAAAACTACTTAGGATCCAATCAGATGAGTCCACATCACACAGTCTGCTCAGCAGAGCCAATCAGCTGTTCCTTCAAACATGTTGGAGCTCAGACCTTCATCAGGTTGATGTGGATCAGACTGTAAATCAGCTGAAATGTTGTCCAACAACACAGTGAATGTTGGAGCAGGGCTCTTTTTTATGTACTTCAGAAATATCGTGAACTCGGTCACAGTGTCCGTGTTGACCTGTCCCTCAGATTGTCTCCGTCCATCTTTGATATCAACGTTCAGCTCCTCTGAGCCTCCTGAACTGCCTCAGACTGTTTTCATCATCGAGGCCTGATTAGCACCAAGAGTTTAGGACCACCAGGAGCAGAAGGCCTCCCAGCCCAGAGGAACAGAAGCTCCAGAGATCCAACAGACCAAAACCCCCAATGATTCAGGGACACTCTGAGAGGAGACCCCCCCAACAACAACAACATGGACAGAGGCAATAATATCAGGGACGTCAGAACTTCATTTATTTATTTCTGCTTCTCTGTTTTACTTTCTGCTCATTATTAGCTTCATCTGTTCAGCTCACGTTGTCCTTTTCTTCTTTTTAGTAATGCTTTTCAGTTTAGTCTTTTATTATTTCTTCTGTCCTCCATGTGCATGGATCCATTTGTAATTTTAACATCATTTATAGCTTTTCTTGTCTTACTGCTTTTATTGTTTTTTCTTCCTCATTGCTTCTTCATCTTTTTATTGCCTTTTCCATTTTCTCTATTTTTATATTTGTATCTTTTATCTCTGGTCCTCATGGTGTCATTTATGTCGCTGGGTTCTTGTTTTATCTGAGTTCTTACAACATAGTCAGACCTGATGAATGTTGTTACCTGTGGTTTAAAAAAAATAATTTCATCTAACATTAATATTTGATACCAAATATTAATGTGAAATGAAGCAGCCGAGCTTTTTCATTCAAACAAAGTCTTGAGTTAGAGTTTGTAATGTTCAAATCTCTACAATTTGACAGAAAGACTTCATTATTGGAAATGAATATCAGTTTCAAATATCAGATATCGGCCCCCAAACAACCAATCATCAGCTTGGGCCCTAAAAAAATCAACATCAGTCGACCCCTGAAACAAGTATTTTGACTTTGGTCTGGTGATATATTCTCTCAGGTTAAATGTAAGCAGAAATGTATAAACATTTTGTCCAATAAAAAGAATAAAAGCTTTAATGATACATTCAATCAATACAGTGTTACACAGCACTCATTACACTTTACTTTTTAATTATTTAGGATTATCTCAGTGCTCTCTTCAATGCTGACAGTAGGGATGTGCAATATGATGAAACCAGACTAAGTTCAGCCGTTTCTGATGCAGATCTACAACCCCCATTTCTGTAATTATCTAGAACACCAGGTCTATGGTGTAGCGGAATTGAGCTCTTTGTCTCATTCAGTCTGTTTACAGCAAAACAGGAGACACTAGAGTCTAAGATAGATGAGAGATGGATTCTGTTGTCAAATACAGACGTTCAGTCATGAAAAACTGAGCCTCATGTCATTGGATCACATTCAGGACATTATATGAAGAATTCCTGGAGGAGTTCCAGTTGAAAGGAGCTTCATCTGCCTTTTTGAGAGCTCCAAACAGCTGAGTAACATCCTGCTGACAGACAGTGAGACACAGAGCACTGAATTAAAACATCAACCTTTTCATGCAGATTATTCTGACCTATTAAAGTCCATTCTCTTCATTACAAACAACTTTGTTGGCCGCTCCTCTCAGATAATCCTGAAGAATCAACTCAAACTAAGATACAAACTCAAATATTTGTGTCCCTGTAGTTCAGAGCCTCAAACTTCAGTCCTCTAAACAGCCTGACAGCTGAAGAAATAAGGATGAAGAAAAGAAAGAAAAGAAAGTCATTCTTTATTAGTCCCTCATGGGGAAAATCCATTCTTTACACTCTGTTGAAACATGCTACACAAATACAGGCTGAAATGCATATGCACATGCAAACAGGTCCTATGATCATGCATTAATGGAGAGATGTCAGAGTGATGGCATGCTGCTCCTGAAGAAGCGCTACCGAGCATTTTCTTTTTGGGGGGGGTTCAGTGCCTTGCTCAAGGGCACTTCGGCAGTGCCCAGGAAGTCAGCTGGCACCTCTCGAGCTACCAAACCAACTTCCAAACATGGTCCAGTTGGGACTTGAACCGGCCACCATTCGATCCCCAACCCAAGTCCTTACAGACTGAGCTACTGCCGCCCCAGACAAGGAAGAAGAAAAGAGCTTCAGCTGATGGAGGTCGGTCTGTCCACATGAAAAACCACAAACTTCATGCTGCACTCTAGAAAATTAATCCTACATTCTGCTGATGTCTATATCACAGTGCCAGTTATGCCTGACTTTCTGAATATTAAGTTGTGTCTCATTTTTTTATTTGCATAGTTTTATTTCAGTGATTTTCATTTGCCATTTTAATCAGTGGCTACGTTTACATGCAGTCAATATTCGGTTTAAGGTCAATATTCTGGTTTCTGAAACATTTGGAATAACCCGTTTACATGCGTGAGCAAACAGGATTATTCCTTTTTACATGGTATCCCGATCAAATCAGCAACGCACGGACAACATCTCGACGCATGGAGAACGTCATGACGCAATGCGCATCATTTCTGCTTCTTCTTTCTGTATCCAATAGCAACGAGAACAACAGCAGCAGCACAGCAGATAATGAACACCCCAGAGCAGGTAGCAGTCGCCTTCGTTTGCGCTTTGGTGCTGGTACTGACCCACCACCAGTACTTGACACTATTCTTTGTCAGTGTCTTCATTAATTGAAGACGAGAACGTGAAGAAATAGGAAATGGAGCCGGAGCTGTGCCATGTTAAAACAAGTACTTCCTGTACTCAAAAGACCAAGATTCCTTGCCAAAAGAACATGCACGGAACACAAATTAATGTTCCTTTCCATGGGGATATCCTGATAGGCGTATACATGAACAAATATTCGGGTTAATGACTGCATGTAAACGTAGCCAGTGGCTACGTTTACATGCAGTCATTAAAGGATAAGTTCGTTTTTTTGACACCTGGACCTTATTTTTAGGATTAAATACGCTCGTAGACTCACCCAGACAATTTTGGCGGAGCTCGGAGCCGTTTTCGAGCAACTTAGATCCATCCGACGGCATTTTTCCTCATGCCATAGTAGCAGACTGGGCCAGAAATCGAAGACCCTAAATTAGACATTATCTGCTGCGAAACTCACTAATTTCAGCTACATTTTATAAATGAATGGCCAGTGTTATCACCATGTCAGCTCAACTTTGTTGTTATGGTCATCCGGGGCTTTACAAGGATGGGTAACTTTTGGTGACGTCATAGACAAGAACATGAGTACAGCCACTGTTGTTGCTAGGCTACACGGCTACACGGCTACTTTTGTGCAACATGGCGGAATATTTATCCGATATAGAAGTGTCTGACGACGACTTTGAGTATAATGGATGCCCGTATCGTTTTGAGCCAGAATATACCGACGAGGAGCTATTTGAAAGGAGGATGCAGAGGGAAAGAGCCGAACAGCTGGCCAGAGAACAAGCAACCACTGCACGTCCACGAATGTGGGCTAACTGGTGGTGTTGTTGTGGACATTGCACGGCAAACACAACAGAGGAGGAGTGCCTTTGCTGCTCAGAGTGGGACTTGAGACCAGAGGAAACACGTATTGATGCCCCCCAAAATACGATTTCTGGCCCCGTCTGCTACTACGGCATGAGAGAAAAAACGCCGTCGGATGGATCTAAATTGCTCGAAAATGGCTCCGAGCTCCGCCAAAATTGTCTGGGTGAGCCTACGAGCGTATTTAATCCTAAAAATAAGGTCCAGCTGTCAAAAAACCGAACTTATCCTTTAACCCTTTCATAACCGGAATATTAGCAATAACCAGCCATGTAAACACCAAAAAACCTTTTGAAAAACCAGAATATGCTCATATTCCGGTTTTTAAAATCCCAAAAATCACCCCTGGGTTACTCCTTTTCTAACCCGATATTTGGTCATGTATACGCCGATCGGGATATCCTCATCGAAGGGAACATTAATTTGTGTTCTGCGCAAGAGCGTCAGTTTGTTTTGAAAAGTGGGGGGGATGGCTACTGGCAAAAGTGACTTTTGAGAAGTGTTTGGGATGATGACTATAATTGCAGGCATGAAAACGGGTGAAAAAGGTGAGGAGGCAATAACCTCTCTAGGGGGGTCTGGGGTCATGCTCCCCTGGAAAAAAATGTTGAATATTTCATATTTAAATGCATCAATCTGATGCAATGTATAAAATAAAATGTATGGAAGTTTATCTGCTCAGGGCCTCTGAACACTGAAGACATTGTTACCTGATTTATACACTGTCCACTGAAAACAGCTCTGAGACCCACTTTGGGCCTCAACCCACAGGTTGAGAACCATTGCACTAGTAGACTAAATTGGGAGCTTGATCCCAAGAGATTGCTCTTGTATCATGGAGAATAAGTGATGCAGGAACCTCAGGATGAATTTATCATTTAGAAAAAGTGAAAACCAGAGCTGGACTGCTCAGGAAAGGTGAGTTTTAATTGACCAAAAGGCTGACTCGTCGTTTTTTAAATCATTGTGTTCACTTAAACCTGCACATGAGCCAACGAGACACTGTTTGAATTACAATAAACACACAAAGTGATTCACGATCCCTGTCCCGTGTGCTGCGCGTCTTTACGCTCACCGGCACACAGAGGAGCCCTTCGTGCTCATGTTTCTGTGCTCTCGCGCTTGTAGAGTGAATGTTTGCATCAAAGTCAAGGCTCCCTTCAGGTGCGTTTCATGAAGTTCACTGATCATCTCTAGTTAACCTCCATGTCCTGTCCATCACCCCCCCACATCCACAAAAATAAAAAAATCTCATCGGATTTACACGATTCACGTTGGTCACCTAATTTGATTTCAAAACAGCGAATTTCACTGAAAGGTTAGGCATTTTCATGCCTGATAATTGATTTTACTTTTGGTATGGCTACTACAAAATGCGTAGACTTATTTCATGTTTTAAGGGATTTTTATTGAATAAAAACCTCTTGAGAACTGGGCTGACACTTTGATATGAATTACGAACCCCCAACAATACTGAACTTCATGTTGAAATCAGCATGTCAAATATATCACCTACATCTCAACAGGATTTACAGCTCAGGGAGTCCCAGCAAACAAGTTTTTTAACTCACCACAGGTATTATCAGAAGAAAAAGCACACTCTGGGTCGGAGCTTTAACTTGGCACAAACGCAAATTTACAGCAGCTGCACGTTTTTTTTTATCCTCGCGAAGGTCTGCTGCATCTCTCTGCAACTCTCAGATGAATGCAGATTTTGCGTTCAGGAGTGTCTGAATTTTCTGAACTTCTAAAAACAACTAGGGTTACAATGGCTTACACGTGAAGGATTTGTGTGTGGTGGAGACGAAATGACCCCTGACAAAAAGTGTGGGGGGGCACATCTCCCTCGCCCCCCCCCTGCCCTCCAAACTGACGCCTATGGTTCTGCACATGTTCTTTTCGCAAGGAATCTTGGTCTTTTGAGTACAGGAAGTACTTGTTGTAATATGGCACAGCTTCGGCTCCATTTCCTATTTCTTCATGTTCTCACCATCCATTAATGAAGACACTGACAAAGAATGTGTCAGGTACTGGTGGTGGGTCAGTACCAGCACCAAAACGAAGGTGACTGCTACCTGCTCCAGTGTGTTTATTATCTGCTGTGCTGCTGCTGTTGTGGTCGTTGCTATTGGATACAGGAAGAAGAAGCGAAAATGACGCACATTGCCTCATAACGTTCTCCATGTGTCGCTGTTTTGATCGGGATAACATGTATACTGTTTGCTCAGGCATGTAAACGGGTTATTCCGAATGTTTCAGAAACCAGAATATTGACCTTAATCCGAATATTGACTGCACGTAAACGTAGTCACTGTGTGTTTTTAGTTTTACTGGTTGTAGTGTGACTTCTTAGTGAGATGCAACTGATTAATACAGCTGGGGCTGATTGGACTGCGCCCACCACTGATTATTTCCACCAGCATGAATTACACCTTTACATGTTTAAGGCAAGATTACAGTGGCATAGTTATACTTTTGTCTTCTTCTTTCAACTCAGCACTCTCTAAACACTTGTAATGCTGGTAAGGAACTACCAGTAGGCTAGTTAAGTTAAAGTCTTACTTTTTGTTTTATCACTGTATTGGGGCCATGGCGATGAGCAGCAATGTACCGGTAACTGATGCGACTGCCCTCCTGACGTTAGTTAAGGACAAATAATGTGCAGCGGCTGTGGCAACGTCTTCTTCTCTGAATTTTTAAAGCCCAACTATGTAAGACTGTGGCTTTCTGTGCTCTAGTGGCCTCTATGGACATTGAGTGTAACTGCACTGTCGTAAAACAGAGCGCCTCACACCAACGTGCATTTGTTGACATACAGAGGGAGGAGAAGCGAGCCGACAGGACATCCCTAGAGACAAAGAAATCATGTGGACTGATAAGGTACAGTCTGATCATGTTTCTTTTCGAATAATCACTTTTCAAGCGTCAGCTGTCAGTTGGTAGCTCAGCATTTGCAGGTGTGCTCTGTTACTTTGACCATAGTTTGTAGGCTGTGCCTAATAAATTACACCCAGCGTTAACTTGGAACGGGCGTTTATTTATCAAAATGTGCTGCTACACCCGGCGTTTATTTGGGAACCGGCGGTTAATGGGATACCGGCTTTAATTTGGTATTTTACGGTATCTCTGCCCATCCTCTCAAAGCAGTAGTGTGATGTCTGAACTTTAGTGCATCAGTGCTGACAGCAGGAGTTTCCTCAGCCCTTTGCGCTGACTCACAGGCACAGACACAGCAGAGCAAATATGGAGAGAAAAGATCGACAATGACTGAAAAAAAAAACAGCAGGTCACAGGTATTGAACCAAGGACATCCACCAAAATGTTTATTGATCTCTAATATTCATTCAGGGTTTTTTTTATCAGGTCTGTGTCTTTATCTTGAGTTGGTTTTGCTGTTTCAATGAACTGCTTCTAGAACAGTTTGGTGTGAGAGCCTGAGATAAAGAGATGCTCTGTCGTGTCAACGTCTTCTTCACTAAAAGTGCATTCATTGTTTTAATTCCAAATCTTAATCTTAATCTTAGACATTCATTGGATGGATAAATATAAATCATTATTCAGTGATGGATTCTTTGTTTCAGGTTGAAGTGGATATTTGAAAAATCTAGCTCTCAGTTTTGTTGCTGTGGTTTGATCAAAAATGTTTCATATATTATTTCTACAGAGTTGAGCCGGGTATAAATCATTAGTTTAAACAGATCCCATGAATTTATTGAGACATCCTTGGTCAAGAGAATGAACTCCATTGATTAGGGGTGTGGGAGGATTGTCTGGATTCTGAATTAAAGAATGTATTTCTATAGTTTTGATTATTGATTAAATTTCTTCAGATTGAATTTAAAATAAAATTTAAGGCTCCTTTAGCTTTGGAGATAAAAAGAGCATCAAGTTTGTTTTGACGGGCTGAGATGTTCAGTTCCTCCTCTTCTGTGAGGGAGATTTTATTGCAAAGTGTGTTTAGCTCTTCTACCAAATCTCTCTCTGTTTTCTGCTCATCAGAGCTTTCTCCTTACTACATGTTCTTGAGTATCTTCTGAGTTTGGACTTTAAAAATTCACATTTGTTCACATATGACTGACTTCCTGGGTTGGTGAGAGAGTCCTGGATCATGGTTCTGTTGCTCTGAGAGTAAGTCTCATTGTTTAACAGACCAGAGTTGAATTTCCACAATCCTTTGTCATGTCTTTCATTACTGTCTGCTTTCAGCTCCAGGTGCATGAAGCTGTGATCTGTTCAGGGTCAAATATCCAAAGATATATCAGAGACATTTTGTCATGGATTATGTGAAAGTAGCCAACAGTCAGTTCTAGACTTGTAGCTTCTGGGCTCTAATTTCGTAGATAAGGCGCAGGCGCAGCACACCTGCCCTGCGCTGCACCTGCGCCGTGCCAACAGGTTGTGTCTAGGGCATTTTGCAAGTTTCGCGCACGGCGCAGTCAGGCACAGGGAGGCGCACCCACGCCTCCGTCCTTCCCACCAGCGCAAGTAGCAGAGGGGGAGGAGAGGAGGCGTGAGTGGGTTTAACACAGCCGAGTGTAATCTTCACCAATCAAATGAACGCCTCTCCTCGCCTTTAAATGCGCTGCGGGCGAGGCGCAGTGACAATTTCACCTCGGTGGCGAAGAAGGTCAGAGTCGCTGTCACTTTTTCAGCAACTGGGAGAGCGCAGGGGCCACCAGGCCGCGCATTGGAGGCCACGATGCACGTCACCATGTGGACCACCTCACGGGACAGATGTAATCTGTTCCTATGTGATAATAGGAGTACAAAATTAAGTGATAATTACATTTAAACACAGCAGCAGGCTAATCCATTCATCATGCTTGTGATCCACATGCATTCCTGGTCTGTCATCGCCAAATAGCAGAACCTTAGGTGAAAATATATCTCCTCCTCATCCTCCTTGTAATAATGTACTTTATCATTTTAGATCACGTTAAGAATAAAGATTAAAACAGAGAAATATGGGCAATCACAGGTAAATCCTTAAGACACAGAGTGACTTACATTTATTCAGCGAGCGTCTCTCTCTTTTTCTTTTCTTTTGAATTTCATGAGATGAGAGAAGCCGGATACTCCGTATCTGATAATGTGGCTGTTTGTGGTTGGCTGAGAGATGTGAACTCGTTAGTTTGCGTCACTCTTTCGGCTGCCGTCAGGTTGAGTTTCCATTATGACAAACGTCTCTGATCTGACATCAGATGTGACGGGACAATTAATATAGATACAAATGTATGTGCTGGTTCAGACGGTTAATTTAATAGTGGTTGCTGTGATTGTTTATTGCCTTGAAATGTGCCTGACACTGTGGATACCTGCCTGTAAGGTTCTGGTCACGTGTGCGCACTGTGCACCTGTCAGCCAAATTACCACTGCACGAGGTGCGCCAGGAAATTAGAGCACTCTATCTGCTTTAAACCAGGAGGATTTCAGCATTTCAGGATTTGAACTCTCCATGTATCCTCTAAATTTACTGTTACAAAAGTCCATTATTATGTTGTTAAAATAATGTTTGATGGCCGTCTGTCCTTCCAGTCATCTGAGGTCATATTAAAATCCTCCCACAATGATATTATCAGTGGGATAAAGGCTTTTCATCTCCATAACTGGAGCACTAACTGTTGACATCAGATCTTTATTCTGGGCCTTATTATTGTCACCATAAAGACTGGAAAGAATCAAAAAGAATCATCTCTGTTCATGACTGTCACTGTCCAATGAGCATTTGTGTCTGCTGTGTGGGTTATAATCTTTCCTGGACAGGTGTTGGACAAACAGCCACTCCGCCGAGCGTGAGGAGACATGACTAAATATTATTCAACCCCCCTGGTTGGTCTCTACTCTGCTCACTGTCTGTCAGCAGGTTGTTACAGTTCAGTTTGTTCATCTGAAGAAGTTTAACTCTACTGTGACAATTAAATCTGACATGAAATGAACATGTGAACAAGAAATGACTTCAGTTTTCATGAATAAATGTCTATATTTGAAAAGAATACATCTGTCATTTATTGTTGAATCAGATGTTGTTTGTCTTGTTTCCTGTTTCTAAAACAAACAGACTGTCACAATAAGAGGAACACATCAATTCTCCTACAGGACACACTTGGTGTTATTTACAATAGAAGAAGAGTGTAGATATATCAGGAGGAGCTCAAAGAAGTCTGAAATGTCAGCATATCAGATATCAGCAATAATCCAACACATGAACTTACCTCAGAGTCTCCAGTCTACACTCTGGACTCTGCAGAAAATCACACAGCAGATTCACAACTGAATAATGAAGTTTGTTGTAGTTCAGGTTCAGCTCTCTCAGATGGGAGGGGTTGGACTTCAGAGCTGAGGCTAAAGAAGAACAGCTGATCTCTGACAAACTGCAGAACTTCAGTCTGAATACAGAAGAGAGAAAGAAGAGAAAAACTTTTTAGGATCCAATCAGATGAGTCCACATCACACAGTCTGCTCAGCAGAGCCAATCAGCTGCTCTGACTCCTGTGAGAACATTACACATAAGTAGGGATGTCCAGTATCTTCATCATCATGTTGGTGTTGGCAGATATGAGCTCAAGAGTTCATCATCAGCATCACAGATCTGAACATATCTGCCTAAATGTTGGGCCCATATATCAGCTGTAGATCTCAGCAGGATGTGAAGGAGCTGAATCATGAAGATGATGAAGTTTGAATCAGAACCATCAGACCTTCATCAGATGACTTTGACTTCTTCATCCTCATCCTTTAAACTCTGCAGTGAGCTCTAAAGACTGAAGTTTGAGCTCTAAACTACAGATAGTTTCACATGTCACACTTGAGAAGAATGTGTTTGGATGTTATTTGAAGCTCTTTGTCAGGATGTTAGTGGAGATTTTAGTGTCAATGTGAGCTTCTGTTGGACCAACATTGTCTCAACCAAGAACGAGGATGAGCATGGTTGTAATGGAGGGAGGCGCTCTGATGATTGGCCAAATGTTCAGGTAAGTTACTGTAATTGGACAAAACTGTGAAGCTGCCCAGAGTTCACAGGGATTTGCAGAATTTGTATTAATTGTTGTGAACACAGAATCATAATTTACAGAAAAGCTATATGCCAGATTTTAAGGTCATTTTAAAAGTTAACTACATTGAAAAAATGAAGGGTGACACTTAGTTTGGTCTCTACTCTGCTCTCTGTCTGTCAGCAGGTTGTTACAAAACTGTTTAGACATCAAAGGAAGTTTAACTCTACTGTGACATGAAACCTGGCATGAAATAAACATGTGAACAAGAAATGACTTCAGTTTTCATGAATAAATGTCTGTATTTGAAAAGAATACATCTGTCATTTATTGTTGAATCAGATGTTGTTTGTCTTGTTTCCTGTTTCTAAAACAAACAGACTGTCACAATAAGAGGAACACATCAGTTCTCCTACAGGACACACTTGGTGTTATTTACAATAGAAGAAGAGTGTAGATATATCAGGAGGAGCTCAAAGAAGTCTGAAATGTCAGCATATCAGATATCAGCAAAAATCCACCATCATGCATCCCTACATATGATCAGTCAAACATCTGGACATGAAGATGGTTCAGTTAATAATCACACACAGAAGATCTACAATAGAAACAGAGAAATCATGAACTTACCTCAGAATCTCCAGTTCACAGTTTGGACTCTGCAGAAAATCACACAGCAGCTTCACTCCTGAATCCTGAAGACTGTAGTTCTCACTCAGGTCCAGCTCTCTCAGATGGGAGGGGTTGGACTTCAGAGCTGAGGCTAAAGAAGAACAGCTGATCTTTGACAACCAGCAGCGCCCAAGTCTGAATAAAGAAGAGAGAATGAAGAGTTGGATGTTCTCAGAGGACCACCCTGCTGTTTCATCAGGAGAATTATGATCAGATCCACAAATTCAGATGTTCTGGTTTGAAAATTTCAGCCTGGTGTTATTGAGGGGGTCTCAGAGGTTAAATATATATTCAGTTGTTTTTATTGGTTTTTGAAAACATCAAGAAAGAAAACATCCCCAAAGACTGGCTGACAGAAGGATACAAATGAACACACAAAAACAAACAAACAAATCACATGGACATGAAAACAAGTACAATGAAATCATATAAAACAAAACTGAGCAATAAGTAAGGCAATAATTACATAAAACTTCCAAAAGACGTAGCAGCAGGCACTAAATTATATTTCTCTATACATTATCGTAGTAGTCCAGGAAAGACTTCCATATTTTGTAGAATCCATAAACCGACCCTTGAGTAGTGTATCTAATCTTCTCCAGCTTCAAATGTACCATAACACCATTGACCCATCGACTGTGGCAGGTTGGACTTCCAGTTAAACGAGATGAGGCACCTTGCAGGTAAGAATAAGAAGGCCAGAGTGTGGGACTGAGATCATGAAAGACCCAGATCTGTCTGAGCCACACCAAATACATCCAACTGTGGCTCCAGATCAATGCTCTTATTGTCCAAACTGTCTTATCTTTGGGCATGCCCAGAAAGAGTGGAAAAGCGTTGCTGTGTGCTGATTACACCGCTGGCAGGTTTGATCAAATTCAGGAAGTAACTGTGCGAGTCTGGACCTCGACATGTGGAGCCTGTGTAGTACTTTGACCTGAATAACCTGATGTCTGACACACATGGAGGTGGAGTGCACTGCCTCCACAGCCATTCTCCAGGTTTCCTCCGAAGTCTTCTCACCAAAGTCTTTCTCCCATTTTAATCTCAGATGGTCCAGTGAGGGTGAGGCTGCCAAAAGTAATCGATCATAAGTGTGGGATATAGAGTTTGGCTCAGAGGGACCTTCATGGATACAATCCTCATAACAGCTAGTCTGGGTTTCAGAAGGGAATGCTGTGAAAAGTTTCCTAACAAGGTCTCTAATCTGCAGGCAGCAAAAATAAGAGATTGTGGAAAATCAAATTCTCTGACTATCTGAGCAAAAGACATGAAAATATTATTCTTAATCAGATCAGACACCCTACTCAGTCCCTGCCTGGACCAAAGCTGTAGTGTCTAGAAGTGAAGGTGTGAACCCTGGATTGTTAGTAACTGACATGCAGGAAAATGCCTGACTTAGTCCTAAGGTGAGTCCAACATTGTACTCACATCTTAAGTGAGCCTATGATGACTGGGTTGCGTGCAAATTTCAAATTAATAGGGAGGGGGGCACAAGCTAAAGCTGAAGTTTGTTTGCCCGTTTAGGCCCCTTTCCATGTTCACCCACTCCGGACTGCTCTGATCCTCCAGTGGGCTATTTTACTTATATTTGTTGCCCAATAATAAAAGACAATATTATCCAACTCTTTAAAAAAAGGCTTTGGTAATAAAAATGGGTATCGTTTGAAAAAAAAAATTGCCAGGACTGACATTTACCAAATTTTTCCTTCCTGCTCAGGATATGGGGAGTGGGCCCCATCTTTGCATATCAAATTTAGCTTTGTCCAGAGCAGGTTTAAAGTTGTATTATAGTGCTTATAACCTCAGAGGTTAAAAAACTGGACTTCCTGGTAATGGTAATGAGGTAATGAGGAGTAGATGTTTCTCCAACTCCTGGACTTTACATTTTAACACCAAAATGATCTTTTTATTGGAAAATGGAAAACATTCGACTGCACAAATTCTAACTTCTTGCTGAGGCGACTTCCAAAACAAGAAAAGTCAGGAGGGATTCGCCACCCAAGGAAGGCATGATGGACAGTGGAGTTAGCATGGGCGTGCTATCTGAGCTGCTAGAAGGCGAAAAAGCTGCCCTATCCATGGAGCTCAAGACAGCTAACTCCATCCTAGATGTGAACCTAGATCTGGTCCAAACTACACTGAATACTCAGGACAGCCCATCTCTTCACTGGAATCCAACACAGACTCTGTTAGTGAGCATCTGGAGTCACTTGAGGCTACTTGTGCAGAGCTAGCTACCAGCAATGCTAAGCTAAAAGCTAAAGCTATAGAATTGGAGGCCCGCAGCCGCCGCAACGACATAGGTATTATGGGACTGCTAGAGTTTACTGAGGGTCCACAGCCAACTGATTTCTTTGCCTCTCTTTCACACCAGCTCCTGGCAAAAAAAAAGTCTACCACCCCCCCATTTTGGATCGGGGTCATAGGTCGCTGGCTGTAAAACCAAAGCAAGGAGAGAGACCTCCGTGGAGGACATTAAAGAATACCTGCCTGCCAAGCACACTTAATAAGATCTGCCTCAGAAATGGTAACGTAAACCTGCAGAGTACAACGCTGAAGTTTACGCTCTTCTTGACTCTAACTGCTAATATGGTGTGAGCTGAGCTAGTCCATTTCATTGAGGACTAGGGTTGCTACGCAGAAAAATAAAGGACACCCCTGGCAGCGGGGATGCCACACTGCAAGGGCCCAACCGCCAATGGCCTAACAGTGGGGTGGGGCATCAGTTGTGGTAAATCACAGTAAAGACATTGTTTTAATAATGTACTAGTAACATTTTTAAGTACTTTATTTCACAGTGCTTCAGAAAATATCTGCAAATTTAAAACTAAGCAGATACAACAATTAAATAACAACTTGAGAAAATACAAGCTTGTTAACTTAAAACTTAACTTAAAATAAGTAATTAACTTAGCATCAATTTATTAAATTATAATTAAACAAATGCTTTGACACTTTCAAAAAATATGAGGTGCAGGAGAACACAACAACTTTCAGAAAGTAGGAATAATTATAGAAAATAATCTCATCTCAGGATGGCGTTGCAACTTCTACACATCTGACTTTTCATGTCAGTAATTTTATATCATTTCTGTTTCCTGTTTCACCACAAATGAAAGAAACCCCAAACAAATTTTTGGTGTGCAAATAACAAACATTAAAATTATAAAACTATCCTCCTGCCCACATCTCTGTTTTACAAAGTGATCTGTTTACCAAAAAGTTTTTCTTTTCTTTCACGTGTGGAGCAATAGTCCATGTCAAAGAGACAACAGCCTTCTCTCTTACTAAATGTGCTACTTTTTTTCCATGTGTACTTCTTGTCACTTCTCAAAACACTAAGAAGCTGTTTGTCTTTCAAAACACTGCAGGAAAACTCTGAACAGGACTGCTCAAAGCTGAGAGTGATCCAGAGCTCACTTCTCATAAGTGCCACAGAGCATCTGTTCATATATATTCATTTTCACTGACTCTGTCAAGCCAGTCATTTGTACTTTCCCCTCACATCTGTGTTTCTGCATCCGTTTCCGTTTCAATGGGGCACGGTGTACCAGATGCAGTCGCAGACATGTTTGCTTCTGATTTCCCATGACTTTCTCTCACCCCATCAATGATGAGCACTTATTCCTCATGCTAAAAATCAACCAACCAAACCAAGTGCCTCTGTGAGTAGGCGCGAGCTAGCGGGTGTTGACTTTGGGCAGAATGGTGCTGCGTTCAAGGCAAATCGGAAACGGGACGCAATGTTTAAGTGTGAATTATGGGACAATTCCATATTTTACAGGACGGGTGGCAACCCTACTGAGGACAGTCCTGCTATTGTCTATGGATGATTGACTTTCTGTAGCAGTGACAGGTCACCCTAGCCTTGCAGAGCAGACGGATCCTGCCTGATTCATCGTCTGAAATCCTGCATGTCGGTCTCGCCAACTTCCATTGTCCAACGACTTCACTCAGCTAAATGCTTAACAGCCCAATCAGATAAGGGAAGCGGGAGCTGCAGACGTGAGAACAACAGGAAGTGACTGCATGTTTGGAAACAATGGCGGCTTCTGAAGTGGTCTCCATGGATGCGGCAATATCTTCAGTTTTACTCAGGAATGGACTCAATTTTTTTCTTTGAAAGAGGAGCAAAGAGCGTCACTTGAAGCTTGTCTTATGAGAAATCATGTTTCTTCTCTTCTCCCGACCGGGGACCACTGCTGGGAAACTGGAAGAGAATGCAGAAACCCTCAATGGACATGCTGGTTAGTCTATGGTCATCATGGTTACTTAGTGATACTTGGCAAAATCTGCTCTACTCAGAAGTGGAGAGATCCTGGTGGGTACTGTGTTTGACGAGGTTCATGTCACATATAAGTGGTAAATAATACATCTGTGTGGTTTAATTTAATGTAAGATGATAGTCTAAGGACTGAAATCTAGTTTAAGCTAATGGCTAACGACAGCGCGACAACTGCTACGTCATACTGTGGCTTGATGTGGATTGGTCTGTGAAGAGTGTGACGAGCAGAACAATCGTCCAATCACCAGCTGCAGTTGTTTTTGAAGGTTGAACATGGTGGTCGGTCAAGCAAACTTATTGGCACACCAGGCCAGAGCTGCTACTGTCTCCAAATGCATACCCCAAATATTGACCACTGCTGGATTAGTTACAACTGCTTCTGAAAAAATCTATAACAGTTTCTGTAGTAATGACTTTAAACTTTATTCTTCTGAGATCCCCTATCCCATTGGTCAGAACCTAATCCTTTTGAAAAGGAGTCTGATCGAGTTGAGTGGGTTATCTATTCTTTACTTTCAGAAAAATGGGTTTCAGCTCCAACTTCATATCATGGATCAGACTTCTTTACACATCACCTGTGACCAGAATTATCTTTAATGGAGTAAAATCCAAACTATTCTCTCTATCTCAGGGCACTCGTCAGGGCTGCCCGCTCTCGCCATCCATATTGCACCTGCCATGTAACCTCTGACCCTGTGGCTCTGTAGCTGAAAGAATTTTGAGGGATTGCTCGATTTGGCCTCCCTCACAAACTTTCATTTACATGGATGATGTCCTCCATTATATCGCTAATTCTACATCATCCCTTCCTGCTGTTTTAGATATTCTAGAACAATTCTAATTTTATCTGGCTATAAAATTAATCTGAATAAAAGTGAGTGTCTTCCACGTAATCCCTCTGCTGAAAATCAACCTACTGCTCCTCTCCCCTTCAGAAAAGCAACTCAAGGTTTGAAGTACCTCTGCATTACTGTAACCAAACCTTTTCTGAACTGTTTGCTAAAAATGTTAAGCCATTACTTGTGAACGCCGTAAGTCTGATATGACCATGTGGTCCAGTATTCCTCTGTCTTTACTTGGACGTATCAATTTGATTAAAACGTCAGTTCATCCCCACTTTCTTTATTTCTTCAACACATTCCTGTGTTCATTCTTAAATCATTTTTTCTACACTTGACCATCTCATTAATTCTTTTTTATGGTGTAATAAACACGCTCATATAAAGGGATCAACTCTCCAACTCCCAAAATCCTTGGGAGGCCAGACTTCTGCAGGTATTATTGAGCCTCCAATATCAATAAGATCCTTTTCTGAGTGTTCAGATCCCTCTAACATTGCCCTCAGTGGACCTGTATGGAATTGTCCTCATCATCTGTTGCATTATCGTCTGTGGTTTGCACACAGTTACCTCTTCGGACTAAACCAGTGTCTCAGAATCCTGTCGTTCCAGATACCCTGAGAATATGGAGTCACTTTAGAAGACCATCTGGCCTACACCGCTCATCAAAACTAACCCTGATTTACCACAGTCTTTCATTCTCACCTTCCTGCTCTGACCAAGTCTTTCAGTCTTGGTCTAACAAAGGTCTGCAAATCATGAATGACCTCTATATTGAAGGTGTTTTCCCATCATTTAAGAATTTACCAAAAAAATCGATCTCCCTAAGTCCCATTTATTCTCCTTTTTCCAGGTCAGACATTTTGTGCAAAATCAATTCCCTCTTCTCTAATCGACCCCCAGAGATTCTAATGGATTCCCTTGTTTCCCTCAACACACCACAAAAAGCCCTCACTTCAGTTTCGTATGAAATCATTTTAAAGTTAAATCCAACCTCCCTGGACTCTCTGAGAGCTGTCTGGGATCAGGACCTCGGGATTAAATTTTCTGAGGAGCAGTGCTCTTAATCTTGTTCACACATCCTCTAAATGCACTCGACATAAACATTTACAGAGTCAGATTTGAACAGGAGCCACTTCACTAAAGACAGATTAGCCAAAATTCATCCAGACGCACAGTTTCAACAGATGTAAACTCTCACCAGCTGATCACAGGCATGTGTTTGGTCATGTCCCAAAATCTCTGAAGTTTGGCGGGCCATTTTCGACATGTTGAGCAGGGTCTACTGTAGAACTGTTGACCCTGACCCACTCTTTTTGCGACTCCCCCAGCATCTGGTTGGTCTAAATCTGCCCAACAGGTCTTTGCCTTGACCACTTTACTTGCTCAAAGGCATTCTCCTTAAATGGATTCACTCGGCCCCACCTACACATAAAAGATGGATTCATGAAATTCTGCAGTAGACTTGAGAAAACCAGATCCTCCCTGAAAGGTTCCCTCCAGGTCCCACAAAACCTGAAAGCCTTTTCTACGACATATAGTATTTTATTTCCATATATTTTTATTATAATTATTATGATGACTATAAGTATTATAATTATCAATATTATCATTATTATTATTATTATCAAGTCAAGTCAAGTCAAAGTTTATTTGCAGAGCACGTTTAAAAAACAACATTGGTTGGCCAAAGTGCTGTACAGGAGTACAAAATAATCTTGCATACACTTAATAATAATAACAGTAGTGATAATGAAAACAGCCATGATAATAAAAACAGTAATAGAATAAAAATGAGCCCAACATTAGAAACACATATATAAGAATAGAAAAAAAAAAGAAAAAAAACAAAAAAAGAAAAGTAAAAGAGAAGATAGGGAATAAAAGATAAAGGATAAAAGATAAAAGAGATAAAAGACAACATTACTCATCTAGCTGGGACTGAACGCCAAAGAAAAAAGATGGGTTTTTAGCAGAGTTTTAAAGTGCTCAGTGGACTGTGCAGCTCTAACCTGGACAGGTAGGCTGTCCCACAGTTTTGGTGCTGCTACAGCGAAGGCTCTGTCGCCACGAGTGGAGAGCCTGGACCGAGGCTCTGCCAGGAGCAGCTGATTTGATGACCTAAGTGCCCTGGCAGTCAAGTGAGGACTCAACAACTCACTTAAGTATGATGGTGCCAGACCATTCAAACACTTAAAAACAATTAATAAAACTTTTAAATGAACTCTAAAATTAACAGGCAGCCAGTGCAAAGAGACAAGGACAGGTGTAATGTGGTCACGCTGTTTCTTGCCAGTCAGCAGGTGGGCAGCTGCATTCTGGATGACCTGCGGAGGGCACAGAGCTTCTTCAGCTTCTTCTTCTTCTTCTTCTGTTTGATTGGCGAATCACAAACAACTTTTAGTTCATACCACCACCTACTGCACCGGGTGTATAGGGTACACCCTACCCTCAACTCTTTCTCTACTTCTCCCCTCTGCCACCTACTGTTCTTCTTCTTCTTCTTCTTCTTCTTCTTCTTTTTGATTGGCAGATTGCAAACACCTGTAGGTGTATACCGCCACCTACTGTACAGGAGTGTGTAGTATCACTCTTTCAAAACATTGCCACCTACTGTTCCCATACTTTGCTCCTTTTCTGCAGCCCTCCCAAGTACTTCTTCTTCTGTTTGATTGGCGGGTCACAAACATCTTTCCGATGCATACTGCCACCGAACTGAACCCAGGAATTACAAAATCTAGGTGAGGTCGTAGCCATGTTTCTTGCACACAAATGACATCGGGGACTATTTCTAGGTCAAAGATGTATTTTTTAACTCTTGTCCTTTAGCTATGAGACTCCTGGCATTCCATTGGAGTATGTGAAAAGCCATGATTAATGTTCTCACTCTCTATTTGGGCATTCTCATCTGACCCAGTGTTTGCCAGCATTGCATGCACATGTTCAGCTTTTACATCTTTTATATCCAGGAACTTAACAGCTGCCTCTACTATAAACTTAATCCTGTCACTTTTTCTTGACATCTGAGTGGCAACATTAATGGTACGGCAGATAAAAGCCACAAAATTTTCTATTTTCCCAACCATAGCGCTATCATCAACTCTGCACTGATGAGTGCAGGCATTTATTGCAGATGAAGGGGCCACATGGGTTTGTGCCCGATCCACAGGCACACCGCCCCGGCGACTCCTCGCCGTGTTTGGGGTTGTTTCACTGGCTGCCCTCCATTCTCACTTTCTTTGGTGCTTCTGCATTTGACATTTTCTCCATTATTTTCACTCTGGGCTTCTCAAGCTTCTTTTTGTACTATTCACCCACCAAAAGCAGTACTATGTTCTCCTCCGCAGTTACAGCATTTGACATCTTTTGCACATTTTCCATACTCATGTGGACCTCCGCATCTAGCACATCTTAGCTTTCCCTTGCACTGTTTAGCTGTGTGCCCAAATCTTTGACATGCATAGCATCTAAGTGGCTTTGGGATGTATTCCCTCACAGTGTAATTAATGAATCCCAATTTCACGGATTTGGGAAGAGAGCTCTTAAATAACAGTATCACTGACAGAATGTCTTTAAGAGTGCCATCTCTCTTGCTTTTGATACGTGTAGCCTCCATCACTTTACCTCCCTCAATTTCATGTTTAACTTCCTCCATGGACATATTAAACAGCACACCTGAAATGACCCCCCTCAGCTTTGCCAGCGACCCTGGGATATAAGCTCTCACCCTTTCCCCACGCAATGAGGTCATCTTTAGGATCTTTTCCTGCTGCTGTGGACTGGCAGCATGGATAAACACGCTCCTGTTATTCATGATCCTCGCAAACTTTATTTTCCCAACCTCTTCCTCAACTGCTCTCGTAAGTTTCAATGGGTGACAGTGGTGCAAAAAGGGGGTATGCACTATAAGCAGCGCATAGGGGCCCCACACTAGAAGGGGCCCCAAAATGATGGGGAAGAAATTATTTTAAATCTTTATTTACTGTAATGAAAGGCAGTTTGTGCATGTGTCTATAGTACGATCAAGAACAGGCCCGTCAGTGACTGACAGGGTGCCCCTTCGCTTCTTCTTCACCCCCTCTCTCTTCTCACCCCCCACCCCCCCACAGCGTATGCTCCAGAGGGCGTGCCCGCTGTGCTGTGCTTCACGCGGACCGGTGGACGGTTATGTGAGTGGCTCAATGTCCAAGTTTTCACTGTTACTTAAGATGCACTTCTCTGTGTTAAAATCAAGAGGCGAGAAAGAAGCTGATTGATGCATTCATGCTGACAGACAGGCACTCCTTCTGCTGCCTTTCTACGCATTCACTGGCTGTGGGTAACTTAAATCATACTTGCGATACTTTTATAAACCTCACTTATTGACACGACAGTTTTACAGAGGAGAGACATGCTTCATGCCGGCTTCTTCAGGTGCTTTGTCCCCCCTGCCCCTCTCTCTCTCACTCCCACGTGGTAATGTGACACTTAATTATGACCGATTACAAACTCACCCCCTTTGGCACATCTTTGTTTGACTCTTTTTTTTTTTTTTCAAAATCCTTTGGTCCCCTGAAAAATATCATAAAAGTACATTTTTATGATTATATGCTACTTTAATAGAAACGCTATTGCTGCTAACAGTGACTGAGACAGACAGTAAATAGGTCAGAGGTCATCATACAGTCAGGATCACAGAGCCAGCTTTACCCTAAAACCTGTTCCTAGGTCCAGATATGGTGGTTGCAGAAACTGAAACTGAGCACCCTTTGAGAAATAAATCACATTTCTGGGATGTAATAGTCCAGCTTTCAGAAATCATCATACCATTGTGTGGATAATGAAGAATTATAGAGGGGGAAATGTTGCACTAATAATTAAAGAAGTGGACGTTATAATAGTTATGTCTTATTAACTAATGATAAAGAGAAAATAAATGTTAACTGCAATGTAAAAATAAAGAATCAGCAGACAGAATTTCCTGAGAGATTATTCTTAAACCTCAGTTATGGCATGATCTAATAGAATTATTTCACTTTCCTTTACGTACAAGTAGTCCATGAGTACAAACTGTTTAGATGTCATGACTTAAAGTGGGGGTATTATGCTTTTTTCAAGGCTTTACACCATTGATCATCAACTGGAGGCCCGGGGGCCAAGTCAGGCCCCCCAAAGCTTCCTGTCTGGCCCCTGGAAGATAGTTAGAAAAAGAAAAGAAGATGTGGTTATTATTATACATTCTTTTTTGTTGTTGACTGAGCTAGTCACCAGCTGTAATATGAATCAAAGTCTTCTGGTTAGTATTTATACACAAAAACAGGTCGGGGGGGCGGGGGATGCCTGTGTTAGGTCTGCAAACCCCTCAAAAAATAGGTAGTTGCACCACTGATGGGGGATAGTGTGCTTCGTTCCTGTCAAACTCAATCACTTCTTTCCACTCATTCAGTGGAACCTCTTTAGTTTGAACCTGACTTTCCAGGCTAGTTTTTGTTTTCTTCCTGGTGGAAAATTAATTTCCATCCAAGAACGAATATCACTGAGACAATTTAATAGAGCCTGAATAGAGGCTTGTTGATCTGTTTTTACTGGCAGATATATCTGAACGTCATCTGCAAAGCAGTGAAAAGACATATAATGCTTTTGAATTATTATTATTGTTATTATTATTATTATTATTATTATTATTATTATTATGTTGAAATGCTGAGTCAGTATTTCAACATATTGTTATCCGACTTTATTCTTCTTCTTCTTCTTCTTTTTCTTCTTATTCTTCCCTCAACTATTTGGACCTTTTCACAGCTTTCAAATTTGCACAGATTTTCACAGAAAAAAATTGAGCAGTGCAGCATGTTCAGGAGAGGTGGGCTTGTATTTTTCACATGTGTAACTGTTACAGTTTTTACAGTAAAAATAATTTTCTGCAGATTTTTTGCATTGAAGTCAATGGGAGATTTTTGCAGATCTGCTGAAAAGTGCTTCAATTTTCAGGCTGTACAGCTTCGGCATACTTCCACCTACAGACTTCATTCTTGCTTTGACAGATTCACTGATCTCTCAACTATTTTTACATGTGTTCAGCTTTTTACTGTCTTGTACAGTTTTTGAGATATCACTGTTTAAGCAACACTAAGTTTTGAGGATTTCTCTGTTCTTAGAGCGTGTCACGTGACCTGTTAGAGCGTGAGCTTCGCCTAAAAATTCCAAAATTTGTAGCCGAAAAAAACGCAATAAAAGCCTCAAGCTTTAATTCACAGATATGATTTATACATCAAAATGAAGCTACACTTCTCCTCTTTCAGCTGAAATTCGTTTCAACCTCGACATTGACATCGTTTTGTCTCAGTGAGCCTCAGAGCCACGGGTATCCCGCAAAGTCCTCCGTCTGTTCCCATTGAAATAGTCCTCCCCAGAGAGCTGATCGCTTCACTTTGAAGGCCGTTTTTAAACTGCTCTCGTGTCAACACTTTCTACAGTACAGACATGAAACTTACATCAATCTTTTCAGGAGATTCTTGGGATGCTCACGGTGCAGTCCTTTTTTTGATAGCTATTACGGTTTGATACAGCATTAGATCATTCACCCGGAAGTACCCAGCTTAACTTCGCCACTCAGTACAACCATACAGCATTGTTATATAGGCTGCTTCTGCATTGAAAAATATGCATGGGGCTCATAGCTGAGCAGTTAGTGTACTGGACATTACACTTGAAGACCCGGGTTCAATTCCCAGCTTAAATTATGTTTTACTCTCATGCATATTTCAGAACACACATAAACACGCATGCTGTGCACAACATTTTGGTCGTATACCCGGAAGTCCCCAGCTTTATCATCGACCCACATTAAATGTCACACTGCCTCTGCCTCTTCATGTTAGTGCTTTGCAAAGTCAGCAGACAGAGCAGCTCCTCTTCCTCGACCTCAGTCTACAGCGTCATGACAGAGAAATGGAAAATAATGCGCAAGGTTAGTGGGAAATGTCGGCTTTCACATTCATTTCACAAGAAAATACTACGTGGCAGTGCGCTCGACTCTGACAGCTCTGACGCCCGCGGACATTCCTCTCTGCTCTACAGTCTGTCAGACTCTGGCTGCATACGCAGGTATACGCCATATACCCACTAGAAAACGCCCCGAAATACCATATAACCACAACAAAATGCAGAAGGATATGTATAGCAGCATGCTTGTGTGACTTTCACTTTCTCTCAGCGTGTGTGTGTGTGCACTCCTCCGTCTGCCGGTGAGCGTAAAGACGCAGATAGACGCACATCGCAGGGACAGTGAGGGATCATCAGTCACTCTGTGTGATTTTATCATTCACACGGTGTCTTGACAGCTCATGTGCCCGGTTTAAGTGAACGAAAGACTTCAAAAACTGACGAGTCAGCCTTTCATTAATCAAAACTCTACATTCTTCATCAGTCCAGCTCTTGTTTTCACTCACTCACTGTTTTCTAAATGATAAATTCATCCTGAGGGATTCTCCATCACTTATTCTCCATGATATCAGAACAATCTTTGAAGGATCAAGCTTCAAATACAGTCTACTAGTGGAGCGGTTCCCAACCTGTAGGTGGAGGCCCATTGTGGGTCTCAGAGCTGTTTTCAGTGGACGGTGTATTAATCTGGTCAAATTGTGGCTAAAATGTCTTCAATGTATGGAGACCCTAAGAGGACAAACATCATCAGAGTATGTCAGATTATACCCACTAGAATAAACCAGACTACACACAAATATTACACTGTTTTACATTTCTCTACTCAGATATTCCTGTCCAGATTTAAAAATTCATGTATGTAGGCTATTATTAATTTGAGTTTGATGTTCAAGTATAGCTTTGTTGATTTAAAATGAAGTAGTGACAGCTTTGACTTAGATGTTAACTTGAGCAGATCCAGTTTCTAATGACATTCTGACCGTTAATGTCCACTCCTTATTGTCCTCCAATGAAAATCACCTCTGTTTACATTAATGTTCAAGTCAGATGCTTTTACACTGAATAGTTCATAGTGTTGTGGACTTGTAGCCTACAAATTGATGCCAAAACATTTTTCATTTACTAAAGGAAAATTTAATCTAGGTTAATTATGCATATTCAATTGCACTTAATAGTTTAACCCTTCAAAGCCTGAATGCAGAAATAATAGCCAGAACATTCATTTTTTTTGGAGCTGAAATGTTTATTTCACTTCCTACTGAAATCCAACAAAGCCACAATTTCCATAACATTTAACATATATATATTTTTAGCTGCAGCGTTGCTGACTCTCCCTCCGGTGGCCCATGTTCAAATTCTAGCAAAGGCAGTTGTACTTTTCAACTGTGTGTCCAACACAGACTGCTGATTACTACAGCTCCTTGCTGTATGCATCTGGCTGCTGTCCTCTCAGTCTGGATGTCACAGGCTGTCAGTCATTCAACCTTTCACTTCCATACAACTTTATTCTTTACCTGTCTTTACAATGCAGATTTGTTAACATATTTCACACTTCTGCTACTGATTACAGTCTTTGTCATTTTAGCACTAACAGATTTTACTCTTTTAATCATAGATTACAACTTCTTCATGGTGGCCAAACATTTCTACAGCTTTCTGCAATTTCCTTTCACATTTATTCATTTGCAGCTTTCTTTCACAACTGTAACCATTTTTATTACACATTTCCCACATTTGCAGCTGTGCTTTACTGCTTCCAACTATTTTATGTCACATTTTCAGCTTTGTTTGCATTGCTTTTAGCCATTTCATTTCACAGTTCCAGCATTCAGACTCAGCATTTCAACGCATTTGCTGCAAGGAAATGCAATTTTTCTATTTATTATTATTATTATTAGTATTATTATTATTATTTTGAATTTACTTCCTATTATTGCTAACTACCTCAAATTTATTGAACTTTCTTAATGGGTCACGACAACTGATTGTGTGTGACTGAGGCCCCTTCTCCGACTTGTCAAGTCGGAGAAGGGGCCTCTTGTCCTCTGATGCACCTTTCTTAATAATTTATTTTTAATTTTTTTTAAAGGAATAAAGTGATAAAGGGATGAATGTTTGTTGTATCATGTGTTAGCAAATGTTCTATTTGTGCCCATCCATGACAAAAATCAATACAAATATTTGACATAAAAAAGTTTAACTTTCTTCCTGCCTGATGATTTATATAGAGTTCAGTTAAAGTTACAATGCTCCTCATTTATTAAGGCGTACAGGATCATTTTGCAGCAGCTGAAAAAAGAGATGCCAAATGAAATCATCATATTCTTTATTCTAAAACACTTCAACATATTCTGTTGCAGGCAGACTAGAACTGTCCCACCCATTTGCTGTGTATAAATGCTTCTGTTAGACCATGCAGTCTTTAATGGGAAGAAGATGCACATTTGCTCTGTAAGCTGCTCATTCCTGGCCAGTAAAATCTTTAAAGACAACTCTACTCTCCTGTCATCCTTCCACACTGTCACCACCAGTCAGAGGTGAATAACAAGGGAATTAATTTTCCTGACAACCAGGGTCCACAGTGAAAAGTTTAGAAAACATTTTCATTTTTGTCTCTGTGTCAACAGGAATCACTGCTGTCAGGGAAAATGGGGACTCACATGCGCAGTTGAGCAACATGTGTGCTGCTGACTGTGCTCGGTTTGTTATCGCTCCTCCAACAAATTGTGGATTCGCTGCATCAATACTCTGAGCAGCAGAGACATATTTGTTATATTTGCCAAGGACTGTCTTCACCAGAAAGCATTAGTGTGTTGCAGCATCGCTGTACAAACTTATGGCCCTTTCCCATCAGCACATCTTAGCCCTACTCTACTCGGCTCGGCTTTCCCCGACTCTACCCGGCTCTACTCTACTCGTATTGTGCTGCCTTTCCACCAGCCCGGTTCCCTGCCCAACGGAAGCAGGTTGCCATAAAACAGCTGGGCGTCACTACGTTCATGTCATTTTGAGCGCGACACAACAATCAAAACAATGGAGGACTTGGAGGCAATAGTATACTTACTGCTCGATCTGTGGCTTTTTGTTACAAACGGAATGAAAGAGGAAAGCAGAAGAAGGCTGCAGGCGGCAAGAAGAAACACCAAGGATGAGAGCAATGGAGCTGCAAAGAAAAGACGTATGAGGGTTAGCTAAAGGTAGCTACCGCTAGCATGTTAGCTACCTCGTCGCACTCATGACTCATCGGTGACGACATTCGACGTCACCTTTTAGTATCGACTCAGCTCACTTAGAACCAGACCAGAGTAGGTACTAAAAACTGGTTTGTTTTAGGAGGTACTGTGCCGGTGGAAACACAACACAAACCAGGTAGAGCCGAGTAAAGTAAAGTAGAGTAGGGCTAAGGCGTGCTGGTGGAAAAGGGCTATTACCTTGCCAACTACTGGCCTGGCATGCACGCTACCACATTTTCAGCCATTCCAATGGATCTGTGTGAACATGGGGAGCTTTTGAAAATGCAAAGGAAGAACTTTTCTGTTTCTGGTGACAACTTTGTGGTGTAAATGGGCCCTTATAACACTTCAGGATGTTTCAGGGTCAGAGGTCAGCGCTGATGAGGACTCCTCATCAGACTGCAGGTTCTCTCAGAGACAGAGACTGAAAAGAGAAAATCACAGTCTTCTTACAGAAGACCAAGAACATGTGGGCGTGAAGGTGGAGAAACATCTCCCTGATAAAAGAGTCTTTTTTGAGTGGTCCAGAGATGTAATGAGGAGCAGAGGAGGAGGAGTTTTCACTCAGCAGGAGACGAACAGACTGAAGAAACATCTGTCCAGACTCAGACTGCAGGAGGAAGAGGAAGATGAAGAGAGGGCCTCTTCATCCTTCTTTCACAGTTTGGCTGCTGTTGTTGGTATTTTTAATTTCTCTCCTCATGAGACGTTTTAAAGGAGGAACTTAAAGACTAAACAGAGGAGGAGACGTCAGAAAAAGAGCCCTGTTATATGAATATATTCAGACCTACAGAAGAGACATCTACAGAACAGACATCATGTTGCTGTTGCTGTTATTCACCGGAAAAACATCAAAACAACCACCATCTTCATCCCTGCATTCTCATCATTTGAACATTTAACCCTCAAGTTCTCTGGTCCAACTCCCCTAGTCACAGACATCATTTAGCGCCCTCCCAAGCCAAATCCCACCTTCCTCTCTGACTTCAGCTGTGTGCCATCTCTCCATCTGTTCTCCTCCTGGGCGACTTGAACCTCCATATTGATAACATAAACTGCAAATCTGCTATTGAATTCTTAGGACTGCTGCAATGTCACAACTTAATACAACATCAACTGCCCCACACACATCCATGGAGCTCCGTCCTCTGACACTGTCACCAGAGAGTCCAGCCTCACTCCAACCACAGAGCCAGGTCTCCTCCTCACTGCCGCCGGGATGTGGTGTCAAATCCTACCTCGTCTTTTTGGTTTTGGAGCCAGTAGTTCATCCCTTGAAAAGGGTAGCATTTTATGAGAAAAAACAGTCTGCTGGTAGCTTTAGAACTTCCTCCTGGTAGCATTGATAGTTACAAAAAAATATCTATCGGAAATATATAAAACAATGAAATGTCTTCATAAGAAGAGCAGAAAAGTCAAAAAGAAAGGAAAAGGTTAGAAACGGTACAAAATTGTTTAAAAAATTAGAGCAAAAACTAAAAAAAGAGCTAAAAAACTGGTGAGCTATTGGAAAGGCAGACGTTTACAGCCAGCGCCATGGCAACAGCTGCTGAGTGCTGAGTGCTGAGTGCATGATCATAATGGTCTAGGGGCCGGTAAGGAGGTTGTGGAGGGCCTGATTTGGCCTCAAGCCGCCAGTTGATGATTACTGATTTTCAGTATGATGATAGATATGTCAAACAAGGTAGATTCTGTCCATAAAATCTATGTTTCCCAGCATAACATTTATATGCTGGTTGTTTTTCTAGATATCCCAAGTCAAAAGGAAAACCCCATTTTTTATCCTAAGATGAAGAGACAGCTAATATGTACTTCTTACAGCACAACAGAGTAAATAAAATACATGGAGGTTTGTCTGCTAGGGTCTCTGTACTCTGAAGACAGTTTTTTGCCACATTTTTATCTGATTAATACATCATCCACTAAAAAAATCTCTGAGACCCACTTTTGCGCCTTGACCCACAGGGTGAAAGCCGCTGCACTAGTAGACTGCATTTGGAGCTTGATCCTTCAAAGATTGTTCTTACAACATGGACAATAATTGATGCAGGTGACCACAGGATGAATTTATCATTTAGCAGGGTACCACCTTTCCAATTCCACACACAGTGAGAGGACAGATAGAAAATTGTTTTGCGGCGCTGCTGGCCAGGCTAAGATGATTTACTTTTTAAGCTGCCTGCTTCGCCCCTGGGGGGAGGGTCCTCATCATCAACATAGTCTCCTCTGGTCTGTGGAACAAGATGGGGTTGTAGAGGCCCCTGCTGGTCTTCTGGGACAGTCTCCACTGGGTCCTGCAGTGTATGCTGTTCCTGCCCAAAGAGGGAGGTGGACAGGGACTGGTCCACATGGCCAGCAGGGGGGCTGCCTTCAGACTCCAGTTCATACAGAGGTTTCTCACTGGTCCAGCTGATGTGGTCTGGAGACCGGTGGCCTGTATTGTTTTTAAAACCGTGAATGGACTGGGACTGGACTCTCCCCTGTTTTTAAAACATGGACTCTGTGTTTATTGAGGAGACTGGAGCCCACACTGTCCCTGCACTGGCTGCTGGAGGAGCCTCTGATCCACGGGGCCCAGCTGGACCTTCAGGAGGACTCTGTCGCGGGCCTCACGCACACCCTGATGTCCACAGGTATCACCACTCTGAGGCAGATAGTGGACTCTGCAGGATCTGGACTGGACGATATGGATGATTACATTGTTTTTACCTCCTCTGAAAACTAGAAATGTTTTGGCTGTGGGGAGGAGGGGCATCTGATCGGCTCCTGCCCGGAGAAGAGAAGAGAACTATTGTTGATTTTACTGATGTTGTTTATTTTTGGGAATAAGACCACAGGAATCCTGAGTGAAAGTTCTCCCTCTTGCTCAGGGTTGGTAGAGTCAGACACGCTTTTCCAGAAGCTTCCTGACAGCTCCTTTTGATTCAGAGGAGATTTAGAGGAGGTTTAATGAAAGTTAAAGCAACTTTTGAAAATCTGAAACTGGTGTTTTTAAATGCTCCCACGAATGCCCTGGAGAGGACAGCATTTCTAATTATTTAAAACAACACTGTTACAAACTGTGATGATTTGATGTTTTAGGAGGTGATTTTAACTGCACTGAAGCACCTCTTTTCCTCAAGCAGGATGGCACAGGTCATCCAGACTCACCAGCTGATGTGTGGAGGACGTTCAGTGGTAACCAGAGACAATACACCTGGAGTCACTCAGAGGACAAGGTTTGTCTTTAGCCAGACTGGATCACATCTATTGTTTTAATCATCATTTGAATGTTTCTAATAAGTGTTTTATCCAGCCTGAGGGTTTTACTGATCACTCTTTGGTGTCTTGCTCTGTTTTTACTCAAAATATTCATTTGAAAAGTGCTTATTGGCATTTTAATACTGCTCTTTTAATCAATCAGGATTTCAGAAATTCTTCTTAGTGTTTTTGGGTGACCCACAGAGAGAGCAGACCTGCCTTTGCCAACACTCAGCAGTGGGAGTTTGGTAAGACACCAATCCAACAGCTGTGCCTGCAGTTCACTCGCAGTGTCACTGGAGAGTTAACCCGGTCTTTAAAAAATCTGGAGTTTGACGCAGAAGAGCTGCAGTCTTTAGTAGAGTCCTCGGGAAATCCAGGGCATTTGGACTCCCTCAAACAGAAAAGGCGGCCATAGCCAACCTGCTAGGGGTGTCAGCACAAGGGGCTCTGGTCAGGTCCAGGTTTATGAAGGTCTCACAGATGGACGCCCGGTCTCAGTTTTTCTTTGGGCTGGAGTGTAAAAATGGACAAAGATCATTCACTGTTTGCAGGCAGGCAGTGGCTTTGAGGTCTCAGACTCATCTGAGACAGGAGGTTTGCTTCTGGTTTCTCCAAAGACCTCTATAAGAGTGAGTGGTCACATGATCCAGATGTGCTCAGCAGTTTTCTTGCAGGTCTCCCCCAGGTCAGCTCAGAGGAGAACTCAGAGATGGAGGCAGAGCTGACCTTAGAGGAGCTGCACAGAGCTACGATGACTCTGCAGAGCAGCAGGGTACCAAGTATGGACGGCCTTCCTGCAGACTTCTATAAATCCTCCTGGTCCATCATAGGACAGGACCTGGTGGACGTGGTGACAGACAGTCTGTGGACAGGAAGTCTCCCTCTGAGGTGCAGGAGGGCCGTCATCACCCTCCTGCCTAAGAGGGGAGACCTGCAGCAGATCAAGAACTGGAGACCGGAGTCTCTGCTTAGCACGGATTGTAAAATCCTGTCCAAAGCTCTGGTCCTCAGACTGAGGGAGGGGATGGAGTCCATAATCCACCCTCACCTGCAGTACAGGAGCCTCGCAAGGTACTGTGCTGTCCCCCCTCCTCTTCACCCTGTATAATGCTGACTTCCACCATGGTTCTGAGTTCTGTCATATGCAGAAATTTTCAGATGACACAGCCATAGCAGCATGTATTAGCATGAGGAGGGGGGTGACAGGGAGATGGTGAGTGACTTCACAGGCTGGTGTGGGAGGAACCAGCTCCAGCTGAACACCTCAAAAACCAAGGAGATGGTTCTGGACTTCAGGAGACAGCCCACTCCTCCACAACCACCCTGCACAGGGGGGACAGCGGTGGAGACAGTCACCTCTTATAAATACCTGGGGCTCCTGCTGTACAACAAACTGGACTGGGCTCAGAAGACCGACCTCCTCCACAAGAAGGGCCAAACCAGGCTGTACTTCCTGAGGAAACCAGCATTATTTAACATCTGCACAAAGCTGCATCAGTCGGTGGTGTCCAGCATGCTCCTCTATGCTGTGGTCTGCTGTGGGAGAAACACCAGCAAGAGGAACATTAACCATCTGAATAAAATGATCAGAAAAGCAGCACTGTGCTGGGGCTGAAGCTGGACTCAGTGGAGACAGAGACAGAGTAGAGGACACTGTCCAGATTCAGGTCAGTCTTGGACAACACCAGTCATCCTCTATATCCTGCCTTCACCCAGAGAAGGAGCACATTTAGCTACAGCCTGCTGTCCCAGAGATGCTCCGTTGGCAGACTGGAGAAGTCGTTTGTCCCTCGAGTTATTAGGCTGCACAACTCTCTGGTAGGGAGGGGAGAGAGGGAGCAGACCAGGAAAACTGACTGTCTGAGTGACAACAACACCAAAGCACTTTATGGAGCACCGGAGCACTTTAAGAGACACAGGGCCAGATCCACAAAGACTGGACTGCTCCTAATAGGGCCATCATTTGCACAGAATTAGCTCACGCAATCTGCCCTGTTTTAGCGCCTTATCCTCAAAAGAATTTGCTCTAATCATATGCTGGTGCTAACACGCCCACACCGTTTGGCATCTGAGCGCACTTTGCACCTCTGATTGCACTAAGCCGCCTGGCATATAGGTGGCTTGTCCCTGCAAACTTCGAGGAGATTGACCGTCTTCTTTACACTGAGCAGCAAAAACAAACAACGGCACAAGAACAATATGCAGTAAACAGCGAGGCACAAGACGCGAATTTGCAGCTATAGCGAGTAGTTCACGTCAGCTGGTAAGTGCTCCAGCAGGTCTAAACCAAAACATTTTGGGCTTGAGAGCACAAATGCAGGCGAGTCATGCAGAGATGATGGGGGCCATGAGGAGAATTGCTGCTGCTCTCGAGCCCAGAAATGCTTCAGTTGGAAGGGGGGGAGTCAGCCTGAGTTGATGATGGCAATTAAGAGGCAGGAAAGAAAAATAAATGCAAATCATAATTCACGTTTTGTTGTCGTTTTCATGTGTTTCCAGAAATGCTCAAGGCTTTATATGTTGATTTATTTTTTTATTTATTATATTGTCCTGGTGATCTTAAGTGTATAAATTGGTTAAGGTCAACTTGTAGTATACAGTCAATTAATTTTTTTCATGACACAACTGTCATCGCATCTTAACCAAATAAACAATTCGACGCAGAGCTGTCCATGGTCCTGAATCTTTTATACTGACCTATTTACATTAGAGCACAGCTGTCCGTTGTCCTGTCTTTAGGTCAACATAAAGATGTACCACTGAGGCCACTGAGTTACCATTGTCAGGATGAGAAGTTGAGTTGCATTTATTTCTCGGGTTTGTTTGGGTATTACTGATTTATCCCCTTATTTAGTGAAGCATTCCACATTTAGTGGACGACCCTTACCTCCTGAGACACAGCCGCCAAGTGTATAAATGTCAAAGTATTAATTGTGCCCCTTAAGAAAAAAACCTTCAAATTATTTATAATGAACACAAAGTGGTTCAAAGTGGTCAAAGGACCATATGTCCATAGGTGTCGGTTTTTTTTTTTAGTCTTTTTTGTTGTTGTTCATCCCTGTTTTTTTTTTTTGTTTTTTTTTTGGCCTTTGTTATTGAAACGGCCAAAAAAAATGCAGAAAGTTCAATTCAAATGACCGAAAAGTGGTCAAGGGGGTCACACTGTTACATTTCCTTCAGGATCAATAAAGTTGAATCTAATCTAATCTAATCTAATCTAATCTTCCTGGGGGACGAGACCACAGTAAAAAAAACTGTGATGATGTTCTTGAAAAGGTGAAAGGTCGTCTAAATAAATGGAAGTGGCTTCTCCCTAAAATGTCCTACAGGGGTAGAATCCTGACTGTGAATAACCTGGTGTAACTGTATGAAAAAGTACTAGAAATCATTCATTCATTCATTTTCTATACCGACTATCCCTTTCGGGGTTGCGGGGGGCTGGAGCCTATCCCAGCTGTCATTGGGCGAGAGGCGGGGTACACCCTGAACCGGTCGCCAGTCGATTGCAGGGCAACATGTAGAGACAGACAACCACTAACGCTCACACCCATACCTAAGGGCAATTTAGAGTGACCAATTAACCTAATGAGCATGTTTTTTGGTCTGTGGGAGGAAGCCGGAGTGCCCGGAGAGAACCCACGCATGCATGGGAAGAACATGCAAACTTCACACAGAAAGGCCCTGCCGGACCCGGGAATCGAACCAGGGACCTTCTTGCTGTGAGGCACGTGCACTACCTGCTGCGCCACCGTGCCGCCCTACTAGAAATCAATAACAATGAAAAATAATAATAAAAAGCCAACCAAATGAAAGTGTAGAGTAAAGGGATCTAAACATTATCCCAGAGGGCGTTTTCTTTTATTCAATTATTTATTAATTTTGCTTTTTCTCAATGCAGTAACAATATCATTGCAAAGTTTAAATAGATTGTGTATTTAAAAATGCTTTTTCAGGACCCACAGCCCCGTTTTACCCCCAAAATCAAGTCCATTATTTCACAAACAGCTCATGTGTGTAAAGAAATCACTTAGAGAAGTTTCCATCAGCCGCTGGTCTCAGTCATAGTCTGTTGTGTCTGTATCTGATCCAGTGATTCATTCAGTTCAGGGTTTTTAAAGATGCTGTTTGAAAACACAGGATTTCCTGTTTCAGTTGTTCTTGTGCTTTCAAAATAAAAGCATTTTCCCATAGTTACAGAAAAGTACTTTTATTGTGAAAATGTTTCCGGATGTCTCTGTCATCATTGACAAAACTTTGCTAAAGTTTAACAGTAAGTTTGTGGACTTGTAGTGTTTTTAGCAGCTTCTTTGGATCATTTCAGACTCAAACAGCAGAGACATCAGTTTAAAGTCACACCTAAGCTGTTGACACAGCAGTTAAAACAGAGATATAATGGCTGCAGCCCTGGACAAAACCCATCTGCATCGATATATTCTGTGTTAAGACTTAAAGACTCACAACAACGCTCTGCAGAGCGAACACACTGCATCATGTTGTTGTTTAGACATCAACCTTCAGAGGAGGAACACGCTGAAACACACACACTGTACAAGAGATGGACGCTGCGCTGTTCGGTGTGTGCGCCTCAGGCCCTGTTTACACAACTCCATTTTCGGCCGTATCCGAAGAGTTTTGTTTGCATTTTAGCCTCCTGTTCACATGAGACCGGTGCCCGGAGTGCCTGAATCCAAACTTTTGAAACCAGGGTCCAAGGCTGAGAGTTTTTAAAACGCATCGCCCCCCCAGCCCCATGTAAACAGGATTCATCGTTTCAGAGGGAAAAGCTAATGTCTACGCATGCGCAGTACTCTGTCACATGAAGGCTGCACACGCATACCAGGAACAACAGCTTGACCCGCCTACCAAGTAACATGTGTGATGCTTACCGTGCTCGTTTTGTTATCCAGACAAAACTATCCAGACAGATTTGTTGTCCAGACAATAAAGTCCTGCGTCTTTGTGCGTCCACTTGCCATTGTTGTTTGTGAAAAGTTTTTCTTCTTCGTATGTGTGTTGTAACAGCGCTGCTACTCTGCAAACCTTCATCGCCATCTACTGGACTGGCATGTGCGCTACATCGTTATAAGTCCATCTTCTGTCTCCATGTGGACGTGGATCATTTCTGAGGATGCAAAGGAAAAACCTTTGCGTTTCAGGTCAGAGAGTCTCCATGTGAACATGGCCTAAGTCTGCAGACAGTCCCTCTACCACACTGCTCACCACAGCTGTGAGGACAAACGGGCCTGTTATGAAGCAAACAGTCCCACAGTATTACTGTATGTCTATTTTTAGACCAATATGATGATTGTATTTATTAAAAAAAAAGGTTATCATCCACATCAGTTTACTGTGACAGCCATAGTTCAGACCTTTAGTCATAATCGGGCTGTAGGGGGGTCTCTGTGGCGGGGACTTTTAGAAGCTCAGAGCTTGAGCTGTGATTTCATTGAATCATGACCTGAAGTGAAGATGGAGCTGTGATTATTTGGTATAAAGTTAAGAAAGGAGTTGATAAAAATCAGAATCAAATCTCTCTCTCTCTCTCTCTCTCTCTCTCTCTCTCTCTCTCTCTCTCTCTCTCTCTCTCTCACATGCAGTTATAAACGTATGCACTGGTCAGATATTAAACTTCAATGACCATCAGCCTTTCTGGGCGGCCCAACCATTTATCTGCTGTCTGAGGAAACCCTTCAGTTTGGGAGATTTATGATCAAAAGACAATTTTTAGTTAAATATCAGTTTATTATTTTACATAAGGTTAGGGGTCAACCATTAAAGAATAAATGAACTCACCTCAGAGCCTCCAGTCTACAGTTTGGACTCTTCAGTCCAGCACACAGAAGCTCCACTCCTGAATCCTGTAGTTGGTTGTAGCTCAGGTCCAGCTCTCTCAGATGGGAGGGGTTAGACATCAGAGCTGAGGCCACGACTTTAACGTGAGGATCTGATAGTCCACAGTCAGATAATCTGTAAAGATATTAATATTATTATTTATATAGTCATTGAGATAAGTCAGTTACACTAACACATTGTTTTTATTTCCACACTTCACTGATTTTGCTGATCTAAGTTAATCATCATTAACACAAAACTATGATTTCCATTCCTCTCCAGTAAACATACAGTTTTCTCAAATGTTTATTTTTGTGCCTTATTCAGAGATTAAAGTGGACAGAGCAGAAAACCAGGCAGGACTTCATACAGGAGACATCCCAAAGTCCTGGGAGCAACACAAAATGCATGTTTATTACAGCTGTGACAGTGTCCTGTTATTTACAATAACTGTCTTTAAACAAACACACATTCATCCTGAGCTGATATCATAAATATGGTGACACTGTGTCACTAACTGGTTTATAACTGATGACAGTGAGTGGTGTGCACAAGCAGGGGGCATAGGGAGCGGTCACCCGTAAGAGTGCCCTCCTGGTCGGCAAAACACACCAAGCTGCCCTCTTGGGTGGAAGAAAAACACCCTAAACTCCAGAAGACCATTAGGACCAAGAAATACTATAAAACATTACTGTTACAATGACTTTTATGTTGGGCCATTTTTATCTATGTTGAGCGAGAACCATATCTCAAAAAAACCAGTTTGGATTATCTGGTGCACACCCTGTCTGGTCCATGTCCAGCTGTGTGTAATAATAATGGACTGCACAGCAGTGTGGCGAACACGTCCTCTTTCCTCTGAAAGTCTGATGATTGTAAATTAAAGCAAAAACATAAACCTGTTCACTCAGCAGAGCGTCTCTGTCTCTCATGGCTTTGGCACAGACTATTTGCTGGAATAAGTCAACAGGAATAGACTTGATCTGTGGTTGGAGTCATTTATATCCATTTCAAAGCTTCAACAGCAGCTGAATGAGTGCTTGAACTTATAAATCGCTTGTTTAGAGCCCAAAAGGATTTGAAGAAGCAGCTGAAAACCCTTCAGCTCCACACTCACAGCTAACAGAAGCATGAAGCTCTGCCCGTAACAAACATGTGACTTCAGAGAAGTTTTTCAAAAAAAAGTCCTCGTCTGTAATTATGGGAAATTATTTTATTTTTATTTTGAAAAACCAAAACAGGTTGTTGTGTTTTTAGTAAGAGCTAAACACAGTCAGGAGGTAAATGAGGCAGCTCTTCAGTCTGAGCTGCAGCTCATGAACTCCCTCCCTTCTCATGCAGCCGTCCACTCTGCAGTCGAGCCTGAGCGCTGAATAAACACGCTCATATTTGATGAACGCTGGATAAAACAGTTCAGTGTTGGAGTCATGGACGAGACGTGAGTGTGGTTCACTGTAAAGACAGAAAATGAGTGTGTGTGCTTCAGCGACGCCCAGAGTTTCAGTCTGTGTGTGCTGAGGCTCACTGCACTGCCAACAGGCTTCAACACACAGCAGGGAGACTTCAGGGAGGATTTCAGAGTAAAAGCCTGGTCTGTTGTTTATAATAATAAGACTATCTGTGTTTTTACATCATGCTTTTATTCTGAAAGGGTCTCCTGGTCAGTTATTCAGTCACTGATGTGACTCACAGTCAGCTCGTTTCCTTCGTCTCTTATCAACTCTCTTCACAACAAAGCATCAGTTTTAAACCCCAGAGGTGATGGACCCGCTGTTTAAACCATCAGACTATTACAGTCCTGCTTGTGTTGGTGCCAATAAATCTGAATCACTGATAAACTGTCCCAAAGCAAACGTATGGCAGTGACATACGTTTGACAGAATGACTCGAGGGTACTGAGGATACCTCGTTAGCTGAACGCACACCTTGGCAGACATTTTGGATAAATGTTTGATTAAAAAGCAAAAATATCCTGTGATGTTCGACTTTCTTCTGCTGTGACCTTCTCCTTCTAACAAGTCTGAGACAGAAGACAGAAGACAGCAGCAGCTGCAGCGCTGAACTTGGACTGAAAAAGGGTCGGACTTTTCAAGCTAGCTGGAAAATGAAACTCACATGGACAGAATCTGGTCTTCAGAGAATAAGGTATTTTTGAGATGTTCATTACAGCTAAAAACATGGGTGCCCCCCCTCCATCATCACATGATCCAGAGCCTCTAAAGCTTTAGTGTGGGATGGTTTTTGAGCTGGGCCAAAGCCCACGATTGATCAGGTCCGCATCAGGCTGCTGTTAGCGCTGCTGCTGATGCAGGAGTTCATGTCGCTGCTTCATTTCCTGCCGTAAACACAGACGACTGATGGAAGAACAGCTTTGCTGGCTGTTCTCTCCTCAGTCCACTGCCTTTAAAGACAGAGACTGACCAGCAGAGGAAGCACCGATGTGGAGTCCAACATGACCCAGCTGTTAAACTTCTGAGCTCATGATAGACCGGACTGAACTGGTTCATCTCACTCCCTTATCTGCAGCCTCCTCTCTCCTCACTCTTCACTCAAACTGAGAGTGGTTCTCCACATGTTAAGAATCGTTCCAGAGCTCTCAGTTATAGATCAAGAGCAGTGTTTTCGAGTGGAAATAGTGTAAATGGGCATAGTGATGCGAATGAGGAGCGTATGAATGTACAGTGTGTGAGGAGGAGACGTTATGACCGTCAGTTTCTTTTGGACTGTAAAAATGGAGCTTCCAGATGCGACGTACGCCTGCAGAGAGTACTAGGGGAGCTAGGACTGCTCTGCTACACAAAGGAAACCCAGCCGACCACTCACCAGAAGCGGTGCGACAGAACAAGGAAGCAGGGTAGCCGCGGAGGAGTCCGAGCCAGGCTAGCAGCTAACCCGCACAGGCCGGCTATTCCCACGCTCCTACTGTCTAACGTTCCCTCTCTGGACAATAAGCTGGACTATCTTCAACTGTGGAGAGCTTCCCGATGGAGCGTGACAGACTGCTGTGTTTACGTTTTTTTTAGAGACATGGCTGAATCAGAATGTTTCGGATGTGGAGGTGCAGCTGGAGAGGCTAACACTCCACCGGGCAGACAGATCAGCTGAGCTAACCGGTAAGCTAAGAGGAGGTGGTTTGGCTGCTTACATCAACAGACTGTGGTGCCGGGACTCCATGATGGTGTACACACACTGCTGCCCGCACACTGAAATCATGACTGTTTAATGCCGACCATTCTTTCTGCCGCAGGAGTTGACCGCGGTGTTTATAACAGCCGTTTATGTACCACCGAGTGCTAACAAGGAGGGGGCCATGACAGTGCTGCATGACGTCATCAGCAAGCAGCAGAAGGAGCATCCACAATGCTTTCCTCACAATAGCTGGAGACTTTAATCAAGCGAGGCTCAAATCTGTTCTGCCCAAGTTCCATCAACACATGGATGTGGCCACCAGGGAAGGTAACACTCTAGACCTGGTTTCCAACTTAAAGGACGCATATAAAGCAGAACCCCTCCCTCACACAGGCAAGTCAGACCACATCACCATCATGCTCACACCAGCATACAGACCCATGGTAAAACGGGACAGACCAGCAATCAGAAGGGTCAGAACATGGCCACAGGGAGCAACTACAGCCCTGCAGGACTGTTTTGACACCACACAATGGGACATTTTCAGAGAGGCAGCAACAAATGAGGGTGAAACAGACCTACAGGAGTACACAGACTCTGTCATCAGCTACATTAAAAAATGTATAGAGGATGTGACTGTCGAAAAAACCACTAAGAGGCGCCTGAATCAGAAGCCATGGATCACAGGGGAAGTGCGCTCCTTGCTCAGGGCACGGGACGCCACTTTCAGATCAGGGTACCATTCAGCCTATGCACTGGCCACGAGCAACCTCAAGCGTGGAATTAAGGAAGCAAAGAGGCAACATGCACAGGAAGCTGAACAGTTTTTTCCCACAGGCTCTCAGACTGATCAACAGCCTGTGCCCCCTCCCCAAATACACCCCCTTATCCCCACCCCCCATGGCTAACTGGACTGAGTGTGCGATAACCAATAACTAATGTGTAATAACTGATCCTATTTTCATTTTCATCTAGTACGCTGTTACTTTTTTATCTTATTTATATCTTCTTAATTTTTTTAACTTATCTTTCTGTTGTATTTTTGCACTGCACCACTGGTGAGAACTCCATCTCGTTTTTTACTGTGTATTCAGATACACTTTGAGAAATGACAATAAAAAGAATCTTGAATCTTGAGGAGAGAGGATCGAGGAGAGAGGAGGCAGATCTGAGGAGATATAACCAAGGACACACCAGAGCGACCTCCACAGAAGTGTTTGGACTGATGGACCCCCCCACTTACTGGGTATTACTCTCTGATTGGACACTGCAGCAGAGTGAACTTTAATGAAACATCAACAGAGATTAATCATGGAGGAAAAACAGACCTAAAAACCACTGGAATGACTGTAGAGCGTCTGTAAAGTGTTGGAGTGTCATAAAACAGATAAAAAAGTGTTTTTTAATGAGAATATCCATAAAACAATGACTTTAATAAATCAATTTAATATCAGAGCATCATCCAGATTGTTGAATGTTTTCTGAATCACTGACGTGTATCCTTAATCAGTGACCCTGACTGAACTTTAGCATTAGAAACATATTTATGTGTATTTGTGTTTAAATGTGATGACGTCCTAACACCGAACATGTTTTTTTCTGGACTCTGATCATTTTTAAGTTTTTATTCTGTCCTTTTGTGGAACCTTTAAAATCATGATTCTGCCTTTTCATATTTTTGTAAATGTCTTTGAATACATTCACAGAGATGTGGACTCATTACTCCATCATGTATCTTTTGTTATAAATGACGATAATTGGATATATCGATACACATGAATGTATTTTACACCCCTACTGTGTTCACAAGCCTTGAATGTTTGTTTTTGCTCATTTATTAAGTCTGGGAGTTTATTGTGACATCAGTGTCTGAGTTCTGGCGTTTCCTTATAAACACTCAGGCACTCATTCATCATCTTGTGTCCCACATGGACCCTCTGACGGCTCACTTTGTGGTCTGAGGCGACTCAGCAGCTCTTTAAATCCAGTCATTAACAACATTTGAGTGAGGCTGACATAACAGGGGGCTTCAGATGTCCCTCAACAGAGTAAAGGTCCACAGCCCTGGAGTTTGAACCAGACGGTGCCATCATCACTATCAAATCTTCAAAAGTACAAAAAGTACAAAACTCTTATTTTCACCCTTCAAAATAAAAGACCCTTGGAAAGCAAACTGTCTCAAAAAGATCCACTTAAAGTGACAGAGCGTTAAACTACTTGAGGACAACAGAGGCTAACAGAAACAAACTGTTCTGATACTCCAGAGAGATCTGTCTGTCTGTTACTTTAGCCACACGTTATAAATGAGCTCTCAGGTCTGCTGCTCTGTCCTCAGAAAACATCTCTTCCTCTCTCTGTTGTTTGTGGTGATGGTGACCTTTAATCCTGCTCAAAAAGTCACCAGCTCGCTCTCGCCATTACAGTCCACAAAACTTATCAGGAGCATGTCTCCAGTCATCTGTGTCTTCACAAGCAGGCTGATCTTCTCCACTCTGCATCATGACAACAACAGAGCATGCTAGCTGGTGCTAACAAGGTTAGCAATGATATGACATGTGCCGTCCTGTCACTGCTGCTGTCTCCACATGCACTGAGGTCATCGTTACACCCTGACCTGATATTTCTCTAAAATCAACCTGTTTGTCAGATTTCTGTCAAAGTCTTCAGAGAAGTCACTCCTGGTCCTCCCAGTTAAAATCCTGAAGGTTTAAAGGGACAGTTCAGTATTTTTGAAGTGGGGTTGTATGAGCTCCATATGTCCACTAAGTACCTTAGATGCAGTAGAGCGTTCTCTCCTCTCCCTCAGTGAGTCACAGTCTGTAAGAGTCTGTTACGCAGTTATAGCCACAAACAGGGAAGTAATGTACCAAGAACAGAAGGTATTTTCACCGCCTACAAGAACTCCCATCAAAAAATAATACCACAGTTTAGGAGTACGATACCTATGTGTGTTTTGAAGTGCATTAACTTTTCGGAAATATAAAGTTTATCTGGAACTAACTGACTCACATCACATATTCCTCCACGCAGCACTTCCGCGAGCCGCTGAATCACTCCGCCTCCCTCTCAGCTGTGGTAAACATAACAAGCTAGTGGCTTCAGGCGCCAGTTGTAGCCTCATTGATAGCAGATTATTTGACATATATTTCAGAGATGGGGTTTTAGTGTTGCTTCCCTGGATGCAGAAACTGATGTATATCATGGAGAACTCATAGCTTTCACTGTATTCCTCTTCGTAACAAGGGCATGAGGCAACATCTTATACAGCAAATGCCTACATCTCTAGTTACCTGACAGATTGTGTGTACATATCTATATATCTATATACAATTTATATAAAGTCATGGCAAAATCTAAATATATTGTTGCATTTAGGAGATGGTATATTTATATTATTACATCAGAAACAGCTAAGATTGTGTTGTAGCAGAAGTTAGAGGCTAATACACAGTAATGGTTGTGTGTGTGTGTGTGTCAGAGAAAGACACACACACACACACACACAGGTAGTCTGTAATGTTACAGTAAACAGCCTCCTCTACTCTGCTTGTTTGTCTCTGACAGATCATTATTACTTACTTTGAGGATAAACTGTCATTAGGTCCTTCAGGTTTGGGACGTTTTTTCCCAGTTTATCTTCGGGAAATTGAAGAATGTCCACAATACTCCGGGATACAGAAGAGCAGGAAAATCTGTATGAGTGATGCAGACGGTGTGAGAGTCTCCATAATCATCTGACTCAGACAGATCCTGGAGTCGGTCTGTAACCAGGTCCACTCATGGCAGCAGCAGCACTCCGTGGGCATTGAGTCGCAGTTTATACACTCGCACCACTGTGTATTTCCGACTCTTTCTTGACCTCCAGTTTCCACCGATGTTTCTCTGTTTCTTTCGGCCTGTTCGGTCTCCATCTGCAGCAGCTCGTCTTCTGTGAACTCCGGTTCACACAGATATCCTCTTCGCTCCAAAGTGAATGGAACTTCATTGTTGCTGTCATAATCACTCGTTTTTAATTTCCTACACTGTCTCTTCCTCGCACCGCTTAGAGTCAGAACAAAAGAATCACAATGCCTGATAAGAGTTACATGAGGCTACAACCGGCGTCTCAAGCTGCTAGCTTGTTATGTTTACAACAGCTGAGAGGGAGGCGGAGTGATTCAGCGGCTCGCGGCAGCACTGCGAGGAGGAATACGTGACGTGAGTCGGTTAGTTCCAGATAAAGTTTATGTTTCCGTAAAGTTAATGCACTTAAAAACACGCATAAATAGTGTACTCCTAAACTGTGGTATTATTTTTTGATGGGAGTTCTTGTAGGCGGTGAAAATACCCTCTGTTCTTGGTACGTTACTTCCCTGTTTGCGGCTATATCTGCGTAACAGACTCTTACAGACTGTGGCTCACTGAGGGAGAGGAGAGAACGCTCTACTGCATCAAGGTACTTAGTGGACATATGGAGCTCATACAACCCCACTTCAAAAATACTCAACTAGCCCTTTAATGTTTGTGTGTCGAGTATTTTGACCCCGGTGTTTCCGTAGCTGCTGTGAAGCAGCTCTCATTGTAAATGATGCCAAAGCTGTGGTCAGAGGACCTCTGTGAACTGTTTACTGCTGTCGTCCTTCTTTGATGAATTTTTACTGAATATTCAGTGAGGTGAGTCTAGAAGGTCAATTAATGCTGAAGGAGGTCAAATATTGTCTCCAAAAACACCATCTGCTGTGTGTGAGTAATAAAACGTTATGTGAACTCAGATGTCCTGAACAAGAGCTTGAACACTCTGACCCATCCCTATGATCTACATCTTATTCAGACTCAGATTTCAGAACATCTGGACTTACCTGGCCTTTCTGCAGTTCCTCATAGCTGGAATCAGTCTCAGTCGTCCCTGGGCTGATGTGTTGTATTTCTCCAGATCTAACTCATCCAGAACCTCCTCTGATATCTGCAGCATGTGGGCCAGAGCCGAGCAGTGGATCTCAGAGAGTTCTGTCCCTGATCTGTTCCCAGACTTCAGGAATTTTTGGATCTCCTCATGGACTGAGAGGTCGTTCACCTCCATCAGACAATGGAAGATGTTAATGCTTCTGTCAGGAGAGATTTCATCACTGTTCATCTTCTTCAGGTTGTTGATGACTGTCTGGATCATTCTTGGACTGTTGTCTGTCTGACCCAGCAGATCTCCTAAGAGCCTCTGGTTGGACTGCAGAGTGAGGCCGTGAAGGAAGCGAACAAACAGGTCCAAGTGACCATTTGGACTTCTCAGGGATAGCTCCATGACTGCCCTCAAGGAGACACTCAGGGATGAGTTAGAGCTTTCAAGAGTGTGAAAAAGATCAGAGATCGTTTTAGAATTGTCTGTAGAAGTCTCTCTGTGTCCGATGTCATGAACAAACGCCTTCACTACACCTGCTCGCTTTGTTGTGAAGCAGTTGAACATGTAGACTGCAGCCAGAAACTCCTGAACGCTCAGATGAACAAAGCAGTAGACTGTTTCCTGGAAGATCACACTCTCTCTTCTGAAGATCTCAGTACAAACTCCAGAGTACACTGAGGCCTCTGTGACATCCAGACCACACCGCTCCAGGTCTTCTTTGTAGAACATGATGTTTCCGTTCTCCAGATGTTCAAAGGCCAGCCTCCCCAGCTTCAGAAGAACTTCTCTGTCAGACTCGGTGAGTTCCTGAGGATGTCCCTCAGCATACTTGTTCTTCTTCCTCTTTGTCTGAACCATCAGGAAGTGTGAGTACATGTCAGTCAGGGTCTTGGGCAGCTCTCCTCTCTGCTCCGTGCTCATCATGTGCTCCAGGACTATGGCGGTGATCCAGCAGAAGACCGGGATCAGACACATGATGTGGAGGCTCCTGGAGGTCTTGATGTGTGAGATGATTCTGCTGGAAAGATCTTCATCAGTGAACCTCCTCCTGAAGTACTCATCCTTCTGGTCGTCAGTGAAGCCTCGTACTTCTGTTACCCTGTCAACACATGAAGGAGGGATCTGATGGGCTGCTGCAGGTCGAGAAGTGATCCAGATGAGAGCTGAGGGGAGCAGGTCCCCCTTGATGAGGCTTGTTAACAGAACATTTAACGATGACCTCTGTGTGACATCAGACACAACCTCCTCCTTGTTAAAATCCAGAGAGAGCCTGCATTCATCCAGGCCGTCAAAGATGAACAACAGTTTACAGACAGCCAGAGTCTCTGCTCTGACCTCCTGCAGTGTTGGATGGAAAACATGGAGCAGCTCCAGAAGACTGTAGGGCTCATCTCTGATCAAGTTCAGCTCCCTGAATGACAGCAGAGCCACCAGACTGAGGTCTTGGTTTTCTGAGCCCTCAGCCCAGTCCAGAGTGAACTTCTGCACTGAGAAGGTTTTTCCAACACCAGCCACGCCGTTTGTCAGAACCACTCTGATGGGTGACTGTTGTTCAGCTGAGGCTTCAAAGATTTCATGGCACCTGATTGGAGTCTCATAGAGGGTCTCCATCTGGGAGGCTGTCTCAAGCTGTCTGACTTCATGTTGGGTGTTGACCTCTTCACTCTGTCCCTCTGTGATGTAGAGCTCAGTGTAGATCCTGCTCAGGAGGATTCTACATCCTGCTTCATCAGTTCCTTCAGTCACATGTTCACATCTTCTCCTCAGACTGATCTTATGATCATCTAGAACCTTCTGCAGACCTTTATCTGACAAACAAGCAGAAATATGTCAGACTGGTTTAATTAAATGATCTAAATCAAATGTACAATTTTCCTTATTAATCATTAAAAACACGGTGTAACACAGATTCCCCTGTAATAAAGCTGAACTGCTAAGACAGAATAAACTGACAGCAAGAGTCAGGTTATATTAAAATGTTATATTTATGTATTAATGACAGTATGATCTCCATTACATGACACAAATGTAGAAAGATGGTGAAGTTCTGTTCCCACTCACAAAGACATCAGTCTTACCTTCTGCAGTGCTGGACTGACCGCTGATAAGACCTGGACCTGTCAGGATGTCCTGGATCAGAGCCCTGTGGAGGAAAGACAATGAGACTATGATGAGGGATGTGGATCAGAACTCTAGTCCATCAAGACCCAGTTTTACATTTCAAGACCCTCATCAGTGGTTTACCTGCAGTGGTGGGAGGGTGACAGTGTTTGATATCTGTAAATAAAAACCACATTAAATGTGTTCACTCTGCAGCAGTGGTCTGTGTAAAGCTCTGTAACAGATTGTACAGACGTGTGCAAAATTATTGGTACCCTTCCGTTAAAGAAAGAAAACCCACAGTGCTCACCGAAATAACTTGAAACTGACAAAAGAAATAATAAATAAAAAAAAATACTGAAAATTAACTAATGAAAATCAGACATTGTTTTTGAATTGTGGTTCAAGAGAATAATATTAAAAAACAAACTAATGAAACTGGCCTGGACAAAAATGATGGTACCCTTAACTTAATATTTTGTTGCACAACCTTTTGAAACAATCACTGCAATCAGGTGATTTCTGTAACTCTCAGTGAGACTTCTGCACCTGTCCACAGGTATTTTGGCCCACTCCTCATGAGCAAACTGCTCCAGCTGTCTCAGGTTTGAAGGGTGTCTTCTCCAGACTGCATGTTTCAGCTCCTTCCACAAATGTTCAATAGGATTTAGATCAGGGCTCATAGAAGGACACTTCAGAATAGTCCAGTGTTTTGTTCTGAGCCATTCTTGGGTGTTTTTAGCTGTGTGTTTGGGTCATTATCCTGTTGGAGGACCCATGACCTGTGACTGAGACCAAGCTTTCTGACACTGGGCAGCACATTTGGATCCAGACTGCCTTGATAGTCCTGAGATTTCATTGTACCCTGCACAGATTCAAGACACCCTGTGCCAGATGCAGCAAAGCAGCCCCAGAACATAACTGAGCCTCCTCCATGTTTCACAGTAGGTACAGTGCTCTTTTCTTTGTATGCTTCATTTTTGTATCTGTGAACATAGAGCTGATGTGACTTGCCAAAAAGCTCCAGTTTTGTCTCATCTGTCCAAAGGACATTCTCCCAGAAGCTTTGTGGCTTGTCAATATGCATTTTGACAAATTCCAGTCTCACTTTTTTATGATTTACTTTCAACAGTGAAGTCCTCCATTAAGTCCACTTTCGCTCAAACAGTGACCGATGGTGTGATCTGATACTGATGTACTTGACCTTGGAGTTCACCTCTAATCTCTTTGGAAGTTGTTCTGGGCTCTTTGGTTACCATTCGTATTATCCGTCTCTTCAATTTGTCATCAATTTTCTTCTTGCAGCCTCGTCCAGGGAGGTTGGCTACAGTCCTGTGGACCTTAATCTTCTGAATAATATGTGCAGCTGTAGTCACAGGAACATCAAGCTGCTTGGAGATGGTCTTATAGCCTTTACCTTTAACATGCTTGTCTATAATTTTCTTTCTAATCTCCTGAGACAACTCTCTCCTTAGCTTTCTGTGGTCCATGTTCAGTGTGGTACACACCACCATACCAAACAGCACAGTGACTACTTTTCAGCCTTTAAATAGGCAGACTGACTGATTACAAGCCTGAAGACACCTGTGATGCTAATTACAGGACACACCTTAGTTTAACATGTTCCTGTGGTCAAATCATGTTACCACCATGGGTACCAACAATTTTGCACACGTCTGTATGATGGGAAATATCATCGAGGACTGGTTTGATTCAGACTTTATTTGTCCTTCAAATAATGTATATATATAAATATATATATATATATATATATATATATATATATATATATATATATATATATATATATATATATATATATATATATACATATATATATATATATATATATATATATATATATATATATATATACATATATATATATATATATATATATACATACATATATATATATATATATATATATATATATATATATAGAGAGAGAGAGAGAGAGAGAGAGAGATAAATAGATATAGATATACATATGTGTGTATGTATGTATATAGATATATAGATATGACAGGTTAACAAATCCTCCTGTGGCTGTAGCACCTGAACTCCAGTCCATCAGAGCCTTTCATGAATTTACCTCCTTCTTTACAGACAAAATCTAGAGAGTCACCCCATCAACATCAGGTCCAGGACTTGCTCTGAGTCCATCTAAAACCGATTCAGACAGCACGGCACAGTTTCAGCCAATTAATCATAAAAACCTGGAGCCTGTTACACAACAACTTAATTCCTCCTGTTGTTTGGATATTTTAACAACAACCTTCTTCAAAGTCATGACATCTGATCTGATTCAGATTGTAAACTGGTCTCTTTGTCAGGCCCTGAAAACAGCAGTCATCAAACCACTGCTGAAGAAGAACAAGCTGGACAAAACTCTACCACAAAATGATAGGTCCAGATCAAACCTCCTGTTTTTAAGTATAGTTATTAGCTGTTTTTAACAGTTAAATGTCTTACTAACACCGACCAACTGTTCAACATTGTTGAGCACAGGATAGTGTGACCGACTGAAAAACTGTTCCTTTGTCAATGGATAACTTCACATCCGAGCAGAAGAAAATTAAATGTGGAGTTCCCCAAGTCTTCATCCTGGGACCTCTTTTGTTTAACATTTACATGCTTCCACTGACTCAGATTATAAGGAACAACAAAATAAGTTACCAAAACTATATAGAGGACACACAGCTTCACATCTCAATGACACCAGGTGAGCATGGTCCCTACAAACTCTGGGAAAATGCATGAACCAAATGAATGAATGGACGTGCCATAATCTTCTCCAGTTAAACATGAAATAAACAAGGTCATTGTTCTTGGACAAAACCAGCTACAGTACCTCCAGACTGCTCAAGTCCTCTGGTTCAGGTCTGCTCTCTGTCCCCAGAGGCTGAACCAAACATGAAGAAACGTTCAGGTATTATGCTCCTTGAATCTGAACAAACTTTCAGAAAAATGCAGGTCTACTGAAACTGTTGGTTCATTTAATCAAGGTTAAAGACTCATTTGTTTACTGCTGCCTTTGATTAGATTATATCTTTCCTTTTTTCATGACTGTTTTAAATCCAGAACTAGTTTAATTGTCATATTGATAATATATTACATTTAATATTTTCTTTACAATTTTAACTCTTCTTAACTTTGTTTTTAAACACCTGGAAAGCTCGGCCACCCATGCACATTTACTGTTTTTAGACTTTACCTCTGCTTTTGACACAATCCAGCCCCATATTTAGCCTCTAAATTATTATCAGATTTTAACCTGTGTCCTAGCATAGTTGGATGGATTTTAGACTTTTTAACAGACTGATTACATCGTGTCAGAGTGAAGTCCAGCCTGTCTGATGTCCTCCTCTCCTCCACTGGTTCTCCACAGGGCTGTGTCCTCTCCCCCATTTTATATATTCTGTACACTGATGACTGCAGAAGCTCACATCAAGGACGACATGTACTGAAGTTTGCTGACGACACAGTCATAGTGAGTCTGCTACAGGGGGAGGACACAGCTCCTGGACCAGTGGTGGATGATTTTATTCACTGGTGTGATGATTCCTCTTTAAACATAAATGTGGAAAATACTAAGGACATGTGCATAGATTTTAGAAGGAAGAAAAACCCACCAGTTTTAACAGCAATTAAGGGGGAGACTGTGGAGCGCGGTGCCAGTTTTAGGGACCTTGGTGTTGTCATTGATAACAAACTGTCTTTTAATGAAACACCGACATTATATACAAAAAAATCACAGCAGCGACTGCACTTTCTCTAGATCCTCAACCGGCTTGGAGTGTGCAGCAAACTAATGACAATGTTTTATCATTCTATCAGGAACAATGGCAGAGCAACCAATGGGAAGGACAAGACAGGTCCGAGGTTCAAAAAACAAGGTTTATTAAACAGTCCAAAGTCAAAAAGCACACAGGGGTTTCTCAGGCCAGGCAGGGTTCGATACACAGAGGTGGAAGTCAGACGAGGCAGAGGTCAAGACACAAAAGACAGTCCAAAAGCAGGCAGACAAATCCAAGAGGGGCAAGACAGAAAAAAGAGGTCGAGAGCAAAAAGGGTCGTGATCAGACTGTGACAAAGAGAGAACGCCCAGAGAGTGACAAGAGCTGTGCAAACAATCCGGCACAAGACAGAGGGAGACAGGAGGCTAAATACAAGAGGTAATGAGGGGTAATGAGACACAACTGGGAAGGAACAATCAGGGAGCACGTGTGACAAGCCGGAACAAGGAAGTAAAACCTGCAAAGACAAGAAAGAAATGTGAATCACCAAAATAAAAAAGGAAGTGAAACATATAACATGAAACACGAAGACAGGCAGGGAACTTGACAGACAGGATCATGACACATTCAATGGTTGAATCTGTCCTAACATTTGTCATCATCTCCTGGTTTGGCAGCCTCTCCTTAGGTGACAAAAAAAAGGTTGGAACACATTGTTAAGGTGGCAAGCAAAATAACTGGTGTGTCACTGCCTGATCTACCTACAACTTACTGCAGGAGGCTAAACTCTAATGCTCAGGACATCGTTCAGTGGTCTGTGCATCCTCTCCTCTCCGAGTTTGAACTCCTACCCTCTGGCAGGAGATTCAGATTGCCAAAGGCAAAATCGAACAGGATGAAAAATTCATTTATATCACAAACCATTGCACAACTAAATTTAAATTGTTAACAATGACACATTTTAATCTTTCAACATTGCAGTTATGGTTCTGCTCCAGTTGTCCCTAAAGTATTTGTGCATTATCCATCTTTGTGTCTTACCTGGATTTGTGTGATTGTGTTTTTATGTTTCATGTTTTTACCTGCCTGCAAACCAAATTTCCCTTTGTGGAGAATAAAGTCTAGTTGAAGTTGAAGTTACAGGACGGCAGTGTTCCTTTGAAACATGATTTAATTTTGAATTTTAATAAAACAATCACGTCCTCTATATTTTAGCTTTGTTGTAGCTCAGTGTTTCTTCTCTTTTTCATCTTTGTTGGAATTTCTTTGTTTATACATTTTTATTTGGTGTCTTTTTCTTTTCCTTAGTCCTTGTGTTCTGATTTATTTTGTGAAGCACTTTGTATTATCTTGTACCTGAAAGGTGCTATACAATCAAACCTGTCCTGCCTTGCTTAGACTAGCAGTGTGTCTGAGGGATATGATATGATATGATGATAAAACTGCCCTAGATGACCCTAGGGGTCTCAAACTTGCGGCCCATGGGCCAATTGCGGCCCGCAGGACGATATTTTGTGGCCCCCTACTTGACATCAAACCTTAGTGTTAGTGCGGCCCCTGCATGTTTGTCAAACGCACATTTTTGCCGAGTCGTTGCTCATGCCACACTTGCCCTGGACTTTTATATAATCTGTTTTATCACTTATGGCAGGGTCTGCAGCCTTTTTAATCAACAGAGCCATTTGCCATTCATGTTCTGAAGAACCCATTCATGCACGAGTTTGTTGTGTGCTGAATAAGACACTTTGTAGAACTTTACTTCACTTCATTTTCTAACTTCACTGACAGCATAGTAGTTAATGATAATTACAGAACAGCCGCATTCTTCTTCTCGCCTTGCAATGCCTTGCCTTCCACTCGTCTTTTACTCAATACTACCACCTAGTGTTCAGGCTGAAACTTTGAAACATCACATATCCCCCTTAATAAGCAAACATGTACCGAACTACACATCGTATTTTCAACTCTTCAAATAAGACAACTCCCTTAAAATTTCCTTCATACTCATACAGTAGGTGCTTAGAATAAACAACATAAAATTACCATTATTATTATTTTTCATTTTTTTCTTTTTAAACTCAATTAACTTAAATGTTCACCTTTGTGACTTCTCAGTAGTTAGTTACTTTTGAAATGCATTTTACACAAAATTAAATGCAGTTTTAATGAATTCAACTCCTGCAAAATAAAATTAGAGTTAACATTTCCTTCCTGCTTTGTACTCATTTAGAAAAGAACATCCCACAGATTTTCACATTTTTTTTTCCATGCAAGACATTAATTAACCACAAAGTCTTTAGTCCACTGAGGTGCTCTTCTAATCCTGACTGGTCTGGCATGTGGTGTGTTTTGCGTTGGTTGTGGTACAGCTGGTATAGCTGGTGTAGCTTCAAAGTCCAGAGGTAACAGTTCATTGTCACTCTCCTTTCCCTGAAGAGAGGCAGGTGCAAGGTGTGCTGCATTCCAGCACCGTCCATCTGACAGGAGGTAGGTGTACTGTCCTTTTTTTTCCATCACTTTGTGTGGTCTTGAAAACTTACACTGTGTTTTAGGGAGAATACCTGGCTTCTTCACCCGCACATATGATCCACATGCATATGATGCTGCGGTTGCACCATGTTTCTGATAAGTGTATGCTTTACTTTTTTTTTTGTTTTTCTCCTACTCTGATGGTGACCTGCTGTGATGACAGTGGTGCACTCTGTGGAAGTGGACGTCCAGCTACATGAAGTTTAGTGCGCATTGGTCTACCATGCAACACTTCAGCTGGTGAGAGCTGAGTCGTGGAGTGAGGTGTCGCACGATAGATGTGTAGAAAATTCCTTGTGAACTCCTTCCAAGGCTTCCCTTCCAGCGAAGCAGTTTGCAGACTGTCTGTAAGGCTGCGATTGAAGCATTCAATTTCTCCATTCGCTCTTGGATAATAGACAGATGATTTTCTGTGCACAATGCCTCTGTCTTGGAGGAATGTTTCAAACTCATGTGAGACAAACTGAGGGCCGTTGTCAGAAACCAGCTCTGTAGGATCACCTTCTCTGCTGAAGATAGTAGATAAAAACTGTATGACAGTTCCTGAGGTGACCTGCGGGACAAAGGCTAGCTCGCGCCATTTACTGTGGTAATCAATCAGTGTGATTGCAAAGCGGCAGTCTATGGGTGCTCTTTCGAAGGGCCCCACCACATCAATTGCAATTTTCCCTCAAGCCTGCTCCAGATATGGCACAGGTTGTAGTGGAGTAGTGCGGTTGACTGCAGACTTGTCATGTGACTGGCACGTGATGCATGCTGTCATGGCTGCTTCAACCTGGGCATCCATGCCCAGCCACCAATATGCTTCTCTGAGTCTCTGTTTTGTTCTCTCTATACCCTGGTGTGTGTCATGAGCCAGGGAGATTAACTTTGGTTGTAGACTGTCTGGCACCAGTAGTCTGTGTGTGCCACGAACCACGCAGTCATCTTGCAGTGAGAGTTCATGTCGAAGTTTGAAGAGGGGCTGTAGTTTTGGAGTTAAGTTTTTAGCTGACTTGGGCCATCCTGAAGTGAGCAGTTCACGCAGTTTAGTCTGCACTGGACAGGAAGTGCATGCAGCTTTAAACTCAGTTTCAGTAACAACGGTGAGTGCAGACGTTAGTGCTACTTCTGTATCGTCTTCCAAACCAGGCTCTGAGCTTGGCAGAGGGAGTCGAGATAAACAGTCAGCAGTTGCATTCTCTCGACCTGGCTTGTACTGGATGTCATAATTGAATGATAACAGGCTGGATGACCACCCGCATACCTGCTCTACCTTGACCTTTTGAGGCAAGCAGTGTGGTGAGAGGGCTGTGGTCAGTACGTAGTGTGAAATGTCTTCCCCATAAGTAAGTTCTCCACTTTTCTGTGGCCCAAACACACCCCAGGGCCTCTTTTTCGACAGTAGAATATTTTCTCTCTGCCTGGGTGAGTGTGCGTGATGCAAAAGCGACAGTTCTCTCCTTTCCATCTTGGTGCATCTGGAACTGCGCCCAGCCCATAGTCAGACGCATCCGTAGTGACAGCAGTGGGCAGTTCTGGGTTGAACAAGGAGAGCAAGGGGCTGTTCACTATTAGTCCTTTAACAGTCTCAAAACTCCTCTGTGCCTCAGGCGTCCATGTGAAAGCATCAGCTCGACGCAGGAGGGCTCGCAGGGTCTCAACAACAGCAGCATAGTCGGGTATGAATTTGGAATACCAGGAAGTGAGTCCGAGAAATGACCTCAGCTTAGACAGGTCGGTTGGTGGAGGTGCTTGTGAGACAGCAGTCACATGTGAGGCATCAGGCTGCAATCCTTCAGCTGATACTGTGTGTCCAAGAAAAGACAGTTCTGATTGTCTGAAGTTGCATTTTGAGAGGTTTAGCTTGAGTCCAGCGTCGTCAATGCGCCGAAGCACAGCTGTCAGTCTTTCATCGTGTTCCTCTGATAATATCTTCAAGGTAACATTGGACCCCCTTTAGACCTTTGAGAATAGATGACATCATCCGCTGGAAACAACTTGGCCCGGATGCCTGTCCAAATGGCACCCGCTTGAATCGAAACAGTCCGTCATGGGTGATGAAAGTAGTTAAACTGCGGCTGTCCTCATGTAGTGGCACTTGATAATAAGCACTCTGGAGATCTAATGTAGAAAACAGTGTAGCTCCTCTCAGCTCAGTGAATATTTCCTCCATGTGAGGTAGTGGGAAGCCGTCGACTACAACTGCCTTGTTAGGCTCTCTAAGGTCCACACAAAGACGTGGATCTGGCCTGTCTTTTCTTGTGGTGACTATTATAGGTGAAATCCATTCAGAAGACTCTACAGGCTCTATAACATCCTGCTCTATAAGCCTTTTTAACTCCTTGGAGACTGCTTCTCTGACTGAGAAAGGCAATCTGCGCAGCTTCTGCTGTACTGGTTTTACATCAGGGCGTACTTTAACCTTGTGGGTGAATTTCATTGCACATCCTAGTTTCTCCTCTGTTACACTTTCAACTGCAGAGTGAGACTGGATACTTGAAGCTGAAGTGACCTGACCATCTATCACTTGCATTTGCAGGGCAAGGAATAAGTCTCTGCCTAACACTGCAGACAATTGGTACATAATGTATATCTCTCTGTTAGTAGAGCGGCCACCAAAAGCTACGTTAGCCAGTAAGCATCCTTTCACAGCTATGGGGTTTCCACCATAGTCCTTAAGCTTGCGTTTTGGCTTTGTCAGAGGAATATCATTGAAGAGCTCATGGACAACTGATATTGGTAGAATGGATACTCTTGATCCTGTGTCTAGCATTAGCTCAATGTCCTGACTTTCTGACCCTGTTACACTGACTGTAACTGTGCACATTAAGCTGCTGGAGTCACCTTTATCCACATTATTCACATTTAAAACAATCACTTCAGGGACAGTCTCAACCTCACTCACGTTTTTGCTTCCCCGACAGACTTTTGCAAAATGTCCTTTCTTTTTGCAGGCGTTGCACAGCGCCTCCTTTGCAGGACATCCTTTGTAGTTAGCAGTGTGCTGAGCAGAGCCACACCTGTAACATGTCTTCCTTTGCGTTCTGTGAAGCTGAGTTTGGTTTGTACTTCCCTTTTTTGAACTTTCTATGCTGCTGTGGTCCCTTCACTTGAACTGCGTGCACGGCATCATCTACTGCTCCCTTGCACATAGCTTTAGCCTCCGATACTGCCGTTTCAATCTGTCGTGCTATCATCAAAGCTTTGGCGAGAGTAAATGGTACCTCCAGTGGTAAACGCTCTCTGATGCGTGATGAATTCATCTTCTCCACGATCTGATCTCGTATCATCTCCTCTTCCATAGTCCAAAACTGACATGTTGTAACCAGTTCTTTTAAAGCAGCAGCACACTGGTCTGTAGTTTCACCCTGACGTTGGCTTTGTTGTCTGAAGCGGTAACGTTCAGCTACAACGTTCACTTGTGGCATGAAGAAGTCCTCTATGGCTTTTAGCGTCGTGTCATACTTATCATCAGCAACCGTCAATGTGTAAATAAGTCTCTGACCTTCCGCTCCCAGACAATGGATAAGCAGTGCGTGCTTTCTTGCATCCAGGAGATCCGACTCAGACATGGCAAGCAGGTAATTTTCGAAGCTCCGTAACCATGCTTTGAGCGGTATTGGCGGTGGTCCGACGTTTTGTAGAAAAGGTGGAGGCTGGCTCAGGTTCAGGGCCGCCATCCTCGTCGCCAAGATCTCATGCCACACTTGCCCTGGACTTTTATATAATCTTTTTTATCACTTATGGCAAGGGTCTGCAGCCTTTTTAATCAACAGAGCCATTTGCCATTCATGTTCTGAAGAACTCATTCATGCACGAGTTTGTTGTGTTGCTGAATAAGACACTTTGTAGAACTTTACTTCACTTTATTTTCTAACTTCACTGACAGCATAGCAGTTAATGATAATTACAGAACAGCCGCATTCTTCTTCTCGCCTTGCAATGCCTTGCCTTCAACTCATCTTTTACTCAATACTACCACCTAGTGTTCAGGCTGAAACTTTGAAACATCACAGCGTTATTTCGTCTCATCGGACAGAGTGCTTCCCCATCACTGAGGAGTTTTTCAGTCATTCTGTGTTTTAACTGAACTCTGGTAGTTGGCACTCTTTCGTGGAGAAGTTCTGCTCTCCTGTGACTGTAAACAAGACACCTCAGTGAGCGAACCACAGAGCCGAGGTGCACGTTGAGATGAAAGAGAGAAAAAAGCGCTGACACTGCGCAAAAACCGAAACGGACGACCCTGTTCGTTTAAAGTACTTATTTGTGACGTTTTGATCCCTTGTCTGCTCATCAGGAGGATGATTTATCAGAATATTATCTAAATAACTGTGGATTTACTGTAAAAGCCTTCCTGTGTCCATCTGAGAGACGACAACCTGCAAGGAGAAGGCCACCTGCTTGGGATTCAGTGGTAAGATCTCATTTTTTATGTGGATTAAATTAATCAGTGGATAACTTCAATGCCAGTTTATGAAATTGATGCTACACTTATATTTACAAATGTATTGATAACACGACGTAAACCGCCCAGTAGTCTCTCCCGTCTGATCAGGACGACAGGCACACATATTACGCACCTACCGAGAAAGCGCACATACGCCACTGCGAGCTCCCAAAACTGGAGAAAAGTTTAACAGGGCTGGGATAAAGCAGACAGAGACAGACAAGAGAACTAACGGAGTTCAATATGATTGATAAACGAACCAGCAGACACCGCAGTGTGCTCCATAACGGCACAGCCGTGCGTCCTAACGCGCACACACCTTCAGGTCTGTGTGGACAGGTCTGACTCTGTCCAGAACTACACAGATAAAAGTGTTTCCCTCAAGTTTTTATGGAAGAAAAGAATCAAACACTAGTTATTCAAATAGGCCCACTGATGATTTATTTATAATGATTTAGGGGAGACTGGGGATGGTGGTAACACTAGAAGAGTTTGAACACCACAGTTTTCTCCTGTCAGGTATAAGATAGGGGTCACGTGGTGATTTCATTTTTTCCTTCCTGATCACACACAGGGGCTGTCAAGGCTGGAAACTGTTGCATTTGAACTTAAAAATAATGTTAAACAAGAAATGTACTACATTTTGCTTAGTTCTAAGACTTATTGTGACTGAAACTGTTCTCTCTCAGGCAAATGTAATGCATTTCTTTCTTTCTAATTTCAGACAACTTTGCTTAAACAGCAAAGCTAAACATAGCTAAACATTGGCGGATAGGGGTGAGCTGGGTTATAAACAAAACAGAAAAAAAAGGATGCAGTTCAAATCTACAAAATTTCAGTGAAAATGCTGGTGCTGGCTGGCGACTTTTTTGACAAATGCTGTCGGGGAAAGAGTTAATAATATGGATGTTAAAAAAATGGATCTTTCTTTTTTGAATACTTGGGACCCTTTTTTGCAGAATACTTTGTGCGGCCCAGCCTCACCCAGACTCTAGTTCCAGTGGCCCCCCGGTAATTTGAGTTTGAGACCCCTGCCATACAGGCCTCCCCACATGCACATTTAAATCTCCGCAGATGATCCAGAACGCAGAAGCATCTCTGGTCTTTAACAGCACAGAACAGCACATGTCACTCCACTGTTAATCTCTCTTCATCGGCCTCCAGTGGCAGCTCCAATCAAATTCAGATCTCTACTTTTGGCTCACAAAACAGGAACAAGAACAGCTCAGAATCCCTCACCCAGATCTACACTCCCTCCTGCTCGTTACACTCAGTGAGAGACTTCTAGTGCTCCAATCACAGCAAGGCTCAAAATCACCAGCTACACTCTTCTCTGTTGTTCCTAAGTGGTGGAACGAATAATCAGACTCCATTTGATCCGCAGAGTCCTGATCTCCTTTAAAAGAGTTTAGGGAACACTTATGCTTTAGTCTGACTCTTCTGCTCCGTCGTCCTCTGTGGTAGACATGTTTAAGGGTTTAAGACCGGCTCTTTGTGAACAACCACAGACTGAGTATGTTGGTTCTTCAAATGATGAAGATTTAAACGAAATGAGGACTTGATGATGATGATGAAGACAGTAATGATGACGACATTGAGCTGACTTGACAAGGTTTTCTGTTGGTTGCTTGGTTTAAACAAAAAAAAATAGTCACTGCCTCGAGCTCTACAAGGCAACAATTGTGTCCAAATAGATTTGAAGCAGTTTGTTGCTGTTACTAATGTTGTTCCCTCCAGTTGAGGTTCTTGTTTGTGTTGTTCCTACTTTCAGTGTACGTCACTTTGGTCAAAAAAGTCTGATAAATGTCCTGTAAAAATGCAGATTGCATCAGCCTGACATCAAGCACTGCTGTGTTAGAAACCTTGGGGTTCTGTTTGATCATGATTTGTCCTTCAACTCTCACATAAAGCAAAGTTCAAGAAAAGCCTTTTTTCCTCTTCGATAACATCGATAAAATCAGGCCTATCCTGTCTCAGAGTGATGCTGAAAAGCTAGTCCATGCTTTTGTTACCTCTAGACTGGACTATTGTAGTTCTCTTCAATCAGGCTGTCCCAGTGTGACAAGTTAAAGAGTAATACATTAATAATTTAGTGAGAAAAATAAGTTCATTGGGTACAAGAATAATGAGTTCATGTTGTCAGTAATCTTAAAGATTTAACAGAGGATAAAAGTGTTTTCGCCCATGATCCAAGTTCATTTTGAGTTCTTAAAATCATAAATACATTTTAATAATTTTAAAAGACAGTTCTGTTTTGTCTCGCTCCTCTGCAGGGGAATTCATGGTGTTTTGTCTTTGTCTATTAAACGCTCTTGATGAGGAAACATTACAGCATCACTCTCGTGATTATTTCATCTGTTTTTTACAGGTGTAACACCAGCAAGTCACTTAAGACGCTTCAGCTGGTCCAAAATGCTGCAGCACGTGTACTGACTAGAACTAGGAGAAGAGACCACATTACTCCTGTATTAGCTTCTCTGCATTGGCTTCAATAAAATACAGAACAGAATTCAAGATTCTTCTTCTCACCTATAAAGCTCTCAGTGGACAGGCACCAGTTTATCTTAAAGAGCTTGTAGTCCCGTACAACCCCTCTAGAACATTACGCTCCCAAAATGCTGGTCTGCCCATGGTGCCATCAGTCTCTAGAAATATTAGAGGTAGAGCCTTCAGTTATCAGGTTGGAGCCACTGTTCGTGGGGTAGACACCCTCTCTACCTTTAAGGTCAGCCTTAAAACATTCCTCTTAAATAAAGCTTTCAGTTAGGGACCAGCTCATAGCTCGTAGTTAAGCTGCAGTAGGCTTAGACTGCCAGGAGATTTGGCACACTGAGCTCCCCCCTCTCTTGGACTTATGAAGTTTCAGTTACTACAATTTCTAATATTTGGCCTTTCCTTTAGCCCCAATCCATTACAGTTCTTGGTATTAAATTCAGAGAGATGAACAAAATTAAATACATAGTAGTTCCAGCAAACAGCACACATATATTAGCTAAACCCCATTTAATGTCAGTTCAGCCAGATGCTGCTATATTAATCAACATCATTCCTCTCCAGTTTATTTTCATTATAGATGTTAATGTTAATATTAGAATGACATCTCTGTCCATGGTTGTAATTGATTATACATCCATAATAAATACCTTGACAACCACGTAGACCTTTTGAAAATCAGATGTCACATCTCAAGGGGCTAAGCTCAAATACGGTGATATTCAGCAGAGACAAACATGATGAGGACAGATTTATGGTCTGGGTGTCCATGAATTTGATGCTATCATAAATTCTTATTTTAGTCCTTTTGACTCTGCCTGACTTCCCACCTCCACCATCAACCCCAACACAGCAGATGGCTGTTCAATATGAGACTGGCTCTGCTTCAGATTTCCTGCTGCTCAACACTGTCAGCCATCTACTGTGACACAGTGCTATGCTCATGGTGGATTCATGTTGGGTTTGGATGTACATATCATAAAATATGTGTATTTTATATATTTATAAATGTGTAGATTTTATATGTGTATGTATTTCATGTATGTATATATGTCATTTTCTCTCCTTTGCAAGAGTGTTCTGGCCAAACAGGCAGCAGCACATTTACAAAGTCACAGACATAAGAAAATTACAGACACAGAAACAAACATATCAGCCAATCAAGTCAGAGTCACAGAGCAGAAAACCATCAGTATCAGTATCTACAGCCTCCTTCATCCTCCTCCAGTGCCTTTAATCTGCACTTAAAAAGATTTAAAGAGACCAGCTCTCCAATGCCCAGTCTTTCTTTTAGCAGATTCCAGTCTGCAGGAGCAGAAGGTCTGAAACTTCTTTTGCCCATTTCAAGACAAACTTTGAGGACAGACAGCAAAAGTAAATGTTGTGGCTGAGTCACAGAACGAAGACTGAAGCTTCCAGAACTTCTACTGTGAATATAGTTACTCAAGTATGATGGAAGTAGGCCAAGTATAGTCTTATAAATCAGGACATGCCAATGATTCAGTCTACAGATGTTCAGAGAGGCCCACCCAACTCGCTCATACAGAGACCACTGACGAGTTAGAGTCTTGAAATGTGTTATGAACCTTAGAGCTCCATGATAAACAGTATCCAATGATTTAAGGCAGTGAGAAGACGCATGCAGATATAAAACATCACCATAATCAACCAGAGGAATAAAAGTAGCAGCAACAACATCCTTTTTGCAGCAAAAGAAAAACAAGACTGATTTCTAAAGTAAAAGCCCAGCCGCAGCCTGAGCTTCTTCACAAGTTTCTTAATATGAAACCTAAAAGACAGAATGACCAATCACAAACCCAAGGCATTTATAAGAAGACTCATATATGTATATCTATATAATGAAGAGTTTGTCTTCAGCCTGCTCTTTTGTAAAGTATGCTGAGATAACATCTGTTTTGATTTGATTTATACAAATAAAGATTGAATGGTTGAATACAGTGTGTATTCACTCTACACTGTTCGTTGCTTATTCTCACCTACAGAGTAGTGGTCTCCTCTGTTGCAGTATAAAGCTCTACCTTCTCTGCCAGCTCTCTCTGATCAGATGCAGAGCTGATCTCTATCATAGTGGCCTAAATTCAGGGTACTGTCTCTGTAGATTTCTTACCATGGATCTGAGGGTCCTGGTTCATTACTGAAGAATGGATCGTTGTCTTTAGACCGGTCACTCTTCATGGAGACAGCACTGGACAGGAGGGACCTTGGTCTTGGTCCTGGTTCATTACTGAAGAATGGATCATTGTCTTTAGACCGGTCACTCTTCATGGAGACAGCACTGGACAGGGGGGACCTTGGTCTTGGTCCAGGTTCATTACTGAAGAATGGATCGTTGTCTTTAGACCGGTCACTCTTCATGGAGACAGCACTGGACAGGGGGGACCTTGGTCTTGGTCCTGGTTCATTACTGAAGAATGGATCGTTGTCTTTAGACCGGTCACTCTTCATGGAGACAGCACTGGACAGGGGGGACCTTGGTCTTGGTCCTGGTTCATTACTGAAGAATGGATCGTTGTCTTTAGACCGGTCACTCTTCATGGAGACAGCACTGGACAGGGGGGACCTTGGTCTCGGTCCTGGTTCATTACTGAAGAATGGATCGTTGTCTTTAGACCGGTCACTCTTCATGGAGACAGCACTGGACAGGGGGGACCTTGGTCTCGGTCCTGGTTCATTACTGAAGAATGGATCGTTGTCTTTAGACCGGTCACTCTTCATGGAGACAGCACTGGACAGGGGGGACCTTGGTCTCGGTCCTGGTTCATTACTGAAGAATGGATCGTTGTCTTTAGACCGGTCACTCTTCATGGAGACAGCACTGGACAGGGGGGACCTTGGTCTCGGTCCTGGTTCATTACTGAAGAATGGATCGTTGTCTTTAGACCGGTCACTCTTCATGGAGACAGCACTGGACAGGGGGGACCTTGGTCTCGGTCCTGGTTCATTACTGAAGAATGGATCATTGTCTTTAGACCGGTCACTCTTCATGGAGACCGCACTGGACAGGGGGGACCTTGGTCCTTGTCCTGGTTTAATTCTGTGTCGATCTTTGCCTCTGGACCGTTTACTCTTTAGGGAGACGGCACTGGACAGAGAAGACTTTGCTCTGTCCTTCTCTTTGACCTCTTGATCACCCATCTTCTAGTTCCAAGGTTGTGTAGAGGACAATATTTGATGTGCATGTAGGTGAAACAACCTGTTGACAACAAAGAAGACAAGAGGATGAGACTCCTGCTGAAAGAGTGTTTAGGATGGAGTCAGTCAGACCTTATATCTCAGTCTCTAAAGCTGCGTTCACACCAAACGTGACTTGGCAACCAAAATCACGTCGCCCACCAAAGTCGCATCACCTGTCTGTAAAATAGCTCATTTTGGTCATTGTTGCTCAGTGACATCACGCCCACTCGAGTTTCACCATGATCATATCATATCATATAATAGGACGTATAAGGTGACATTTTCCTACCTGTATCGTTTTCACTCACCTACCAACCACAAAACACTGCAGCTGATGGCCCTGCAGCAGCGTCATCTGTGAGTTCTCTGTGGTCCATCCAGGTGGAACTAATGTCCTCACTTACTAATGTTTCCACAGGGACATGGATTGTTACTCTGTCAACCGGAATAAAAACAGTCTGTCGCGGGTACCTTTACACACGGACACAACGCTGATTGACACACGATGCTGCCTGAGGAGTTCAAATTTTTCAACTTTGGCGACCCAGCAACGAGCGATGCAGTCGCCTGCATCAAGTCCATCGCATCGCGGGGGGGTTAACCCCGCCCCATCGTGACTCTACATTGACTTTACATGGAGAGGGGTCGCCCAGGTGGCCAAGGTCACCAAGTCGCGTTCGGTGTGTTGACGGCTTTAGGTGGAAGGTTGTCCCAGTATCAGAGCTGTGTATGTCGATAAAATGCTAGTAAAGTAATTCAATACCTGTTTCTGTATTGTGTCAAAAAAGAACACAAAATAATAAGTGTGCCTTGATCAACTGTATTTACTGTATTTTACAACATTCAGCATAAAAAGTGCAGATCAAGGAAGAGGAACTCAAATGTCTCAGAGGTTTCCTTGTTTTGTGAACTAAAACGTTCTTTAACATTAATGTTTGTCTGAAACGTCTCTCATTTTACTCTAAATGTTGAATAGTAAATTCAATAGTAAAAATAAGGTAACAAAATTACAAGAACATGATATTGATTTTAATTACTTGCCACTGTGGTCTAAGTGATTATTTTCTGTTATTTATTTTCTGCAGCCATGCATCTGATTCTTGATCTGTTTTGTTTGTTTTAAAACTTAATGGACTTGTTTTAAAAAGATGGCATTGAAAAGGTTTAGACTTCCTGAGGTTATACTAAGGCTCCAAATGTTTGCTAATATGTGAATCATCCTTGTTTTATTCCCAAAGAATTGAGATTGAAATACTCTCATATAATTCTTAAAAACAGTAATGCTCTCAAACAAAATCACCTGCTGTCTGTGATAACAGAACACTGAGGAGCTGGACTCAGTCTGGACAAAGTGTCTCATCTTTATTATTTCTAAAACACTCTAATTAAATAACTTTAATGCTGCAGGACAGCATACTCAAACTGCTGCTCTTCAGCCACATGATGATCTTCTGTGACTGATGATGTCTTACAAGTCCAACTCAGTAACTGAGGAAATTCAAAGTCTGTTATGATCAAACTCCAATGAATGAAGATCAGTGAAAATATGGCCCCTTTTATAACTCTATACTTAATTTAAAGGAGGATTGACTCAACAATCCATGCACACAAACCCTGATGATTTGTTCCAATAGTATATTTACTTAAATTTTATTTATTTATTTATAAATAGGCTGATATCTGTGGGATTAAGCAAACTGTTACTGAAGCTGAGACTGTAATAAGATTGTCAGTCACTTATGATGAGCCCATAGCGCTAAGCTGGTAGGTCTGAATTATGAGTGTTAATGTCTGATAACGCTGTCTCTACTGGTTAGAAAAAAGCACCAGAAGAACAGCAGGTGTAACCTTAATAGCATCAATAACAGAAAAGTTATGCAGAATTGAAGCTGTCTGGCTCAGAGGACAGCTTGTTTTGAGGAAATCGAGGTTGTAGCTCACAGTCTTCCTGACAGAGATTAAAAAGAGGGGTCAGGTTTGTGACTACGGTGTTTCATTGATGAGTTTTTGATCGGACAGCCTGAATCTGTATGTTTCTAACGTGGTTGGAAGACAGACTTAAGACAAAAGCTGCTGTTTGCGGCTGATTTTGTTGCCGTTGGAGGGCAGCTGCATCCTCCCTCAGCAGCTCTGGCACAGATGTGGACATGGTGGTGATTTTCCTGCTGTTTCTGAAAACGTGGACCACAGTCTGTGGTACCAACACAACCTTCACACTCTCCTCTCGTCTCTTCTCCTCTCATGGATGTTGTGCAGCACGGTCAGAAGAGGAAGAGCAGCCACTGACGTCACTCTCCTGAGTTGCCAGATCATTTGAATTATGGACCGCTTTTTGTGGGACGGGCATGAAAATGAAAAAGCAATGTCCTCTTTGCTTTCTTTTAAGATGTGTCATCAAATGTGCAGCCTAAAGAAGAAAATGAAAATGCAGTGTGGATGATCTATTATTCATTTAATTTATGAGTCAAATAATGCTTCCATAACTTTGACATGTAAAAGCCTTTCAGCTAATGCACTTTAATTTTCCAGTTTGACATTTCAAATTGAATTTTGTTAACTATTTGCTGGGACATCTTTTGAAAATCAAATCTTAATTGTCCTTTTCTTTTTCTTTTTAATTGGGTCACATAATGAGCAGTCTGGAAGAAGAAAAAGAAAATGTAGTTTGGATGATTTATTATTAATTATATTTATGAGTCAAAAAATTTAGCTTTATTATGAAAATGGTGGCTTTCAAAATAAAATCATGTCCAAAAATTGCCCCTCAATTAAAAATTACCTCCTCCAAGCCGTAAATGGCATCAACTTATCAAAACTTCTGAATAACTCAAATATTACTGGACAGTTTATGAAGGAGAAGCCTTCAAAGTTGGTCATCCTGAAGCAGCCCTCCTCCATTCTCCAATGCAGTTGAATGGGAAGAAATGAACACAAAAAACAAAAGTACTTCAGATTTCAAACTTACAGAGATTCAGAAATTCAGAAGCAGTCCCCGTTTATTTATCCATGCTCTCTGCAGATATGAAAATGATCATCAGACAAAAACTTGTCATTTTAATGAGATTAATGAAGTTTACAGCTGATAATCCTCGTCTGAGCTCACAGTGATCAAAACTTTAGACTGTAAATAAATTCTGTGTGTCACGTTAAACAGGTAGAGCCTGTTTAACATTTCTTTGGTTCAAATCAGCTGAGGTAAAATGATCTCTCATGTCAGACAGCACTGAGAAGATCCTTCTGAGCATGTGCAGAAAACAACAGCGGGGATTAACTAACCAAAGATGAAGAAGTAGACAGATTTTAGTAATCGAAAAGGAAGAAGAAGAAGAGGACACACTTCATTAACCACAGAAGAAGAAGAAGACAGACTTTATGAACCAAAAAGGAAAAACAAGAGGACAGACTTTATAAACCAAAGAAGAAGAAGAAGAGGACAGACTTTATAAACCAAAGAAGAAGAAGAAGAGGACAGACTTTATAAACCAAAAAGGTAAAAAAGAGGACAGACTTTATAAACCAAAGAAGAAGAAGAAGAGGACAGACTTTATTAACCAAAGAAGAAGAAGAGGACAGACTTTATTAACCACAAAGAAGAAGATGAAGAGGACAGACTTTATTAACCACAGAAGGAGAAGAAGAGGACAGACTTTATTAACCACAGAAGAAGAAGAAGACAGATTTTTTTAATTAAAAAAGAAGAAGATGAAGAGGACAGACTTTATTAACCACAGAGGAAGAAGAGAACAGACTTTATTAACCACAGAAGAAGAATAAGACAGATTTTTTTAATTAAAAAAGAAGAAGATGAAGAGGACAGACTTTATAAAATAAAGAAGAAGAAGAAGAAGTAGAGGTGAGACTTTATAAACCAAAGAAAAAGAAGAAGAGGACAGACTTTATAAACTAAAGAAGAAGAAGAAGAGGACAGATTTTATAAACCAAAGAGGAAGAAGAGGACAGACTTTATTAACCAAAGAAGAAAAAGAAGAGGACAGACTTCATAAACCAAAGAAGAAGAAGAAGAGGTGAGACTTGATAAACCAAAGAAGAAGAAGAAGAGGACAGACTTTATTAACCACAGAAGAAGAAGAAGAGGACAGACTTTATTAACCAGAGAAGAAAAAGAAGAGGACAGACTTCATAAACCAAAGAAGAAGAAGAAGAGGTGAGACTTTATAAACCAAAGAAGAAGAAAAACCGGACAGACTTTATTAACCAAAGAAGAAGAAGAAGAGGACAGACTTTATTAGCCACGGAAGAAGAAGGAGAGGAAAGAATTTATAAACCACAGAAGAAGAAGAAGAGGACAGACTTTATTAACCGAAGAAAAAGAAGAACAGGACAGACTTTATTAACCAAAGAAGAAGAACAAGAGGACAGACTTTATTAACCAAAGAAGAAGAAGAAGAGGACAGACATTACTAACCAAAGAAGAAGAAGAACCGGACAGACTTTATTAACCAAAGAAGAAGAAGAAGAGGACAGACTTTATTAACCACAGAGGAAGAAGAGAACAGACTTTATTAACCACAGAAGAAGAATAAGACAGATTTTTTTAATTAAAAAAGAAGAAGATGAAGAGGACAGACTTTATAAACCAAAGAAGAAGAAGAAGAGGACAGACTTTATTAACCAAAGAAGAAGAAGTAGAGGTGAGACTTTATAAACCAAAGAAGAAAAAGAAGAGGACAGACTTTATAAACTAAAGAAGAAGAAGAAGAGGACAGATTTTATAAACCTAAGAGGAAGAAGAGAACAGACTTTATTAACCACAGAAGAAGAAGAAGACAGATTTTTTTAATTAAAAAAGAAGAAGAAGAGGTGAGACTTTATAAACCAAAGAAGAAGAAGAACAGGACAGACTTTAATAACCAAAGAAGAAGAAGAAGAGGACAGACTTCATGAACCAAAGAAGAAGAAGAAGAGGTGAGACTTTATAAACCAAAGAAGAAGAAGAACTGGACAGACTTTATTAACCAAAGAAGAAGAAGAAGAGGACAGACTTTATTAGCCTCAGAAGAAGAAGGAGAGGAAAGAATTTATAAACCACAGAAGAAGAAGAAGAAGAGGACATACTTTATTAACCAAAGAAAAAGAAGAAGAGGACAGACTTTATTAACCAAAGAAAAAGAAGAAGAAGAGGACAGACTTTATTAACCAAAGAAGAAGAAGAAGAGACAGACTTTATTAACCAAAGAAGAAAAAGAAGAGGACAGACTTTATTAACCAAAGAAGAAGAAGAAGAGGACAGACTTTATTAGCCACAGAAGAAGAAGAAGAGGACAGACTTTATTAACCAAAAAGGAAAAACAAGAGCACAGACTTTATAAACCAAAGAAGAAGAAGAAGAGGACAGACTTTATAAACCAAAGAAGAAGAAGAAGAGGACAGACTTTATAAACCAAAAAGGGAAAAAAAGAGGACAGACTTTATAAACCAAAGAAGAAGAAGAAGAGGACAGACTTTATTAACCAAAGAAGAAGAAGAGGACAGACTTTATTAACCACAAAGAAGAAGATGAAGAGGACAGACTTTATTAACCACAGAAGGAGAAGAAGAGGACAGACTTTATTAACCACAGAAGAAGAAGAAGACAGATTTTTTAATTAAAAAAGAAGAAGATGAAGAGGACAGACTTTATTAACCACAGAGGAAGAAGAGAACAGACTTTATTAACCACAGAAGAAGAAGAAGACAGATTTTTTTAATTAAAAAAGAAGAAGATGAAGAGGACAGACTTTATTAACCAAAGAAGAAGAAGAAGAAGACAGACTTTATTAACCAAAGAAGAAAAAGAAGAGGACAGACTTCATGAACCAAAGAAGAAGAAGAAGAGGTGAGACTTTATAAACCAAAGAAGAAGAAGAACCGGACAGACTTTATTAACCAAAGGAGAAGAAGAAGAGGACAGACTTTATTAACCAAAGAAAAAGAAGAAGAAGAGGACAGACTTTATAACCACAGAGGAAGAAGAGAACAGACTTTATTAACCACAGAAGAAGAAGAAGACAGATTTTTTTAATTAAAAAAGAAGAAGATGAAGAGGACAGACTTTATTAACCAAAGAAAAAGAAGAAGAGGACAGACTTTATTAACCAAAGAAGAAGAAGAAGAGGACAGACTTTATTAGCCACAGAAGAAGAAGAAGAGGACAGACTTTATTAACCAAAGAAGAAGAAGAAGAGGACAGAATTTATTAACCAAAGAAAAAGAAGAAGAGGACAGACTTTATTAACCACAGAGGAAGAAGAGAACAGACTTTATTAACCACAGAAGAAGAAGAAGACAGATTTTTTTAATTAAAAAAGAAGAAGATGAAGAGGACAGACTTTATTAACCAAAGAAGAAGAAGAAGAAGACAGACTTTATTAACCAAAGAAGAAAAAGAAGAGGACAGACTTCATAAACCAAAGAAGAAGAAGAAGAGGTGAGACTTTATAAACCAAAGAAGAAGAAGAACCGGACAGACTTTATTAACCAAAGGAGAAGAAGAAGAGGACAGACTTTTTTAGCCACGGAAGAAGAAGGAGAGGAAAGAATTTATAAACCACAGAAGAAGAAGAAGACAGATTTTTTTAATTAAAAAAGAAGAAGATGAAGAGGACAGACTTTTTTAGCCACGGAAGAAGAAGGAGAGGAAAGAATTTATAAACCACAGAAGAAGAAGAAGAGGACAGACTTTATTAACCAAAGAAAAAGAAGAACCGGACAGACTTTATTAACCAAAGAAGAAGAACAAGAGGACAGACTTATTAACCAAAGAAGAAGAAGAAGAGGACAGACTTTATAAACCAAAGAAGAAGAAGAACAGGAAAGACTTTATTAACCAAAGAAGAAGAAGAAGAGGACAGACTTTATTAACCACAGAGGAAGAAGAGAACAGACTTTATTAACCACAGAAGAAGAAGAAGACAGATTTTTTTAATTAAAAGAGAAGAAGATGAAGAGGACAGACTTTATAAACCAAAGAAGAAGAAGAAGAGGACAGACTTTATAAAATAAAGAAGAAGAAGTAGAGGTGAGACTTTATAAACCAAAGAAGAAGAAGAAGAGGACAGACTTTATAAACTAAAGAAGAGGAAGAAGAGGACAGATTTTATAAACCAAAGAGGAAGAAGAGGACAGACTTTATTAACCAAAGAAGAAAAAGAAGAGGACAGACTTCATAAACCAAAGAAGAAGAAGAAGAGGTGAGACTTTATCAACCAAAGAATAAGAAGAACAGGACAGACTTTATTAACCAAAGAAGAAGAAGAAGAGGACAGACTTTATTAACCAAAGAAGAAAAAGAAGAGGACAGACTTCATAACCCAAAGAAGAAGAAGAAGAGGTGAGACTTTATGAACCAAAGAAGAAGAAGAACAGGACAGACTTTATTAACCAAAGAAGAAGAAGAAGACAGATTTTTTTAAGTAAAGAAGAAGAAGATGAAGTGGACAGACTTCATAAACCAAAGAAGAAGAAGAAGAGGACAGACTTTATAAAATAAAGAAGAAGAAGTAGAGGTGAGACTTTATCAACCAAAGAAGAAGAAGAAGAGGACAGACTTTATCAACAAAAGAAGAAGAAGAAGAGGACAGGTTTTATAAACCAAAGAGGAAGAAGAGTAGGTGAGGCTTTATTAACCAAAGAAGAAAAAGAAGAGGACAGACTTCATAAACCAAAGAAGAAGAAGAAGAGGTGAGACTTTATAAACCAAAGAAGAAGAAATGGACAGGCTTTATTAACCAAAGAAGAAGAAGAAGAGGACAGACTTTATTAGCCTCAGAAGAAGAAGGAGAGGAAAGAATTTATAAACCACAGGAGAAGAAGATGAAGAAGAGGACAGACTTTATTAACCAAAGAAGAAAAAGAAGAGGACAGACTTCATAACCCAAAGAAGAAGAAGAAGAGGTGAGACTTTATGAACCAAAGAAGAAGAAGAACCGGACAGACTTTATTAACCACAGAAGAAGAAGAAGACAGATTTTTTTAAGTAAAAAAGAAGAAGATGAAGTGGACAGACTTCATAAACCAAAGAAGAAGAAGAAGAAGACAGATTTTATAAAATAAAGAAGAAGAAGTAGAGGTGAGACTTTATCAACCAAAGAAGAAGAAGAAGAGGACAGACTTTATCAACAAAAGAAGAAGAAGAAGAGGACAGGTTTTATAAACCAAAGAGGAAGAAGAGGAGGTGAGACTTTATTAACCAAAGAAGAAAAAGAAGAGGACAGACTTCATAAACCAAAGAAGAAGAAGAAGAGGTGAGACTTTATAAACCAAAGAAGAAGAAATGGACAGGCTTTATTAACCAAAGAAGAAGAAGAAGAGGACAGACTTTATTAGCCTCAGAAGAAGAAGGAGAGGAAAGAATTTATAAACCACAGAAGAAGAAGAAGAAGAAGAGGACAGACTTTATTAACCAAAGAAAAAGAAGAAGAGGACAGACTTTATTAACCAAAGAAGAAGAAGAAGAGGACAGACTTTATTAACTAAAGAAGAAGAAGAAGAGGACAGACTTTATTAACCAAAGAAGAAGAAGAAGAGGACAGACTTTATTAGCCACAGAAGAAGAAGAAGAGCACAGACTTTATTAACCACAGAAGAAGAAGAAGAGGACAGACTTTATTAACCAAAGAAAAAGAAAAAGAGGACAGACTTTATTAACCACAGAGGAAGAAGAGAACAGACTTTATTAACCAAAGAAGAAGAAGAAGACAGATTTTTTTAATTAAAAAAGAAGAAGATGAAGAGGACAGACTTTATTAACCAAAGAAGAAGAAGAACCGGACAGACTTAATTAACCAAAGAAGAAGAAGAAGAGGACAGACTTTATTAGCCACAGAAGAAGAAGAAGAGGACAGACTTTATTAACCAAAGAAGAAGAAGAAGAGGACAGACTTTATTAACCAAAGAAAAAGAAGAAGAGGACAGACTTTATTAACCACATAGGAAGAAGAGAACAGACTTTATTAACCACAGAAGAAGAAGAAGACAGATTTTTTTAATTAAAAAAGAAGAAGATGAAGAGGACAGACTTTATTAACCAAAGAAGAAGAAGAAGAAGAAGACAGACTTCATTAACCAAAGAAGAAAAAGAAGAGGACAGACTTCATGAACCAAAGAAGAAGAAGAAGAGGTGAGACTTTATAAACCAAAGAAGAAGAAGAACCGGACAGACTTTATTAACCAAAGGAGAAGAAAAGAGGACAGACTTTATTAACCAAAGAAGAAGAAGAAGAAGAGGACAGACTTTATAAAATAAAGAAGAAGAAGTAGAGGTGAGACTTTATAAAACAAAGAAGAAGTAGAAGAGGACAGACTTTATAAACTAAAGAAGAGGAAGAAGAGGACAGATTTTATAAACCAAAGAGGAAGAAGAGGACAGACTTTATTAACCAAAGAAGAAAAAGAAGAGGACAGACTTCATAAACCAAAGAAGAAGAAGAAGAGGTGAGACTTTATCAACCAAAGAATAAGAAGAACAGGACAGACTTTATTAACCAAAGAAGAAGAAGAAGAGGACAGACTTTATTAACCAAAGAAGAAAAAGAAGAGGACAGACTTCATAACCCAAAGAAGAAGAAGAAGAGGTGAGACTTTATGAACCAAAGAAGAAGAAGAACCGGACAGACTTTATTAACCAAAGAAGAAGAAGAAGACAGATTTTTTTTAAGTAAAAAAGAAGAAGATGAAGTGGACAGACTTCATAAACCAAAGAAGAAGAAGAAGAGGACAGACTTTATAAAATAAAGAAGAAGAAGTAGAGGTGAGACTTTATCAACCAAAGAAGAAGAAGAAGAGGACAGACTTTATCAACAAAAGAAGAAGAAGAAGAGGACAGGTTTTATAAACCAAAGAGGAAGAAGAGTAGGTGAGGCTTTATTAACCAAAGAAGAAAAAGAAGAGGACAGACTTCATAAACCAAAGAAGAAGAAGAAGAGGTGAGACTTTATAAACCAAAGAAGAAGAAATGGACAGGCTTTATTAACCAAAGAAGAAGAAGAAGAGGACAGACTTTATTAGCCTCAGAAGAAGAAGGAGAGGAAAGAATTTATAAACCACAGGAGAAGAAGATGAAGAAGAGGACAGACTTTATTAACCAAAGAAGAAAAAGAAGAGGACAGACTTCATAACCCAAAGAAGAAGAAGAAGAGGTGAGACTTTATGAACCAAAGAAGAAGAAGAACCGGACAGACTTTATTAACCACAGAAGAAGAAGAAGACAGATTTTTTTAAGTAAAAAAGAAGAAGATGAAGTGGACAGACTTCATAAACCAAAGAAGAAGAAGAAGAAGACAGATTTTATAAAATAAAGAAGAAGAAGTAGAGGTGAGACTTTATCAACCAAAGAAGAAGAAGAAGAGGACAGACTTTATCAACAAAAGAAGAAGAAGAAGAGGACAGGTTTTATAAACCAAAGAGGAAGAAGAGGAGGTGAGACTTTATTAACCAAAGAAGAAAAAGAAGAGGACAGACTTCATAAACCAAAGAAGAAGAAGAAGAGGTGAGACTTTATAAACCAAAGAAGAAGAAATGGACAGGCTTTATTAACCAAAGAAGAAGAAGAAGAGGACAGACTTTATTAGCCTCAGAAGAAGAAGGAGAGGAAAGAATTTATAAACCACAGAAGAAGAAGAAGAAGAAGAGGACAGACTTTATTAACCAAAGAAAAAGAAGAAGAGGACAGACTTTATTAACCAAAGAAGAAGAAGAAGAGGACAGACTTTATTAACTAAAGAAGAAGAAGAACCGGACAGACTTTATTAACCAAAGAAGAAGAAGAAGAGGACAGACTTTATTAGCCACAGAAGAAGAAGAAGAGCACAGACTTTATTAACCAAAGAAGAAGAAGAAGAGGACAGACTTTATTAACCAAAGAAAAAGAAAAAGAGGACAGACTTTATTAACCACAGAGGAAGAAGAGAACAGACTTTATTAACCACAGAAGAAGAAGAAGACAGATTTTTTTAATTAAAAAAGAAGAAGATGAAGAGGACAGACTTTATTAACCAAAGAAGAAGAAGAACCGGACAGACTTAATTAACCAAAGAAGAAGAAGAAGAGGACAGACTTTATTAGCCACAGAAGAAGAAGAAGAGCACAGACTTTATTAACCAAAGAAGAAGAAGAAGAGGACAGACTTTATTAACCAAAGAAAAAGAAGAAGAGGACAGACTTTATTAACCACATAGGAAGAAGAGAACAGACTTTATTAACCACAGAAGAAGAAGAAGACAGATTTTTTTAATTAAAAAAGAAGAAGATGAAGAGGACAGACTTTATTAACCAAAGAAGAAGAAGAAGAAGAAGAAGACAGACTTCATTAACCAAAGAAGAAAAAGAAGAGGACAGACTTCATGAACCAAAGAAGAAGAAGAAGAGGTGAGACTTTATAAACCAAAGAAGAAGAAGAACCGGACAGACTTTATTAACCAAAGGAGAAGAAAAGAGGACAGACTTTATTAACCAAAGAAGAAGAAGAAGAAGAGGACAGACTTTATAACCACAGAGGAAGAAGAGAACAGGCTTTATTAACCACAGAAGAAGAAGAAGACAGATTTTTTTAAGTAAAAAAGAAGAAGATGAAGAGGACAGACTTCATAAACCAAAGAAGAAGAAGAAGAGGACAGACTTTATGAACAAAAGAAGAAGAAGAAGAAGAGGACAGGTTTTATAAACCAAAGAGGAAGAAGAGGAGGTGAGACTTTATTAACCAAAGAAGAAAAAGAAGAGGACAGACTTCATAAACCAAAGAAGAAGAAGAAGAGGTGAGACTTTATAAACCAAAGAAGAAGAAGAACAGGAAAGACTTTATTAACCAAAGAAGAAGAAGAAGAGGACAGACTTTATTAACCAAAGAAGAAAAAGAAGAGGACAGACTTCATGAACCAAAGAAGAAGAAGAAGAGGTGAGACTTTATAAACCAAAGAAGAAGAAGAACTGGACAGACTTTATTAACCAAAGAAGAAGAAGAAGAGGACAGACTGTATTAGCCTCAGAAGAAGAAGGAGAGGAAAGAATTTATAAACCACAGAAGAAGAAGAAGAAGAGGACAGACTTTATTAACCAAAGAAAAAGAAGAAGAGGACAGACTTTATGAACCAAAGAAAAAGAAGAAGAGGACAGACTTTATTAACCAAAGAAGAAGAAGAAGAGGACAGACTTTATTAACTAAAGAAGAAGAAGAACCGGACAGACTTTATTAACCAAAGAAGAAGAAGAAGAGGACAGACTTTATTAACCACAGAAGAAGAAGGAGAGGAAAGAATTTATAAACCACAGAAGAAGAAGAAGAGGACAGACTTTATTAACCAAAGAAAAAGAAGAAGAGGACAGACTTTATTAACCACAGAAGAAGAAGAAGAGGACAGACTTTATCAACCAAAGAAGAAGAAGTAGATGACAGACTTTATTAACCAAAGAAGAAGAAGAACCGGACAGACTTTATTAACCAAAGAAGAAGAAGAAGAGGACAGACTTTATTAACCAAAAAAAGAAGAAGAAGAAGAGGACAGACTTTATAACCACAGAGGAAGAAGAGAACAGACTTTATTAACCACAGAAGAAGAAGAAGACAGATTTTTTTAATTAAAAAAGAAGAAGATGAAGAGGACAGACTTTATTAATCAAAGAAGAAGAAGAACCGGACAGACTTAATTAACCAAAGAAGAAGAAGAAGAGGACAGACTTTATTAGCCACAGAAGAAGAAGAAGAGGACAGACTTTATTAACCAAAGAAGAAGAAGAAGAGGACAGACTTTATTAACCAAAGAAAAAGAAGAAGAGGACAGACTTTATTAACCACATAGGAAGAAGAGAACAGACTTTATTAACCACAGAAGAAGAAGAAGACAGATTTTTTTAATTAAAAAAGAAGAAGATGAAGAGGACAGACTTTATTAACCAAAGAAGAAGAAGAACCGGACAGACTTTATTAACCAAAGAAGAAGAAGAAGAGGACAGACTTTATTAGCCACAGAAGAAGAAGAAGAGGACAGACTTTATTAACCAAAGAAGAAGAAGAAGAGGACAGACTTTATTAACCAAAGAAAAAGAAGAAGAGGACAGACTTTATTAACCACAGAGGAAGAAGAGAACAGACTTTATTAACCACAGAAGAAGAAGAAGACAGATTTTTTTAATTAAAAAAGAAGAAGATGAAGAGGACAGACTTTATTAACCAAAGAAGAAGAAGAAGAAGACAGACTTTATTAACCAAAGAAGAAAAAGAAGAGGACAGACTTCATGAACCAAAGAAGAAGAAGAAGAGGTGAGACTTTATAAACCAAAGAAGAAGAAGAACCGGACAGACTTTATTAACCAAAGGAGAAGAAGAAGAGGACAGACTTTATTAACCAAAGAAAAAGAAGAAGAAGAGGACAGACTTTATAACCACAGAGGAAGAAGAGAACAGACTTTATTAACCACAGAAGAAGAAGAAGACAGATTTTTTTAAGTAAAAAAGAAGAAGATGAAGAGGACAGACTTCATGAACCAAAGAAGAAGAAGAAGAAGACAGACTTTATTAACCAAAGAAGAAAAAGAAGAGGACAGACTTCATGAACCAAAGAAGAAGAAGAAGAGGTGAGACCTTATCAACCAAAGAAGAAGAAGAACCGGACAGACTTTATTAACCAAAGGAGAAGAAGAAGAGGACAGACTTTATTAACCAAAGAAAAAGAAGAAGAAGAGGACAGACTTTATAACCACAGAGGAAGAAGAGAGCAGACTTTATTAACCACAGAAGAAGAAGAAGACAGATTTTTTTAAGTAAAAAAGAAGAAGATGAAGAGGACAGACTTCATGAACCAAAGAAGAAGAAGAAGAAGACAGACTTTATTAACCAAAGAAGAAAAAGAAGAGGAAAGAATTTATAAACCACAGAAAAAGAAGAAGAGGACAGACTTTATTAACCAAAGAAAAAGAAGAACCGGACAGACTTTATTAACCAAAGAAGAAGAACAAGAGGACAGACATATTAACCAAAGAAGAAGAAAAAGAGGACAGACTTTATTAACCAAAGAAGAAGAAGAAGAGGACAGACTTTATTAACCACAGAAGAAGAAGAAGAGGACAGACTTTATTAACCAAAGAAAAAGAAGAAGAGAACAGACTTTATTAACCACAGAAGAAGAAGAAGACAGATTTTTTTTTATTAAAAAAGAAGAAGATGAAGAGGACAGGCTTTATTAACCAAAGAAGAAGAAGAAAAGGACAGACTTTATAAAATAAAGAAGAAGAAGTAGAGGTGAGACTTTATAAACCAAAGAAGAAGAAGAAGAGGACAGACTTTATAAAATAAAGAAGAAGAAGTAGAGGTGAGACTTCATAAACCAAAGAAGAAGAAGAAGAAGAGGACAGACTTTATAAACAAAAGAAGAAGAAGAAGAGGACAGATTTTATAAACCAAAGAGGAAGAAGAGGACAGACTTTATTAACCAAAGAAGAAAAAGAAGAGGACAGACTTCATAAACCAAAGAAGAAGAAGAAGAGGTGAGACTTTATAAACCAAAGAAGAAGAAGAACAGGACAGACTTTATTAACCAAAGAAGAAGAAGAAGAGGACAGACTTTATTAAGCAAAGAAGAAAAAGAAGAGGACAGACTTCATAAACCAAAGAAGAAGAAGAAGAGGTGAGACTTTATAAACCAAAGAAGAAGAAGAACTGGACAGACTTTATTAACCAAAGAAGAAGAAGAAGAGGACAGACTTTATTAGCCACAGAAGAAGAAGGAGAGGAAAGAATTTATAAACCACAGAAGAAGAAGAAGAGGACAGACTTTATTAACCAAAGAAGAAGAAGAACCGGACAGACTTTATTAACCAAAGAAAAAGAAGAAGAGGACAGACTTTATTAACCAAAGAAGAAGAAGAAGAGGACAGACTTTATTAACTAAAGAAGAAGAAGAACCAGACAGACTTTATTAACCAATGAAGAAGAAGAAGAGGACAGACTTCTCTAGCCACAGAAGAAGAAGGAGAGGAAAGAATTTATAAACCACAGGAGAAGAAGAAGAGGACAGACTTTATTAACCAAAGAAGAAGAAGAAGAGCACAGACTTTATTAACCAAAGAAGAAGAAGAAGAGGACAGACTTTATTAACCAAAGACAAAGAAGAAGAGGACAGACTTTATTAACCACAGAGGAAGAAGAGAACAGACTTTATTAACCACAGAAGAAGAAGAAGACAGATTTTTTTAATTAAAAAAGAAGAAGATGAAGAGGACAGACTTTATTAACCAAAGAAGAAGAAGAAGAAGACAGACTTTATTAACCAAAGAAGAAAAAGAAGAGGACAGACTTCATAAACCAAAGAAGAAGAAGAAGAGGTGAGACTTTATAAACCAAAGAAGAAGAAGAACCGGACAGACTTTATTAACCAAAGAAGGAGAAGAAGAGGACAGACTTTATTAGCCATGGAAGAAGAAGGAGAGGAAAGAATTTATAAAACACAGAAGAAGAAGAAGAGGACAGACTTTATTAACCAAAGAAAAAGAAGAACCGGACAGACTTTATTAACCAAAGAAGAAGAAGAAGAGGTGAGACTTATTAACCAAAGAAGAAGAAGAAGAGGACAGCCTTTATTAACCAAAGAAGAAGAAGAACCGGACAGACTTTATTAACCAAAGAAGAAGAAGAAGAGGACAGACTTTATTAACCACAGAGGAAGAAGAGAACAGACTTTATTAACCACAGAAGAAGAAGAAGACAGATTTTTTTAATTAAAAAAGAAGAAGAAGAAGAGGACAGACTTTATTAACCAAAGAAGAAGAAGAAGAAGACAGACTTTATTAACCAAAGAAAAAGAAGAAGAGGACAGACTTTATTAACCACAGAAGAAGAAGAAGAGGACAGACTTTATCAACCAAAGAAGAAGAAGTAGATGACAGACTTTATTAACCAAAGAAGAAGAAGAACCGGACAGACTTTATTAACCAAAGAAGAAGAAGAAGAGGACAGACTTTATTAACCAAAAAAAGAAGAAGAAGAAGAGGACAGACTTTATAACCACAGAGGAAGAAGAGAACAGACTTTATTAACCACAGAAGAAGAAGAAGACAGATTTTTTTAATTAAAAAAGAAGAAGATGAAGAGGACAGAAGAGGACAGACTTTATAAACCAAAGAAGAGGAAGAAGAGGACAGACTTTATAAAATAAAGAAGAAGAAGTAGAGGTGAGACTTTATAAACCAAAGAAGAAGAAGAAGAGGACAGACTTCATAAACAATAGAAGAAGAAGAAGAGGACAGATTTTATAAACCAAAGAAGAAGAAGAGGAAAGACTTTATTAACCAAAGAAGAAAAAGAAGAGGACAGACTTCATAAACCAAAGAAGAAGAAGAAGAGGTGAGACTTTATAAACCAAAGAAGAAGAAGAACAGGACAGACTTTATTAACCAAAGAAGAAGAAGAAGAGGACAGACTTTATTAACCAAAGAAGAAAAAGAAGAGGACAGACTTCATAAACCAAAGAAGAAGAAGAAGAGGTGATACTTTATAAACCAAAGAAGAAGAAGAATTGGACAGACTTTATTAACCAAAGAAGAAGAAGAAGAGGACAGACTTTATTAGCCACAGAAGAAGAAGGAGAGGAAAGAATTTATAAACCACAGAAGAAGAAGAAGAGGACAGACTTTATTAACCAAAGAAAAAGAAGAAGAGGACAGACTTTATTAACCAAAGAAGAAGAAGAAGAGGACAGACTTTATTAACTAAAGAAGAGGAAGAACCGGACAGACTTTATTAACCAAAGAAGAAGAAGAAGAGGACATACTTTATTAGCCACAGAAGAAGAAGGAGAGGAAAGAATTTATAAACCACAGAAGAAGAAGAAGAGGACAGACTTTATTAACCAAAGAAGAAGAAGAAGAGCACAGACTTTATTAACCAAAGAAGAAGAAGAAGAGGACAGACTTTATTAACCAAAGAAAAAGAAGAAGAGGACAGACTTTATTCACCAAAGAAGAAGAAGAAGAGGACAGACTTTATTAGCCACAGAAGAAGAAGGAGAGGAAAGAATTTATAAACCACAGAAGAAGAAGAAGAGGACAGACTTTATTAACCAAAGAAGAAGAAGAAGAGCACAGACTTCATAAACCAAAGAAGAAGAAGAAGAGGTGAGACTTTATAAACCAAAGAAGAAGAAGAACAGGACAGACTTTATTAACCAAAGAAGAAGAAGAAGAGGACAGACTTTATTAACCAAAGAAGAAAAAGAAGAGGACAGACTTCATAAACCAAAGAAGAAGAAGAAGAGGTGATACTTTATAAACCAAAGAAGAAGAAGAATTGGACAGACTTTATTAACCAAAGAAGAAGAAGAAGAGGACAGACTTTATTAGCCACAGAAGAAGAAGGAGAGGAAAGAATTTATAAACCACAGAAGAAGAAGAAGAGGACAGACTTTATTAACCAAAGAAAAAGAAGAAGAGGACAGACTTTATTAACCAAAGAAGAAGAAGAAGAGGACAGACTTTATTAACTAAAGAAGAAGAAGAACCGGACAGACTTTATTAACCAAAGAAGAAGAAGAAGAGGACATACTTTATTAGCCACAGAAGAAGAAGGAGAGGAAAGAATTTATAAACCACAGAAGAAGAAGAAGAGGACAGACTTTATTAACCAAAGAAGAAGAAGAAGAGCACAGACTTTATTAACCAAAGAAGAAGAAGAAGAGGACAGACTTTATTAACCAAAGAAAAAGAAGAAGAGGACAGACTTTATTAACCACAGAGGAAGAAGAGAACAGACTTTATTAACCACAGAAGAAGAAGAGGACAGATTTTATTTACCAAAGAAGAAGAAGAAGAGGACAGACTTTATAAGCCACAGAAGAAAGAGAAGAGGACGGACTTTATTAACCCCTCATGGTGAAGTTCAGTGATGTGGAGACCTGCTCCACACACAGAGGAAAAGCCCCACAATGAAGCCCCGAGGGGACCAGAACTCTGCAGATCTATGTGAGCTCACTTATCCAGTCTGCCTGAGAACTCACACTTCTGTTTAACTGTTGCTGCTCCTCTTTGTCTTTACTGGGACACCTTCTTCTTCTTCTGTTTATTTGGTGGATCACAAACAACCTTTAGGTTCATAACGCCACCTACTGTACTCTTTATTCTCTCATTAATTCTTTATTTCAAGCCTACTGGGACGCCTTCTTCTTCTTCTTCTTCTGTTTGATTGGCGGATCGCAAATATCTTTTAGTTAATACCGCCACCTACTGTATACTTCTCCTTATTCTGTCATTAACTCTTTAAACCTTGTGCTATCCCTTGAGCTTTAAAGGTCCCATATTAACACGTTTAACATGGATCCTTGATGTCTTCATGAAACGTTAGTAACATGCTTTGGTCCAAAAGCCTAAGAATAAAGCACACCTGCATTCTTTCCACGCTTACATAACCCCTCTGTTCAGAATGTCTGGTTTTGAGGGCAGCCGCCTTAATATGCTAATGAGCTGGAGCAGAGCAGCGTACATACGGGGAATTCATGATTGACCTGCAGCATAAATTGAGTGAAGTGGGCGTCAAGCCACGCATCGCTTACAGTTCTGAACACACACGAACCGCAAATACATGCTGGTTACCAGACCTTCTGGGCTAATGTGAGCAGCTACAAAGGGGTAATGGGGTGGGTAAAGGACTGATTATATTCAGCCAACTGTTAGACTTCTCTTCCTGAACACACACAAACCCCGAATTCATGCCATTTAACAGATAACAGCGAAGCTTGTTTTCCCCAAACATCACAGGCTAACACACAACATGCTAACCTTGGCCTAGTCACCACAGTGGGACTGATTATATTCAGCCAATTGCTAAACTTTGTCGATCTAGGCACGTGACCTGTAGCCAAGATGGCTGTGTAGCACTCCGTTCCGGCTCTCCTTTCTCCCACTTTTGAACTTAAAGGTCCTTTAACGATAAAATATGATTGTCTAAATAACTGTCTCCAACGTGGAAACAATTTTAAACTTACATTATGGCAAATGGGACGAGAAGACAAACTAAAATCAACTTTAAACCAACAGAGGAGGACGCCGACAAACAATCATTGACAAACGTGATTCAAGTGGCGCTGAAAGACCAACGAGACTTTATTAAAAGTCAGCTTACCAAGTTTGAAGGACACTTGGAAAAAATACAATCTCAAGTCTCTGCAAACACTATGGACTCGAAAAACTTGAAGTTAGAGCATCAAGACCTAATGGCTTAAGTAGATAAAATGAACGAAACGTTACAGCGCAAATACCAGGTGCTGGAGGAGACCATGGCACTCCACGAAGACCAGGGCAGAAGGGATAATCTCCGCATCATTAATTTACCGGAGTCGATTGAAGGTCCCCACGGTTTGTCATTTTTCAACGCCGCAATTCCCAGATGGTTCCCTAAGCTGATGGAGGGTCCGATAGAAGTGATGAGAGCACACCGAGTTGGCCCTGAACACACCGCCGGAGGACCACCACACACCTTTATCCTCAAGATGCTCCGCTTCACAGACTGGGATAGACTCCTCAAAGCAGCCAGGGAGACTCCGATGACCATTGATGGTAAAGCTATCCCTTTTTTCAGCAGACTACAGCAACTACACCATGAAACGGCACCGAGCTTTTACTGGAGCCATGGAGGAAGCCAGGAAACAAGGCTACAACCCGTTCCTACTCTATCCTGCTCAGTTAAAACTGACCCATGGATCGGAGACACACATCTTTGGCACTTGTAAAGAAGCCGAAGACTTTCTTCACATTGACTGACTTATCAGTAGCAGCTACTAGCAACGCTGGACTACTGGTATGTGTTCTGTTAAAGCGTTATAGCTGATCTTAGATATCACATACGATACTTTATGGTATGCGAGTGCCTTTTAGTTGTTGATGTTCCTTCTCTATGCCTCCATAAAATATGTTTTTGATTTAAATGGACCAGGGAAAAGGCTATATAGAGTGTATCTGAGTTCCCTTTTTCTAATTGTTAAGTTGTCCTAATGGTAAATGGTAAATGGTAAATGGACTTGAGCTTATATAGCGCTTTTCTAGTCTTTGACTACTCAAAGCTGCTTTACACTGCAGGTCACACTTACCCATTCACACCCATTCGCTCTCACATTCGCTCACTGATGGTTCAGAGTTTCTATGTTAGTTATCCATCAGTATCAGCTAACACTTTCACGCCCTTTCATACCCATTTACACGCCACTGACGCAGCAGTGGGAGCAACTTGGGGTTAAGTATCTTGCCCAAGGACACATCGCCATGTGTTGCCCCGGAGCTGGGCTTGAACCTGCAACCTCCCGATCACTGACCAAGCGCACTATCCAGCTGCGCCACCGACGCCCCAAGAGTCAACACTGTTTTCCGTTCCGAGGAATTTAAAGGAGAACGAAAGTTTTTGGACACATTCAGAGTCATCAGATAAATGACAAAATATAAATATTAGTTTGCAGGAATTTCCTATGTGGGAGAAGAGCAGTAGCTAAGGAAGCTGAGCCATCTTTTCTCAAGTCAGGTGTCTTATGTTGGGTCGGGGGGAAACTCCAATTATTATTGGGATTTATGGGGATTTTTTAAAGGGTTTTTTTTTTTTTCTTCTTCGTTGGGTTATATGGCGACTTGGGGGATAAGATCTCTAAAATTAATGGACACCTTCACACAGAGCAAATCGCTTTTAATCTCTATTAAACTGAACTACTATATAATCAACTCAATATGAATACGATTAATGTTGGAAGTTGGAATGTCAATGGCCTTAATGATCCAATTAAACGATCTGCATGTCTGGACTTCTTGAAGAGGCAGTCAATTGATGTGGCACTAATTCAGGAATCCCATTTTGCCAGAAAGAATAAACAGCGCTTTGCAAATAAACACTATCATTCGACCGCTGCGGCATCACTAAACTCTAAGAGCTGCGGTGTACTAGTGGTTCTTAAACGCAACCTCTCTATAAATATTGTGGAAACATTTGGAACCGCTGACGGCCGCATTGTATATATAAAGACTATTTTGGCAGGACGTAAAATTGCATTCGTAGGCTTATATGCCCCTAATCATCTTGATTTGAATTTCTATAGTACTATTACCGATATTTTAGCTAAGTTACAAGGCTTCTCTGTTGTAATAGGGGCCGATATGAACGCAATTCTAGACCCAGATCTTGGTCGTTCTGGCCATTCACCTTACTGTCATAACAGACTTATGGCTGCCTTTCATGGCTTTATGTCTGACTTTGGCCTCATTGACTTATTCAGAGCTGTAAACCCTACCTCTAAACAATATAGCTTTTTCTCCAACAGACACAAATGTTATTCTAGAATAGATTACCTACTAGTCAGTCCAAATGCATTTTCTTGCATACACCATGTTAGTATTATTTGCACTGCATTGTCAGATCATAGTATAGTTACAAGTAAATTATCCCTTGCGCATGCACCTACTAGATCCACCAGGTGGCATTTTAATACAAGTCTCCTTAAAAACAATGAATTCTGTAATTTCTTTAGAACTACCCTTTCCAATTTTCTCTCTGATAATGTAGGGACTACTAATGATCCACGGATCCTTTGGAATGCTATTAAGGACTGTATAAGGAACACAGCAATTTCATTTTCCTCTCACCTTAATAAAACCAGAATCAGTCAAATAAGTGATCTATAAACTGTTTTAAACTATTTGGAGTATGAAAAACAAACATGGGTTTCTCAGAAGACAGGAAGAAACACATAGATATAACTAAAATGAAATTAAATGCCTTATTAAGAACTCAAGCTGAATTCCTGATGCACAGATCTAGAAGACATTATTACTTTAATGGTTCCAGACCAAGTCGCCTCTTAGCTTTCAGTCTACAGAAATGTGAAAAAAATGCGTGCATTTCATGTATTCGCTCAGACCAGAAACTCTTATCCAACCCCCAAGATATAAATGCAGAATTTTACTCCTTCTACTTAAACTATATAACTCTGAAATTCTCTTGGATAAAAGTAAATGTGACAACTTTTTACAAAATGTGACACTTCCTAGACTATCTACTAGGGAAGCTAATATTTTAGGTGCTCTAATAACGTTAACAGAGTTGAAAACGGTTGAAACTAGAATGAAAAGGGGAAAATCTCCGGGATGGGATGGTATTCCCCCAGAATTTTATTGCATGTTTTGGGATTTGTTGGGTCAGTTTCTCTTGGACATGATAAATTTTTCAATCGAAAAAGAAACCTTTTTTAAAAGATATAAATTTAGCTATAATATCTGTACTACCTAAACCTGGCAAAGACTCCACTCTCTGCAGCAATTATAGACCACTTTCCATCCTAACCACTGAAACAGAAGTGTTTGCTTGTATTTTAGCTTCTCGTCTCGAACCATACATGACCAAACTGGTTCACTGTGATCAAACAGGTTTCATTAAGTCCCGATTGGCTTCTGGCAATATGCGCCGACTCCTGCACATTATATATGCTGCCAAAGACATTCCATCCCCAAGCGCTGTATTTAGCCTAGATGCTGAAAAAGCCTTTGACAGGCTGGAATGGGACTATCTTTGGGAAGTGCTAAAGCATTTTGGATTAGGTTCTAATTTTATCAAAATGGCACAGTTACTTTATAGAAATCCTACAGCTATGATTACAACAAATGGTATTACCTACCCCTATTTCCAAATTTCACATTCTTGCCGTCAGGGCTGTCCATTAAGTCCCTTTCTATTTGCCTTATCACTTGAACCACTTGCACAAACTATAAGACAATTACTTTCAATAACACCAGGCACTCAATCTCATTATATGCTGATGAAATTCTACTGTATTTTGAGAAAGCTCCTTTCTCTATTCCTCACATTTTAAAAACATTTGCAAATTTCAGCTCTTTGTCTGGGTACAAAATAAATTGGACAAAATCTGCTCTTTTACCACTGAACCAGGCTATTACACCAAGCGCTATACCAGTGAATATACCGATTGTTATCAATTCAAATACCTTGGAGTTGAAATTTTTCCTTTGTTAAATACTATAACCTCTCATAATTTTTTGGACATATATAAAAAGGTTGAATCTGATCTCAGCAGATGGACTCATTTTCTTAAATCTCTACAAGCCCGTGTATCAATTGTGAAAATGGATATCCTTCCTAGGATTAATTTTTTTTCATCTATGCTACCGCTTCCTCCCCCAACAAACTATTGGAATAAAATCAGTTCTTTAATCTCTAATTTTATTTGGGGCGGAAAACACCCCCCGGATCAAGATGTCCACAATGCAAAGGGTGGTCTCTCAGTTCCGGATTTTAAGTATTATTTTTGGTCTTTTGTTTTGAGACCCCAGAGGCAAATGTTTCCCTGGAAACCTATTGAGGAAAACCTTGCACAACCATGTCGACTAGAAGATTTAGTTTACTCCAATATTTCTTCTCGACAATCTAAACTACGCCTTGGCCCAACTGTATCATTTCTATTGCTGACTTGGCGTAATGTCGAGAAGGAATCTAAAACAACTCTTAAATGGCACCTTAACAGCCCAATTTTTATAACTATTCTTTACTCTCTGGGGGAATACCTTTTTCATCGCAATCATGGTCTTCTAAAGGTATACATAAACTGGCAGATATTTTTGATCAACATGGATTAAGAGCATTTAAGGATATTCGTAGTTATTATGATTTACCGGTGTCATCGTTTTTTCTTTACCTGCAGCTAAGAGCTTCACTCAAAGCTTATGGTGTTCCATGGAATGAACCGCTCAAAATACACCGCCTACACTCTATTTTGAATATTCAAGGACAAACTAAGAGTTTAGTATCTAAACTATACACATTGTTAAATGTCTCTTCTTATAAACCTTTGAGTATTGAACAAGTGTGGACAAAAGATTTTGTACATCTGTTAGAACTGCTCCCACTTGATTGGGATAACATATGGAAATGTATTGTTAAAACTTCTAAGAACGCAAACCATCAACAAATTCATCTTAATTTCTTACAAAGAACCTATCTCACCCCCAGGAAAAGGTTTCTAAACTCACATCATCACCAACACGTACTTTATGCTCTGATGGACTCGTTTGGATCTTTCATGCATATGTTTTGGACATGCAAAGATGTTTCTCACTTTTGGAAAGTAGTCAGTTCTACGCTTACAGAAGTCGTGGACCATGTGGTGCCATGTATCCCCACTGTCTTGCTCCAGAACGACTTATCTGTGTTAAATATCTCTCTCTCTAAAAAACATTTATTACTCGCTGGCCTAACAGCAGCAAAAAAAAAAATGCTGGCCACACGGTGGAAGCCACCATTGTTCTTTCAAAATCTCAATGGCTAAATACTTTCCTTGATGTTGCTGTTATGGAGCTTTCAGTGGCTAGGATACATGGAGCTACTGAAAGAACAATTTCATCTTGGGAAAAATATATAAGCACGATCCAAAAATTGTTATGATTTTTTCTTCACAAACGCCGGGGGGTGATATGTTGTTGGTGGATGGTGTCGGTCTTTACTAGCCGCTCCCATCAGTATACCTCCATATGAATGCAATCAGGGGGAATTAGTCACACCCACTATAGAATGAAAGGCCGTCTAATAAGTGGTAATCCTAATAATTACAAAAATTTACTAATACTATCACTGTTTTCAAATTGTATTTTATTATTCTCCATTGAGATCTATCGGGGTGGGGGTGGGGGGGGGGGGGGGGTGTCACCATTTATCTTGTATTTTATTTTTGTTTTGTTTTATTTCAATTCTATGATATGCCTTGACTTGTATCAATCAGTTGTTCCTGTAATGAATTGCATATCTTTGAAAATGGAAATAAAAATCTGATCACAAAAAAAACTTCTCTTGACTAATGTAAGAATGCTCATACACTTAAGTTTATCCTTCAGACTTTCAACAAGTAACGTGAACATTGAAGAACATGTTGTGCAGTTACCTCTGGTTCACTTCACCCTGCTGTTAGCATTAGCTCATAGCAATGAGCAAAATAAATACTGCACAGCATTAAAATACTCACATTTCCATCATCAGGTTTGGTGACAGACAGTTGGTGCTGAGCCTGGATTCAGGAAAAGTCTAGTTCTCAGTCCTGTGTTGAACTGACTGAAGTTGAAGAAGCAGTCTGACGTGAAGTGACTGACACACACATACAGGTTTTAGCCGACTGTAGCTGCTCATTCCCTTCAAAAATAAAATTAATCCACTGGGCCCTTTGGTCCTCTGAGGCTGGTAGCCTATATGTGAAGATATATGTGGCTGTTTACAGCCAACAACCGAGCAGTGATAGGTTTTGGGTCTAGACATGGTGTACGGGATTTGATTGGTTTAATAAATTTGGTCTGAATCGCTGTGATTGGTTGGTGTTTTCCCTGCTTTACTCCTGCTGTAGACAGCGGCCAAATCGCTCTCTTTTGAGAACACATCATGCATTGATTGCCATCAGGACATAACCATCATTTTCACCAGTATAACAAAAAGTGTATTAATCTGATTATCAACCCTGCCTTTAACTGTTTCTCTGTAAAATCAGTCCTGTTATATTAATATTTCCAGAAATTTCAAACAGATTTTAAGAAAATGCAAAATGATTTGCAAGATTGGTTACACAGCTGTGGCTGCATCTCAATAAAAGCTGATTTATTTAACTATTTTTATTTTTGTCACAGATGCTGTAGAGTCAACAAATAATTGTGCTTAATAACTGTGAACTTAATATAAATTCAACATAATTGTGATTATTAATTTCTCTATAATCCATCCCAGTCGGCCCAGTGCAGAGCAGAGATGGCAGAATATGTTGTTGACAACATGGTGCAGAGCAGCACTGAACTGACCAGTAACCACAGAGTAGACTGATCAACCAATCAGAGCGGACTGGGCCCATGGAGGGAAGAGAGCCTTAAAGGTACAGGAGCTCTAACAGAGCGTCTCAGACTGACTGAGAATACAGCTGGATCAGGGGGACTCAGTAAATAAAGTCTAGAGGCCATCTGAACATTAGCGTTTGTTATGTTAGCATAACTAATGGTGCGTTCGATTGAGTTTCTGATATCAGGACATATGAGTTTAAATTAGAGATGTCACTGGGAGCGCCCCCTTTGGTCTGAGTTTATACTCTGGAAGTGGGACGATCTTCAGGTACCCGAGGATACGAGCTGGGAACTGGAACACATTTAACTGGGATGTGACGTGATTCCCAGTTCAGACGTCCGAGTTCTGAGGTGAATGTGACGCACCTATAATCAAACAGTTATTGAAAATAAATGTCTGAACCCCAGTTAAGGTGAAATATGAGCTCATTAATGTAGACGAGCCTCCTCATGTCCAGACCACATGGTTTACCTCTGATAACAACATCACAGCTGCTCTTTGACTCCAAGAGGAAACTTCAGTTTTCTTTGGGGACATATTTTAATTTTATTAGACTTGTTTTGTGTCATTTATGTCACATCAAGACTTAAAAATCCAATAAAATCAGCAAATTAGTGTTGTGTTGAAAAATCAAGGACTAATTATTATTATTTTAACCAAAAATATTTTATGGCTGTTTGTGTTCACATAATTGATATTTGCACCAAAAATCAAATGTCATCACACAGGTTGCAATTTTAGAATATAATCTTTTATATTCAATCAGACCTTTAAATCCTTTGAAAATACATAAATTAGCAGAAAACAGAGATGAACATGTCAGGCATTTCTGTAGCTGGAGGTTGTGTGTCTGTTAATTTGAGTGTTTCATGTCTCAGTTTTGTGTTGTGATTTACATTTTTCCTTCGGAGCCTTGAAGTTGTTCAGAGGGAGTTGTGATGGTCCTCAGATCAGATCATTATAATCACTGCTGTTACAAGAACTCAAACTGTCATTGGCTACGTTTATATGCAGTCAATATTCAGGTTAAGGTCAGTATTCCGGTTTCTGAAACATTCGGAATAACCCAGTTTACCAGCGTGAGCAAACAGGGTTATTCCTCCATGCAAAGTATCCCGAACAAAACAGCGACGCACAGAGAACGTCATGACGCAATGCGTGTCATTTCTGCTTCTTCTTCCTGTATCCAATAGCAATGAGAACAACAGCAGCAGCACGGCGGATAATGAACGGCCCTGAGCAGCTAACAGTCGGCTTCGTTTGCGTTTTGGTGCTGGTACTGACCCATCACCAGTACTTTACACTATTCTTTGTCAGTTTCTTCATTAATGGAAGGCGAGAACGTGAAGAAATAGGAAATCGAGCCTGAGCTGTGCCATGTTACAACAAGTACTTCCTGTACACAAAGACCAAGATTCCTTGCAAAACCAACATGCACAGAACACAACTTCATGTTCCTTTCGATGGGGATATCCCGATCAGCATATACATGACCAAATATTCAGGTTAGAAAAGGAGTAACTCAGGGGTGATTTTTAGGTTTTTAAAAATCGGAATATGAGCATATTCTGGTTTTAAAAAGGTTTTTTGGTGTTTACATGGCTGCACACAACCAGGTTATAGCTAATATTCCAGTTATGAAAGGTTTAATGACTGCATGTAAACGAAGCCACTGTTTACATCTACGACAGGGTAAGGGCCACTGATATCTAAATTCAACAGAGTGAATTCTTTTCTTTTAAGTCTGATTCAGCTTTAACTGCTCTGCCCTTGGAGAAGTGGAATGAGTTGGAGGTGGCAGGAAAACTGAGGTGTGGACTTTAACCAAGCAGAGCTCTCTGTGGATTATAAAGTGGACTGGATTTGACTGACAGATCGGGAAACAGCTGCTGAACTGGCAGCTCTACTGTGTGACAAGGTAAAAGTGGAGAAGGGGGGTTCAAATAAAGAATCTAAAAGGCCTGTGACCGTACATGAGGACAGATGGACCTGTGGAGCTCCGTAATGACCACAGTTTGACCCACAGGCTCAGAGCTCTAACCTTGCAGAGGAGATGGACCTGCCTGATTCATTGTATGAAATCCTGCAGGACCATCTTGCTAACATCCATTGTCCAACGACTTCACCAGCTAAATGCTTAACGGGCCAATCAGGGGGAAGAGGTGGGAGCGGGAGATGTGACGACAGCAGGAAGTGACTGCATGTTTGAAAACAATGGCAGCTTCTGAGGCGGTCTCCGTGAATGCGGCAATATCTGCAGTTTTATCAGAAATGGACTCAATTTTTTTCTTTGAAAGAGGAGCAAAGAGCGTCACTTAAAGGTTTTCTTACAGGAAATTGTGTTTTTGCTCCTCTCTAGACCAGGGATCGCTGCTAGGAAACTGCGAGAAAATGTGAAAATCCTCCATGGATGATGCGGGTTAGTCTGTGGTCGTCATGGTTACTCATCAATACCTGGTGAAATATCTTCTCAGAAGTTTACTGGGAGAACTTGGTGGGGATTTTTGTTGATGAGGTTTAAGTCACATTTAAGTGGTAAATGCTACATCTGTGTGGTATAATTTAATGTAAGATGATAGTCTAAGAACTGAAATGTAGTTTAAGCTAACAGCTAACAACAGGGTCTAGCTGCTACGTCATACTGTGGCTGTATATGATTGGTCTGTGGTGAGTGTGACTGGCAGAACAATCGTCCAATCACCAGCTGCAGTTGTTTCTGAAGGTTCTGTCCTCTGGAAACCAGGGCCAGTTCTAGGCAGGCATATATGAGGGGGCAGTCAGAAATGTGAAGGGGGCATCATGCGTATTGCGTACACATCATGCTTGAGCACTTTTTTGTGCTTATAGTAACAGTGTGTTCTTCATGGAATTGGGTTGTTAGCTATGTGTCCAACCCCAACCTGCAGTGGATTGCACTGTCAGGCCTCTACCTTCAGACCTGTCCAACTCTGGTGTCCCGCCTGAAGACAAAGCTTCTGCTGGTATAGCTCTAGCTCTTACTTTCACTGCAGCACGTAAACCCCCTGACCACAATAAGGTGACTGGGAGACTGAAAAATAAAAATGAAAAACAAAATAAAATATCCAGATTTTAACAACCAACAACAAAACATTCACCTGAACTTATTCTCCAATAAATTTGAAACTAGAATAAGACTTCACACACTCTAGTAAATATTTACAAAACTGACACTGAGGTAAATAATGAAAAAACACTTCTCAAACTAATTTATAAAAAAAAAAAACATATAGGGCAGAACATTTTATAATTTTTTCCTTTATTTTTCTCTTTTTTTGGCTTGTTTCTTTTTGCTCTACAGCCCAGCTTTAGTACAGTCGGGTCTGTCAGACAGGTCATCTGTCCTCAGTCTGTTACAGACAGTGGACGTGGACACTCATCTCTGTGCCTGTGTGACTGAGAAACGCCCCCTTAACAGGAGACAGGACTGAACAAATATAGATGTTATATTTAATGTTACTTTGCTTAATTTGTTATTGTTGTTGTTAATTATTATTTATTAAATATCTGACAGTCACCAAGAGGAATTTGGCTGAGCTTCGCTGCTTCTTCAGTCTCACCGCTCCGTGCTGAAACCTGACACCACAGTCAGGCTCAATCTGGGCTCATTTGCATACTGACAGCTGATTGGATGATTACAGAAGGCTGTGTGTGTGTGCGTGTGTTGGGGCAGGCCTGCAGCCTGTGAAGATACAACGGAGGGACAGAGAAATGAGAGGAAGCAGATACTGTATCTTGCCCTTTATTCGGCGGATTTCCGCTACTGCAGTTACTTTTGTCAGCTTATCATATATAACTTTTGTAGGTATCTTGAAATGTGCTTTCTCAACTTCTAAAATTTTGATTTGAGGGGGCAGTGCCCCCTCTTGCCCCTGCGTAGCACTGGAAACATTATCGAACTGCTCTTTCCCAGATGGACTCATGAAATATTTCAGTGGCGGACATATGGAACTGTCCATTTGGCATGTCAGGTTATCAGATATCTTCTGCTCTCTAAGGCTACGTTCACACTGCAGCCCTTATTGCTCAAATCCGATTTTGTTTGGCTGTTCAGATTACACCTTTAAATGTGGCCTGTCTGCAGACTGCGATGTGAACAGCTCACACTTTAGAAGTGACACGCATGCTCAGTTGAATATTAATGACATCACGCACAGAACGGTGTGATGAGGGCAACAAACACAGACCAAAAATGTGCTTCACAATGCTGGAGAAGTTTGTTCTCATAACGCAGAACCTGATGTTACAGCAGCTCACCTTGAGTGAGCTCTTATTAAAGTAATTATGAGTATATTTTATTTCTTATGAACCTAAAGGCAGCCGCTCTTTCCCGTCGACCTCTGCCGATGAGAGATTGTTGCTGGAGAGAAAAAGCTCAGAGTCGTAGCGCACTGAGCAGGTGAACAAAGAGGCAAAAACTTAGTTTTATCATCTGTTCTGATGTTTCTTAGTTTGTCTGAGAGCAGATCAGACAGGAGCAGACTGTTCACTGACTGAAGCTGTCTCGTAGAAACACACAGTAGCGCGCAAATGCGCACGGATGTGATGGTCAGCAGTGGATCATCAGTGTCTTTCCGCGTCCTGTAAACTGTTATTTTAGCCTGATAAATTCATTAAAACTGTTGGTGCAGTGTTAATAAACTAAGTTTATCATATATCATAATACAAACAGTGTAAAGATGTATGATTCATTCACGTTTATTGTTTATTGTGCATGTAATGGAGACATCAGTCGATTGCACCAGCAATCTCTCACTTTCTCTCGTCACTCCCCTCTTTATGCATTTTTTAATCACGCTTGTAGAGGGAAAATCAACTAAAACTCTTTATTTTAGGAAAAAATGGTATAAACTTTTTAATAATCATGTCTATATATTAACCTCTCATTATGTTTTGGCCATGAAGTGACTCTGAAAAAATTGGACTCGAGGTAAATTGCCGACCCCTGCTCTAGAATGACGTCAAAGTCGCATTCAATGCGACCTGGCTGTTCAGACCGCGGTCGCATTCAAGAAAATCAGATACGTATCTGATTCAGTACCACATTTGAAAGTGACCTGAATCTGATTCGAAAATGTCAGATTCAATGTGACTTGTGCTGTTCACACTGTCAAAAACAAATCAGATACAGGTCACATTTGAGCCAAAAAATCAGATTCAGGTCACTTTTGACTGCAGTGTGAACGTGAGCCGCTCCCTGAGAGTCAAAGTGAAAGTAAACTTCAGACTGACGCAGAACTCCTCTGTCTCCACCATTTTACAAAGATTAACAAACTCTGCTGAGAGACAGAAGTGAAGAACAGAGAAAGACACACCTGCAGTCTGTCAGCCTCCCTCTGCTCTCTCCTGTCCGCGTCCACAGAGCGACGGAGCGGAGACAGAGCCGAGCGTCGAGGCTGAAGCGTCTCCGTCAGTCACGGTGGCTGCTTGTACAGGTGTGCACTTTGACCCTGTGGTGGAGCTCCGTCAGTGAGGACTCGCTGTTCCTCCTCAGGTGTGATCCTCCTCCAGAGGAAACGCTCCTGTAAGTGCTGACGTTAGAAGAGACAGAAACCCGGAAGAGCTGATGTATTTAACCGAGGAGTGGCGCTCATGCTCAGACTGTCAGAACAGCGCCTCATGCCAGACCAGTTCTTTCTCCAACATCTTTAAATACGGGGGAACATTTGAAATGATAACTTTCTTTGCAGGATTTACCAGAGAAAGCACCGGAGTGAAGGCTTTAACCAGCTGAATGACTTTATCTGCTGTAAATCAGTGCACATTTTTCATGCTGCATATTTCATGTCATCAATTCATAAATAAATAATTTACATCATAAGCAGGTAACTGAACCACAGATTATTATCTATAATGTCACACAGAATAACCTAATAACACCATGTCCTCCTGAAATTATCCAGGTTTCCTGAGACCTTGTAAAAAGTGAAGTCCAGGCAGATCCTGGATCGGATTTGTCCCACACAGACATGGACGGGGGACGTGGACTCTCCACCCTCCAAATCCAACAGCTGGCTCTTGTCCTTGGTCCTCCAAGTGTATTTAAAAGCACAGATAAAAACCTCTTTGGTAAAAGCCTCATTTAAAGCAGTAAAACCACGTTTTAAAAACAGGAACACTTCAGACAGACGAGCACTATCATAAAAACAGTGAAAGACTGTCTCTCTCTCTGAGCAGAAGGGACACCTGTCCTCCCCTTCAGAGTTCAGGACAGAGATTAGACAGTTCACTGCCACGGCCCCGTGGAGGATCCTCCACTGGAGGTCTGCATGTTTTTCGTCAGTGGAGGTTTATAGAGAGACCTCCTGGCTGGTTTTGACACCCCCAGGTCAAGGTGACTCCTCCACGGGGTGTCAGTGTCCTGCTTCCCCTTGTTTAGTGTCTTCACCATCAGGTGATAAAAAGTCTTTCCAGAGGCTTCCTGAAGAGGGACTCGAGGATAGTGAGCCAAAAGAGGTCCTTCACAGTCTTTTAGGTCTGCAGTCAGCTGGATGGAGGGGAAGGGGTCCTGTGGGCTGGCCGAGGTTTCTCTGTTGAAGAACTCGACCAGCATTTGGAGTTCACATCCACTCAGCTTTGCCCTCCAGACTGGCAGCCAGACCAGCTGAGTTCTGCACCTGGGGTCAGCCCAGCTCCAACACCTGCCCAGAGTGGTGACCCCTGCTCCCTGGAAAAGAGAAAACAGAGCAGGACCCACCCAGCCAGGACAGTCCAGCTTTGTCCCATGGAGGACAGGCTGCCAGCAGCCAGTAGAGAGACTCTGCCTGTTTTGGTCTTTCTTTTCAACCAGGTCCCACACATTAAAAACACTTCTACACAGCAAATTCAGAAGTGTTAATTTAAATCCTAGGAAGTTAAATTCAACACTTTAAAAGTGTCTATATTGGTCCACACTAGATCGAGTTAAAATAACACTTTTGAAAGTGTTAAACAGTTAACACTGTGACAGAGTTGGAACAACACTCTTAATAGTTGAAATTCAACACTCACCAGTGTTGAATTTACCCAACACTAGTGTATAGTGTCAAAAATGAACACTATCATTGTGTTGTTTTAACACTGAATAAGTTTCAGATTATAGTAACACTATGGATAGTGCTAAATATTATACTACTACTGCTACTAATAATAATAATACTAATAATAATAATGATAATAATAAAATTTACAAAGAAAACCACACAAGTTGCAGTTTGAATCAACCTGTATTTCAAACAAGGACACTACATTAAAAACAGCATTGGCTTTGCAATAACCACAACACAGGTCACAAAATATGACAATGCGTCACAATGTATGTTTTTTCACACATCTCATTAGAAAACTGTTTGTCATAGGGTCTGTAATAAATCAACTCCTTAACTGGAAAAACAGAAAATGAATCTGCTCTCTCATTGATACAGTATGCACTGAAATGATCATCAAAATAAAGAGTGTCCACTCTGCAAGTCAAAATAAAAGCTTACACATCATGTATTATGATGTTGGTGACCTTTCTCTAATAGGAACTTCCATATTTGTTCCAGTACATACCAATCTGATATTCTGTTCCTTTGTTCTTCACCCAATTAGTGGTTGACACTTCACAGTATGCATTTACATTAAACACATAACTTAAAACATCGCCTCCTTCCAAGCTATCAATGGTTTCTTTCTTCACAGGACCAAACTCAAATCTCTGAAAATCAAAATTCTCCCAGTGGTAAGCTAGCTGTCACCAATGCTTTTGTGATATTTTTGAAAATTTTCACATGAAATGACGCTTTGGAATCAATCTTTTCTGTGAAAACAAAGATTTAAATAGTTTGTGGTGGTCCTTAAATACGTGCTTCAAATAGTATGTCATACCATTAGTTACAATAGGTGAAAATACAATATTCACAATCTGAATCAAGAGGAGGAACAGATTCCAGTAACGATTATTTCTTTCCAATACATCACCAAAAATAAGAGGAGCATTTCTCACAAGACACCACGACTGAGTTGCATATAGACCAAGGTCCTTGCTAGCATCATCTATTTTCAACCCGCTTGGCCTATTTCTTCTCTCAATACAACCATAGTTGAAATTTTGGATCCTCAGTGATAATGATTCCAAAGACAGATACTTATGGTTGACAAGGTATTGAAAGATAAGTTTGAGTTCTGCCCCTGGGGTCAGCCCAGCTTCAACACCTGCCCAGAGTGGTGACCCCTGCACCCTGGAAATGAGAAAATAGAGCAGGACCCACCCAGCCAGGACAGTCCAGCTTTGTCCCATGGAGGACAGGCTGCCAGCAGCCAGTAGAGAGACTCTGCCTGTTTTGGTCTTTCTTTTCAACCAGGTCCCACACATTAAAAACACTTCTATAAAAACTGGGCAAAGAGGACTTGTGTAAAAATGTGCTGTCCATTAAAAAGAGGTTAAAATCCAAAGTCAGATTTTTAAACTCTTTAAAATGCAGCATGACAGCGTCCTCCACAGAGTGTCTCTTGGTCCAGTTAACAGTCTTTGAATAAAGGACAGGTGAAAAGCAGACCCCCTGCTGGCTAGATGGACCAGGCCCTGGCCCCTACTCGTCTTTGGGAAGGAAGAGGACACTCTGTAGAACCCAGTGCATCTTATCCCAAATAAAATCCACTAAAAGACACTGTACCTGAGACAGGAGAGAGGCTGGAGGATCCACACAGGACAGTGTGCCACAGGGGGGACGAGACCAGGTTATTTACGATTAGGCTCCTCCCCCTGTAGGACGTTTCTGGGAGGAGCATTTCCATTTATTAAGACGACCTTTAACCTTGTCGACAAGGTCGTCCCAGTTTTTTTTTTGCGTGGTCTCATCCCTCAGGAAGACCCCCAGGTATTTCAGGCCGCCTCTGGTCCAGGTGAGCTCAGCTGGCAGCCTGAGCCGGTCTCCAACCATCACCAGAATCAGAATCAGATTTATTGCCAAGTAGGTATTTACACTTACAAGGAATTTGCTCCGGGGCGTCGGTGGCGCAGCTGGATAGTGCACTTGGTCAGTGATCAGGAGGTTGCAGGTTCAAGACCAGCTCCGGGCGACACATGGCGATGTGTCCTTGAGCAAGACACTTAACCCCAAGTTGCTCCCACTGCTGTGTCAGTGGCGTGTAAATGGGCATGAAAGGGCGTGAAAGTGTTAGCTGATACTGATGGATAACTAACATAGAAACTCTGAACCATCAGTGAGTGAATGTGAGAGCGAATGGGTGTGAATGGGTAAGTGTGACCTGCGGTGTAAAGCAGCTTTGAGTTGTCAAAAGACTAGAAAGGCACTATATAAGCTCAAGTCCATTTACCTTTTACCATCTTGGTGATCTTGGTGCAAAGTACAAATCACGGCCTCATTCCATCCCCAGTTGATCCTTGCAGAGGAGATAAAACCAAATAAACAAACAGTGTCAGTTAAAATCTTCACATCTCTCTGTGAATTTAAAAACACAATAAGATCATCAGCATAAGCATAAATCTTAAAGGCAAAGGACAACTGGGGAAAGACACACCTGTGAGTTTCTGCTTCAGCCGATGAAGAAGAGATTCCGTTAAGTATAAATGTATTAAAGGTAGACCTCTTGAAATGTGACATCCCATTTTCAAGAGGGACCTCATGTCTATGTGGAGCTAAAGATAGTTACTATAGATGTATAGAAAGATCATGCTAATGTCTGAAGTAACAGCTATGATGATTATGAACTGGAATGAGATGGCCAAATATGTGTTATGTCTGTAATTGTAGTTATTGAGGCTTCGTGACTCCACAGCAGCAGGCAGTCTCCACCAAGGATCCCAGGCCACCTACAAGACCAGAGCCAGAGACGAGTACAGAAATAAGACCAGGCTCTACGTCCCAGTTCACTGGAAACAGCCAGAATGTCCTGAATTAAAGTGACATTGTCACTTATGAGTCTGCCAGGGACACAGTAGGTCTGGTCAGGGTGGATTATGGACACCATCACCTCCCTCAGTCTGAGGACCAGAGCTTTGGACAGGATTTTATAGTCCATGCACAGCAGAGGCACCAGTCTCCAGTTCTTGATCTGCTGCAGGTCTCCCTTCTTAGGCAGGTGGGTGATGACGGCCCTCCTACAGCTCAGGGGGAGTTTTCCCCTCCGAAGACTGTCTGTCATAACCTCAAACAAGTCCTGTCCTGTGATGGACCAGAAGGACTTGTAGAAGTCGACAGAAAGGCTGTCCATCCCCAGGGCTCTGCCGCACTGCAAACTCATCATCGCTGTGAGGAGTTCTTGCAGAGTTAACTCAGCCTCCATCTCTGAGTTCTCCTATGAGCTGACCTGGGGGGGACCTGCAAGAAAACTGCTGAGCACATCTGGATCATGTGACCACTCACTCTTATAGAGGTCTTTGGAGAAACCAGAAGCAAACCTCCTGTCTCAGATGAGTCTGAGACCTCAAAGCCACTGCCTGTATGCAAACAGTGAATGATCTTTGTCCATTTTTACACTCCAGCCTAAAGAAAAACTGAGACCGGGCGTCCATCTGTGAGACCTTCATAAACCTGGACCTGACCAGAGCCCCCTGTGCTGACACCCCTAGCAGGTTGGCTATGGCCGCCTTTTCTGTTTGAGGGAGTCCAGATGCCCTGGATTTCCCGAGGACTCTGCTAAAGACTGCAGCTCTTCTGCGTCAAACTCCAGATTTTTTAAAGACCGGGTTAACTCTCCAGTGACACTGCGAGTGAACTGCAGGCACAGCTGTTGGATTGGTGTCTTACCAAACTCCCACTGCTGAGTGTTGGCAAAGGCAGGTCTGCTCTCTCTGTGGGTCACCCAAAAACACTAAGAAGAATTTCTGAAATCCTGATTGATTAAAAGAGCAGTATTAAAATGCCAATAAGCACTTTTCAAATGAATATTTTGAGTAAAAACAGAGCAAGACACCAAAGAGTGATCAGTAAAACCCTCAGGCTGGATAAAACACTTATTAGAAACATTCAAATGACGATTAAAACAATAGATGTGATCCAGTCTGGCTAAAGACAAACCTTGTCCTCTGAGTGACTCCAGGTGTATTGTCTCTGGTTACCACTGAACGTCCTCCACACATCAGCTGGTGAGTCTGGATGACCTGTGCCATCCTGCTTGAGGAAAAGAGGTGCTTCAGTGCAGTTAAAATCACCTCCTAAAACATCAAATCATCATCATCACTGTTTGTAACAGTGTTGTTTTAAATATTGAGAAATGCTGTCCTCTCCAGGGCGTTCGTGGGAGCATTTAAAAACACCAGTTTCAGATTTTCAAAAGTTGCTTTAACTTTCATTAAACCTCCTCTAAATCTCCTCTGAATCAAAAGGAGCTGTCAGGAAGCTTCTGGAAAAGCGTGTCTGACTCTACCAACCCTGAGCAAGAGGGAGAACTTTCACTCAGGATTCCTGTGGTCTTATTCCCAAAAATAAACAACATCAGTAAAATCAACAATAGTTCTCTTCTCTTCTCCGGGCAGGAGCCGATCAGGTGCCCCTCCTCCCCACAGCCAAAACATTTCTAGTTTTCAGAGGAGGTAAAAACAATGTAATCATCCATATCGTCCAGTCCAGGTCCTGCAGAGTCCACTATCTGCCTCAGAGTGGTGATACCTGTGGACATCAGGGTGTGCGTGAGGCCCGGGACAGAGTCCTCCGGAAGGTCCAGCTGGGCCCCGTGGATCAGAGGGTCCTCCGGGAAGGGCGCTCACCTGGATGGACCTGGACTGTGCAGGTACTGTGGTCTTTGTCCTCTAGGAAGAGTAGGAGAGCTGGATCTGGGATCTAAAGACAGAAACAAACAAATGTGTCAGGATATAGGGCTCAACAACTCAACACAACATCAGCACATTCATCAGACAGTCTTTCATCATGTCATCACAACCCTGACGCACAGTTTCAACAAAGAGTCACCCGCACACAAACACATGTCTGTCATTATTTACAGTGGGGAGGAGAAACTTTGGTCACCAAGAGGGCCACATTGTTTTTATTCTAACTGCACATTATTTAGTAGACACTGTGTAAAATAGAAACATTACTTATAAATTCATTAAGGGTTTAGATGACTACATCTGCATTTTGAGATCAAAAGTAAGTTAATACTTGATGGTTGAAGCAGCTATAAACAGAATCAAGGCCAACCAGAGCTGTGTTTCTTACTGATCACTTAAAAAATCATCACCCTCAGTGGGTGCATGATCATAAATGCACAATCATAGAAGAAAAGAGACATTCACTCACCAATAGCCCCTTTAGAAGAATTTCAACAAGAGCTACAAAGTGAAGTCTCTGTCTAAGCAGAAGATGTGCACCTCCAGATGTAACTTGTTGCTCAATAAAATCCTTCTGAGAGAAGTTTTAGTTGCAGGATTTCTTTTTCTCCATGATAAGGTAACCTGACACGAAAGATGGACAGCTTCATATTGGAAATATTTCACTAATTTATCTGTGAAGGAGCCGCTCGGAAATGTTTTCAGGGGCAGAACCTTAAAAAACAACAGCAGCTTGTGATTGGACGATCATTCGGCTCGTCACACTCATCACAGACCAATCCAAATCAAGCAACGCTGCTAGGTATGACATAGCATACGTAGCGGCTACATGTAGCAGCTAACGGCTAACAACAGTTAATGGCCGTTAGCTGCTACGGCTAACGGCTACTTCCTTTCCTTTCCCGAGGGTTGAACTCACGATTCCTGGGGCAAGAGGCAGTGACAGTGCCGCTGAGCCACAATGAGCACGGCTAACAGTGGCTAACAACAGTTAACAGCTGTTAGCCCTAGCGGCTTACTGTTGGGCTAATGGCTAACAACAGTTAGCTGCTACGGCCATTAGCCGTTAGCCTAAACTACCTGAAGACTATTGTTTCACATTAAATGATACCACACAGATGTATCATTTAACACTTATATGTGACATGAACCTCGCCAAAGACAATCCCTACCAAGTTTTCCTGGTAAACTTCTGAGGAGAGCATATTTCGCCAAGTATCGCTGAGTAACCATGACAACCACAGACTAACTGGCATGTCCGTGGAGGGTTTCCACGTCCTCTCCCAGTTTCCCAGCACTGATCCCCGGTCAGGAGAAGAGCAAAAACATGACTTCTTGTAAGACAAGCTTCAAGTGACGTTCCTTGCTCCTCTTTTAAAGAATAAATTGAACCCATTTCTGATAATAAAAAAAAAAAAAACGCAGATATTGAGACCACTTCAGAAGCCGCCATTGTTTTCAAACAAGCAGTCACTTCCTGTTGTCATGTCCGCAGCCCCCACAGCTCCCGCCTCTCTTCTCTGATTGGACCGTTAAGCATCTAGCCGAGTGAAGTCATTGGACAATGGAGGCTGGCAAGACGGATATGCATGATTTCAGAATCAGGCAGGTCCGTCTGCTCTGCAAGGCTAATGATAAGGCACTAACCAGACCAATATGTACCAGTAAGTGGGTAATATTACAGTCTTTTTTATTTAAAATAGACCTAACAGTTCAACAGAAGCAACTACTGCCAAGTAAAATGACATAAACTAAATATCCAAGTTATGACAAAAATGATCAGAATTGTTCGTAAAATAAACAGGACTATGTCATGGAAAATCCTTTTTAGACAAACATTTGGAGTAGATTATTATGTGATCAATAAGAATATTACAGCAATTAGATATAACAGTAAACAAACTTGTATCTGAGCACGAAGCCGGCCACATGTTTTTCAAACAAAGTTTATTTTTTCTATATTCACACATTATTCTATTATACTGTATTCTGTTTAAAAATATACATAACACTCTTTATATCTGCATTACTTTATCAGCAGACCAAGAATATTAACCTTCATTAATATTTTCAGATGCATATGTCCGCGATGTTACCTTTGTGGACCTGACATTAAATTAAACCATTGAGCCTGTTTGGATTTTAGCCCATGGTGGAACTTAAGTGCAGACATATTGTGACACAAACTGAGGTTTCAGATAAAAATGTTAAATTCAAGACGAAGAAAGTCTAAAACATCCTGATATAGCCTAGCTTAAAACCACTCAGCTAGTTTTAATTTAAACTGTGCTACAAAACATGCAACCTACATAAAAAAATTAAACTTTCAGATTGGATGATTAATTCTAAATTCCTTTAGGAATCAATTCATGCAACCATAATCTAGAACTGAAAAAGCCTCTCTGCTGATGCATTTTTATTTTCCAATTTTTTTACTCAAAATTTAATTCTGGTACAATTTGCTGGGGCATTTTTTTTTTTAAGATTTCATCTCAAATTTCCTTTTCTTTTTTCATCTTCATTTAGTGAAAGAATGAGCAGTCTTTGAGAAGAAAATGAAAATGTAGATTGAATTGATTGTGTTTTTATGTCATTAATGAGTCATACTATGCAGCTATACTTTTCAAATTGAATACTAATATTAATTCAGATGTTACAAGCTTCTCTGTTTCCACTCTGTGTTGTAGGTGTAGCAGGTAGTTTTTGTTGTATGGAGCACTTTGACTGCCCAAACCTCAGATCACACTGGATTACTCCATCCTGTTTCATGTTATGTGATACTGCTGCGGTTTGCTTTATACCAAATCACTTGGCATTTACTGCACAGTGTCACTTTATTTCATCTAAGTTGACATTTATTCACGTCTTTTTGCCGCAAAACATGTCACTTTATTTCATTTATATGCACATCTATTGCACAATATATTTTAAGTCACTTTACTTGCAATCCATGATATTGATAAAGAATATCATTTATGGACTTGTATTGGAACAAAACTGCTTTAATTTAAGTATGTAACTTGATATATTCTTACCTATATATTAAATTGGTATTCCCTGTGTTTCTTTGTCCTGTGCTGCTGTAACATTTGAATATCCCTTTTGGTGACCAATAAAGGGTTATTTTATACTAAAATTAAATCACCCAGCAAAATTACCATAGATTGTGATGCATTTGATCTCTGAGTACACGTTCATCAGAGTATGAGCCAAAAAGTCAACTATATATGTGTATACATGTAAGTAAAATGCATATTAAAGTTTTACAAAACAATTACAGCCAAGTACTCCAGACATTACTGCTAATTTATTAATTCACTAAACCACTGATCATTGTTATACTGTATTACACTTTAAACCTCATGTTAACCCTTCCTGATAGAGGTGTTGTGCCAAGGTACTTACCCCCGATAGGAAGTGTGTCCCCTGTCCGCAGGAGCGCGCACGTCAAGCGCTATAAGGATGGAATTTCACGCTATAAAATGGCAAATACTATTATTCAGATTGTTGTATGGATCTAGTGAGTGTTATCTTATTTAACCTTTTTTTTTGTTTAAGAGTACAAAATGTATCTACCATTAAAAACTAGTCCGTTGTTTGAAATTCTTGAAGTTGTCGAACTGTCGTCATTTCTTACACTGTGTAGCGCCGTGAAGAAAAGATCTTCCAAAGGATCTATACTCTTCACAAGTTAATGCTTTATCTCTCTTCATACCATGGTCATACGCTGAGCTTTGACTGCTCTTTGGGATACTTTTTCTTCGATGAGCCTGCTACTGCAATGTACGATCATCCGGAAGTTGTATCCACACTTTCAAAATAATAGCACGTAACCATGAAAAACGTGAGGCCTCGACCTAAAATTAAGAGGTATCCAAACACAAGCTAAAAACAATTGTATTCTTTGAGACACAGTTTGAAACCTAACTTTAAAGCTCTGCCAGCGAAATGGTTATAATAATAATCATACTACTACTACTACTACTACTACTACTACCAATAATAATAATAATAATAATAATGATAGTAATAATAACATCACTGCTACATTTCAGTGCATTGCTCGCACTATTACGACTGCATTATTCACTTGAAATGTTTTTCATAATAAATTGAAGACAGCCTTATCAATAGTATTTGTAATACCACATTATCTTTGCATATTAAAACCTGGCTATAGCAACCCTTTGATGTGCATTTTTACCACCCCTGAAAGCTATGTTTCCTTTACTATGTTTTGTTTTTTATCAGAATATGCAAATAACCAGAGTTCAAATAAGGCTCACGGAAAAATTATTCAAGGGGATACAAATAATTACAACCATATTTTCTAGCCTGCAAAAAGTATGTCCCTCTTCCTGCTTGGCCATGTCAAACCATGAACTACCCTCAGAACCATTTTTTATTATCATTTCATGGTCATTTCTAATAAAGCCCAAAACAATGGAGAGTTTGCACAGGTAAACTCTATTTGATCCTAAGATACAACGGGGTACAAATTATTTCAGACTATATCTCAGCCTGCAAAAATCTGTATCCCCTCTTCAAAAGGTTTTTATCATAAACCACCATCAGTAGCAGGCTCATCGAAGAAAAAGTATCCCAAAGAGCAGTCAAAGCTCAATGTATGAGCATGGTATGAAGAGAGATAAAGCATTACTTGTGAAGAGTATAGATCCTTTGGAAGATCTTTTCTTCACGGCGCTACACAGTGTAATAAATGACGACAGTTCGACAACTTCAAGAATTTCACACAACGGACTTGTTTATAATGGTAGATACATTTTGTACTCTTAAACAAAACAAAGGAGAAATAAGATAACACTCACTAGATCCATACAACAATCTGAATAATGTTATTTGCCATTTTATAGCGTGAAATCCCATCCTTATAGCGCTTGACGTGCGCGCTCCTGCGGACAGGGGTTAAGTACCTTGGCACAACATCTGCTTCAGGGCCAACTCCCTTACTGGTCGGCTGGTGATGAATAAAACATTGGAGTCCGGCTGGGGTCTCGAGGAGGTGTTCCTTTTATTTGTGTCTTCACAATGTACACTGCACTTTTGTTCTCTGACTTAACAGTATCTAAGGTCCGCTGCACTTTTAAGCTGCTCCCGCTCTCGGCTCCCTCGTTCATTCTCTCATACGGGCTCGTTCACACACACAGGCACGCGCACGCTCTCGTTCCCCTTCTCTCTCTCTCTCACACACACACACACACACACACACACACTCACACACTCTCACTGCTATTTCCTTAACTGAATATTTATTCTCATCATTTACTGCACAAATATGTCACTTCATTTCATTTAAATGCTCATCAGCATTATGTAGTTATTTATACCCTTCTACAAATCTGAAATAATTCACTTTGCTTTTATTATTATATTTGATGACTTTTAAAGCCCGATGTAAAAATGTGAGGTACAGGAATATTGCTTAGTCAGCTCAAGTAAATATGGGTCGATGGTCACACTGGCACTCACACCAGCAGCAAAAGAAATCCTGAATGACATAAACTAAACATCCAAATGATGAAAAAATAAACAGAATTGTTTGTAAAATAATAAGGTCATTTCATGAAAATGTACTATTTAGATTTGGAGTATATTATTGTGTGATCAATAAGAATATTACAGCAATTAGATATAACAGTAAACAAACTTGTATCTGAGCACGAAGCCGGCCAAATGTTTTTCAAACAACTTTAACTTCCTCTATAATCATACAATATTCTTTGATACTGTATTCTGTTTAAAAATATATCTAGATATCCTAAACAATATATTTCCCAGGTCAACACTAAATAAAAAAAAGCCCTTTTCTGAATTGAAGTCCTCATTTAAGTGGTTTGCAATGCATACACAATGTCATACAACAATAAGTCTCAATACAGTCAGACATGTGAAATTTGACACCTTTTACACTGAATTACACCATCCAAAATGATATTTCAATGACAATAATTACCCCAATTAGTGGTTAAGTTGAGTCAAATGTCAGCACCTTTAAGAAGACTGAGACAAAGAAAACACTCTTTATATCTGCATTACTTTATCAGCAGACCAAGAATATTAACCTTCATTAATATTTTCTGATGCATATATCCGTGTTGTTACCTTTGTGGACATGAGTAAGATCAAATTAACACTTTAATGCCCGAAAACACAAATTATAGCCAGAAAAATCTTCTTTTTTTTTGGAGCTGAAATGTTTATTTCACTTTCTACTGAAATCCTAAAAAATTAAATAATTCCATAAAGTTTAACATATATATTTTTCGTATCTCATTTTATACATTTGGTGTTTTTAAGTTAAAAATATACTCTCAGTTTACTCAATTATTTTCTTCATTTATTTTTAGTTTTTAGTTTTAACCAGCCTAAATTTATAAAATATTTAGTATTTTGAAGTTATGCATTTATTCATTCATTAATTTTCTACACCACTTATCATTTGGGGGGGGGGGGGGGGGGCTGACTGGTAGGGTAGACCCTGAACTGGTCACCAGCTGATCACAGGGCAACATAGAGACAGACAACTATTCACTCCCTAATGCAATTTGGAGTCACCAATCGATCTAATGAGCATGCTTTTGGTCTGTGAGAGGCAGCCTACCTGAGGAGAACCCAAGCATACACGGGAAGAACATGCAAATTCCACACAGAAGGGCCTGCCCGACCCGGGGATCGAACCGGTGACCTTCTTGCTGTGAGGCACATGCACTACCTGCTGTGCCAAGGCGATAGCCCATTAGTAGAGGTACACTAACCATGATTAGCCATAATTTGCCATGTCACTAGCCGGTTTGAATCCTGTGTCCCCCAAGACACTTTTGAATTAAAACTTTAAAACTACAAGTGGATAGATAGGCCTACTTCTCCTTCATCGAAAACATGTACGATGTACAAAGCACACGAATATTACTAAAATTACACACTAAAATTGACTCAGGAAGTCAGTTATATTTGAATGTTATGATTGAATGATTCCCCTTTGTTATTAATAGTGATTATATCTATAACTTAAAAGTTATAAACATAGTTTATTGTCATATCTATTATATTTATTTTAGTTTATCTTATCTTCTTATTGTGTTAGTACTGCCTTCTTATAGCCTTTGCCTTTTAACCCATTTCTACTTTTTGATTCTGTTATTTATTTATTTTTTTAACTGTGTTATTTACTTCGGTTTCAGTCTCTTTTACGTGAAATGACCGTTTTATCTTAATGTTGTGTCTATATTTGGGTCCTTCCAGCGAATGGGTGCCTTTTCTATGTTGCAAGTCCACCAAATTAAGTTATAATTACTTTTATTATTATTATTATTATTTTGTATTTTTCAAACTTAATCTAGCAACACACATATTTAACTATATAAAATGAACATTGGTCAATTTGAATTTATTTAATTTTATTTAATTTTTATAAAAATTTTTATACAGGTTTTAGGACAAAGATGGTTGCAATTTTTTCAGTCCTGTTACCTAAGTCAATGTTACATTTTAAAAGCATGTTTAGAAGCATGTCAACTAATTCCTTCATTTTCCCCTCAAGAAAGTGTCTCTTTTAATGGAATGGTTGGTTATATGTTCAAATATTTAATGTTTGTTACTAAAAAAATGATACTTTTAAACAAAAGTTGTATTTTTCTAAAACATCCAAAGCCATATTTATCATTTCATGGAGATCCAAAGCTCAATTTAAATAAATTTATTATCAAGTAAGCTATTAAACAATTGGATAAATGATGGACCAAACATAATTGAAAAAAGTTGTTAATCTTTTTAGATTTTTTAAAGAAAAATGCTTAAGTAACAGAAATGAACAAGGGGTAACAGGTATGAATAAGACGTAACAGGAATGAACAAGACGTAACAGGAATGAACAATGAACAACAAAAAATGCACCATAGATAGAATAGAATAGTTCTTTATTGTCACTATCAAACACTTGTTAGGCAACAGAGTTCGTACAGTGAAACATTGTTTGGCATCCTCTGTGGCAGCATGAAAGAGCAGTGAACATACTGAGTGGACAAAGTTATGAAAATAATTTAAATAAATACAAGTAACAAAGGGAACAACAAAAAGATGTGCCATGTGTGAACGCATGTGTGAAATTTGTGAAAACACCCAAAGTGTTGTTTGTGTTGACTTTACAGTGAGCTCTCCGAGGTGCAGCAGAGCAGGGGCCCAAAAATTCAATTATTAAATATTTTACATTTTTGATTAGGACTGTAGTTGATTAAATAACTTGAGAAAAAAAAAAAGTACAAGAAATATTCATCTGTTATGTTTTTATAGCACTTTTTGGGGGAGGGAGAGTACATTCTTGTCCTCTGATGACCTCAAAGGATCATAAATTAAAGCAACCCACAAGGGTTAAGTAATTTCTAAAGTAAAACTTAAAAATCAGCTGAATAGTGTAATTATTATTATTGTGTTAGTACTGCCTTCTCATATCCTTTGCCTTTTAACCCATTTCTACTTTTTATTCTGTTATTTATGTTTCATTTACTTCGGTTTTAGTCTCTTCTACGTGAAATGACTATCTTAATGTTGTGTCTATATTTATTCAACATTATTAATTTTTTTTCATCATTTTAATTGAGAATGGGATGTTTGCTGTATCTACACATTACCAATGATGAACAGTGATTATATCTATAATTTAAAAGGTATAAACACAGTTTATTATTCACTAGCAAGGACCACACCACAATGAAATGTGTTTGAGAATTTAATGAAGATTAGCAGAGAAGGTTGAAGCATATGCGTCTTGGTGCCGTGAGGATGAATGTTGAGTCTTCTGTGTGATATGAATAGTGCGCTCAGCAGGCAGAGACTCAGGATGGGGGTTCCGTCTCATCGGCCAGCACAAGCTGATCTTGCCCCCAAAAGATTATTAGATGGAGCTCAGCGTTATTTCTGATTGCGTTGGATATAAGTATGATATGCTTGAGATGACCAACGGCCGAGGACCTGAATGGTTCGGTCTGAAATCCCTTGCCGGGCTGCGGTGGATGCCGTGCCGATTCTGAAAGAATGAGTAGAGTAGAGTTCCAACGGTAACCCCGAAATATTGAGAATTTGGTGAAAATACTTCTGAAACCAGAATCTAGTGGCCATTCTCCCTGTTTCCGTTAAGAAGAGTGGGTCGCTAGGAACTGCTCCGGCTGCATACCTGGCGTTAATGTACTTTAGTTAAGGCTCATAGGGGCTGAGGTGGGAGTTGAGGCGAAAGATATATATCGGGACTTATCTTCCCATCTGATCAGTTTTGCTTCGTCGGAAATTGAAAACGAGTAAGTCGGAGGAGTTAATGATTATGTCAGATAATTTTGGACGATGGGATGGATTAAAAACGGACGAAGTAGGAGCAAATTCAGAGCATCTGAGAAAACCGAAAAAAGCCAACAGAAACATAGATTCTAAAGTTGAATCTATCATGGGAGAGGAGTATCCTGCACGGAGGGAGTTAACGCACAGGAGAAGCAAATTGGAGGTGAGAGGCATGCGTTTTGAGGTAGAAGGAGGCTCTCGTTTTCTCAAGCCTTTGATCAACATTGACATGTGGGAGTGGGAGATGGCGGCGCACTGGGAGCCGGTCATGAGTTTAAAGATGAAGTTAATTCCCGCCAGGTATGTCTGTATGGTAGAAGATCTGATTTTTTGGATGGTGTGTGCATGGGTAATGAAATTGCAGATGGACACGATGTCCAGAGAGGGAAAAGGTTGCTGATATCTGACATGATATGACTTGAAGCAGTTCCATCCAGTTAGATAAGCGGATAGAGTGCTGGGGGCTGAAAGGTTCATTAGCTGTGGTGCTAATTGTAGATTGTGGCTGAAAACGGTGGAACTGGCGTTAGATGAAAGTCCGATTATTGGGCCAACTGTCTGAATTTCTGAAAGGAGAAGCGAGACAAGGCGTCAGCGATAATGTTTTGATGGCCAGGAATGTGAGCAGCCCTGAGTATAAATTGGTGATGGGCAGAGATTAATGTAAGTCTACGCATGAATTGGGCTATGACTGAAGAATGTGAGTGATTTTTATTAAGAATCTCAACGACTGCTTTGTTCTCGGAGTAAATAAGGATGGATTTTCCTCGACCATTCATGCCCCCAGATGATAGTGGCGATAATGATGGGATAAAGTTCGTGAAGGGCGGATGAAGGAGACTGCGATTTTGAATCAAGGGTTTTAAATTCTGGTGGCCAAGTGGAAACGAACCATCTTCCGTTGTAATATCCACCAAACCCAATGGAAGGGGCAGCGTCTGTGAATAACTGAATATCTTCGGGATGAGTGACGAATTCGTCGTAAAAGAAAGAGATGCCATTCCAAGAAGTCAAGAATTGCTGCCACATGCTCATTTCCATTTTGCAACCATCATCAAGATCTATTCTATCGTGCAAGGAAGGTATAGCTGCAGCTTTTGCTAATAAGTTGGACAGAAAAGATTTTGCTTGAGGAATGATGCGGATGGCGTAATTGAGGTGTCCTAGGAGAGTCAGTAACTGGTGTTTGGTGCATCTATCTGCCAAGAGATAGTTGGAGAGGAGCAGGGTAATGCGATGGACTTTATTTAGAGGTAGAGATGCCTGGAGAGAGACGGAATCTGGAGTGATTCCAAGAAATTCGAGAGAGGTACTTGGACCAAATGTTTTCTCTTCAGAGAGAGGCACGCCGAGCTCTGAGAAGACTTTGATGAGGGTTGGTAACCCGAACTTAGGAGGTGAGGATGGAGGAGTTACGATGAGGAAATCGTCTAGTAGATGGAGCAGATACGGCAAACTATGATTGTTAGTTAGAATCCAGCATAGTGCTTCTGAGAGACTGTCAAAGATTTTGGGGCTGCTTCTGCAGCCAAAGGTGAGGCAGACGGAAAAGTAATATGCTCCCTTCCAGAAAACTCCGAAAAGACACCAGAAGTCTGGATGAATGGGCAAGACTTTAAACGTACGAGTGATGTCTGCTTTGGACAGCCATGCTCCTTGGCCTGCTAACCGAATGAGGGTGATTGCTTGATTGATGGTTGCATACTGCATGGAGAAATCTGGACTTGGAATGATGCTGTTAATGCTTGGGACATGTGAGCCGTGAGGGGAAGAGAGGTCGATAATAAGCCTCTTCTTCCCGGAATATTTCCTGGTAGCCACGCCGATAGGGCTGACTCGGAATACGGGGAAAGGGGGAGAACTGAATGGACCTATCATGAACCCTTCTTTTACCTCATGTGCTAGCAAGGTGTCAACCGTTTCAGGTTCTTTGAGAGCGGACAGAAGGCTGTGACAGGTGTGAGAAGTGGCTGGAAAAACGTGTATGTCAGGATGGAAACCAAAGGTGAACCCATTCAAAAGGAAAAGGACAAATTCTCTGTCTGGGTGATCTTTCAAAGCTGCAGCCAGGGCTTTTACCTTGACGGGTGTGCTGAGATGCCATGCTAGTCAGCTAGGAAGATTGGTGGGGTTGTGTGGGCAGGTACGTCTGGTGTGGGCGCCTCTGCAGAAGGAGCAGACGTGCAGGAGACGGCAGTGGGAGAAGGTGCATCTGAGGTGGTTCTAATTATTGCGCACCATTCTGCCGGCTTGGTATAGAATTTGTCTCCCTTTTTTGTCTATGACTTTAGGCATGGGCATATTGACTGTAGGATGGATGTCTAGGGGTTTGGGAATGATTGCTGGCGGAGGTGCGGCTAGAGACTGACAACCATGTTTCGCTGTGTTGTGAGGGGAAGATATGCTTGAACGTGGTAGGGCACTGATGGTGCATGCCGTGGCAGGGCGGGAGGGAGCTCCGCATAGCTCGCAGGAGAGGGAGGTGCGGGCTGCAAATATACGACAGTATACGACAGTAGAGTTTGGAATTGAGAGTTCCCCAATATGTACTTTGGTTATATTGCTGAATGCGGCCGGCTGCTGTGTGTGCGAAAAGCACGTGGTAAGTCTAAAAGCCTGTTCTGCCGAAACGTATGGCCATGTCTAATATGATGGACAAGTAATCATCAAGCTCATTTCTGCCGGATTGAGGTCCTTGGACCTAGTGGGCTGTGGGTTGCGAAGCTGCGCAGGACCGAGGTTGGTCTGCAGCTCTCTGGGCTGACTAAAGTTGATGGTGGATGGGTGAAGTAACAGGGCTAAATCTACATAATTACCAGAGAGGATCTGTTGGCGTAGTGCCGGTGAGACGGGTGAAGGACGGTTAATAGATGAAGCTGGCTGGATGGAAGGAGCAGCGGTAGCGAGGGTGAAGGTATTTGCAGAAGGTAAATGTACATTTGGGGGTTGGGGAAGGGAGGGGGTGGGGAGGGGGAGGGAAAGTTGATAGGACAGGACAGGATTAGGAAGAATTTGGAGGGGTAAGGAATAGCCGCTTGGTTGAAAATGCGCTCCGAGAGGAGCCGAAGAGCAGGCTATAACGGGAGGGGGAACAGAAGCCACGTTGCTGTGGTTGGCTGAAGGAAGAGTAGAGGAAGGGAAGTCTGGATGGTCGGATGCATGTGCACGGGGATTTTGTGAAGCTTGCGAACACAGAGAAGAAAAGAAAGCTGTGATGGCTTGGGAGATGTTTGCCATAGAAGGGGCAGGAATAGGATGTGATACGACCTGACCGCTGGAGAGAGCTGGCTGAGGCAGCAGATGGGGATCCGTGACGTCACTCCTGACGTCTCCGCAGGTAGGTGGCTCTGGCGGAGAAGCCGGAAGAGCGGGACTGTATGGTGCTGCAGCTGGGTTTGCGAAAGTTGAGCAGAGATGGATCAGTCTAGGTTTAGGGTCGGTGCGGCTAAATGGGATACCCTTCGCTTTCAAAAGACGACAAAGGCGAGCAATGGTCCACCTGCTGAAGGGCGATTCGGCTTGAGAGCGTGGAGCCGTTCGGGATGAGGGCGCTCTGCGCCGGTATGGAGAATAGACGGCATGCAGCGATCGCCGTGTGCACCGTCTCCGTTTCGGAGATCTTCGCGGAATGGAGCCGTGAGACCCTGCTGGAGTTGGAGGTATTGTGTTCGGGGAGTTTGTATGGAGATCACAAGCCTGCGGTATGGTGACCACCGAGCGTAGGCGGCGTTGCTGAGAGGCAAGGCTGTGATCGGACAGCGGTTGCTGTTCAGTGGGAGGGGAAGACCCGGTCTGGAGGACCTCGTCGTACAGGTCTCCATCTGAGTCATGCAGCTGGAGTTCGGACTCCATGGTGAGTAAACTCTCTGATGCTCTATCGTAAAGCGCAGTCTGTCTGAGTGTGGAAACAAACAGGGTGAAGTGGGTTGGCTGTGTATAAGTAGGCTTGTGAGGTGATTAGAGGAGTGGTTTTGGGTGTGATTTCCGGTGTGGTCCTGCTCCCGAACTTAAGTTAATTTATTAACTTTGTTTGTGTCTATTATATGATTTTTTAGTTTATCTTATCATCTTCCTATTGTGTTAGTATTGCCTTCTTATAGCCTTTGCCTTTTCATCCATTTCTACTTTTTGATTCTGTTATTTATTTATTTTTAACTGTTTTATTTACTTCGGTTTCAGTCTCTTTTACGTGAAATGACTGTTTTATCTTAATGTTGTGTCTATATTTAATCAACATTAATATTATTTTTTCATCATTATTTTACTAGTTTAGTTTAACTGTTTAACTTAATATTATTATCGCTATTTTTTTTTTTTAAATAACTTTTGGCTTTCACTGTGCACTGTGTTTGTCACTCACTTCCACCAGTCATGACTTTTATCTACTTTTATTCATTTTTCCATCTACTTTATTATGTGTGTTGTTTTTACCCTTCTTACCGTTTCCATCTCATGCTTTTACTTCCATGTTATCGAGGGGGCGGGGGCAATTCGTGGTATCATCCAGCGATTCCATTGGTCAAATCTTGGTAGGCTAAATGAGCGGTGATTCATTCTTGCAATTCTTAGTAGCAGTGCCTCCCGTGATTGGTCAAATCTTGGTTGAATCTTGGTAGCGATAATCCACCTGATTGGCTCTTATGTGACGGGATTTGTTCGACTTACGGGTGACAGGGAGCACCACCGTGCTGCCTGAAGTTATGCACACTAGATTAAAATAAATAAATTAAAAAAATATGATGATTTAGAGACTGACATTAACTCACTAACATTGATCCACATCAACTTAAAACTCAATCACTTATTCAGACAACTCAGTTGTTTACAACTATTTTAACTTACATAGCAGCTTTTGAGTTTTCTGCCCTCTGAGTTGGTAATACTGTTCAGGTTTACAGTGCAGAGCTCCAAACAGGACCTTTCATAACCAGAGCACATGGGGCCGGCGTCCTCCACCTGGCCACTCACTCATCTTTTCATTTAAAGTCTCCTCTCACTCCTCTCTTCACTCCGCCTGCCTTCCTGCTCAGCTCATTCAGCTCATCAGCTGATTAGGGGCGGGCACTCACTGAAGCTCTGAGCCAATCAGATTCTGACACAGCCTGTCTGACGCTCATCCTGCTTCTGTCTTACTCTGAAATCCTGTCTTTGCTCCTCCACAGTGGCCTTAACCTCAGCAGCCCTCCTCCACTCCAGGCACCTCCATGGTCTCACCAGAGTCCAGGTCCAGCTCCTCACCTGGTCCTGCAGGCCTCATCAGCACCTCAGTCCATCACATCAGAGATCCAGATGCTCAGAAGTCTGCTCCTCATCTTCTCCTGTATCCCTCACCACCACCAGGGTCTGGACTCCAAAGAGAGGTGTCAGATGAGGTCTTATTATCTCTGAATGATTTGATGTCTGATCCTCCCCAAGTTATTAATATCCTTTCCTCATTTGGCATTTTTCAGGCTCTAAAATAAATCTGAAAAACTGTCACCATGAAGCAGCATTAATCCAGAGAACAAACACAGATCCCAGTTGTTTCTTCTTTAGTATCTTGGTGTCCACATTTTCTCCTATAGCTTAAATGTCACATGTTAACTTTAGAGTGCTGTGAGACTCAGTCAATAAAGATTTAGAAAGGTGGTCCAAGCAGAAGTTCTCCTTCTGCTGCTGCATGTCCATAATAAACATGAATGTATAAACAAAGATACCACACCTCCTGATGACTGGAGGAGAATAAAAAGGCTGATTTCTAAATGAATCTGGAGCAGATGAAAATACTCCTCTCTGCCACAATAAGTCCAAATATAAAAGTCAATAAAATAAAAATATGAATCACAAAAACATTTTAATCATATTCCTGTCTTTAATGGTTTCTTTCCTGTGGGACCATAAAACAGCACTTTTTCTACAGTTTGACCAGTGACAGTGAAAAACTCCAGTTTGCCCTTCTGACCAATGATGGGACGTCCTAAACTGTTTGGTTCACTGGGGGGACTGCCGGCCCCTTTGGCTGCTACTTTAACCCACTGACTGACCGCTCCGTCCGTCTGTCTGTCCTGATAAGAGGAAGAAAAGGGACGATGGATGGACTACTGCACACTTTAAAACATCAAATTCAAGACGTTAAAACCATTTTTAGAGCTGGACTGAGAAAAATGAAGATGAATATTTATAAATCTCTCCTCTACTCTGAGCTAAAATGCTCTTTAGTTAAAGAGAGACTGTGATTCCTCTAAAATGTCAGCAGCCTTTGGACACCTCATGTTTGTTTGATGGAGGGAGAGCGATGAGCTCCCCCTTCGTTAGTGAGCTGTTGATTGATAAACCAGGACGTCTGGTGGGAGATGAGGCTGAGGCAGCCCTGAGAGCTGATTATAATCCTCATCATCCTCATTTATTACTCCAACCACCAGGCTGTGCTTTTGTTTGTTTGTTTGTGAAAAGGAAAACTCAAACAGTAATGGATGGATTCTGAGGACTTTTTAGGGCTTCAGGAGTTTCTTGAAGGATTTGTTAACAGAGCATGAACAGGGATGTTGAAAATAATGATTTGATCCAAACATCCTGATGCAGACAGAGATGATTCTGCATCCATGCAGAGACGTCCTTGTTGTGTGATGTGGTCAGACTTCAGTCATGTGCTCACTTTGGGCCCCTCAGGACCACCTGATCATGGTTTAGACCCCACAGCCTACCTGAGTCTGTTTGCTGACCATGTCCATCCCTTTATGACCACAGTGGACCATCTTCTGATGGAGACTTCCAGCAGCTCCATGTCTCAAAGCTCAGATCATCTCACACTGGTTTCTTCAACATGACGATGAGTTCACTGAACTCCAGTGGCCTCCACAGTCACCAGATCTCACTCCAATAGAGCACCTTTGGGATGTGGTGGAGCAGGAGATTCTCATCATGGATGTTCAGCAGACAGATCTGCAGCAGCTGTGTGAAGCTGTCATGGAGATATGGAGCAACATCTCTGAGGGATGTTTCAGCTCCTTGTTGAATGAAGGAGCTCTGGAGGTGAAGGAGGTCCAACCTGGTACCAGCAAAGTGTCCCTAATGAAGTGGCCAGTGAGTGTCTGTAGATGGTTCTGGTGAATTATCAATGATCCCACACACCATAGGTCTGAAAATAAGCCCTGTATGAGTTTAGAGCAAGAGCAGGAGAAGAAGAGAACATGAGGTTAATCTGATCTGATTAGTCTGATTATCAGATTCATTCATGTGCTGGAGGACGTGGAGCCTCCAAAATGAAGAAGAGGAGAAGATCACAAACAACACAGACACTGATGAAGATCAGCTCACTCCAAACTTGACTTGATGGTCAAAGTGGAGTGAATGTTGTGGAGCAGAAAGAGAGCAGTTTGTCTTTGTCCTGCTGTTGGATGGGCCCACTCCTCTCCAGTCTGTGGTGCTCATTAACACCCAGACAATAAACCAACATGAACATGAGACACAGAAACATCAGCTCAAATATAGAAGGCAGCGCTGCTTCACATCTTTCTGTCAGACAACTGAGCAGATTAGTGTTTGTGCTCACAGATGAAGAATCTGTTCAGCTCCATCAGTCTGAGAGGAAACAAGAGAAACAGCGACACCTGCTGGCAGAAAGCAGTGAGAACAGGAACTCTTCATCCTGAACAGGAACCTGGAGAAGAAACCAACTGCAAAAGTTAGCCCAGCTTTTGTTCTTTATCACACAACAAGAGAAGAAAACACAGATATCAAAGTGTGACAAACATAAAGAATAATGAGTTCAAATACAGTTATCTTCTCCTGAGTCTGTTGTTACTGTGATTAATGAACATAAACCGCTGAGTGAGCTCCTTATTCCAGCTGCAGCTGACGGCTTTTCTGAGTCTTTGACTAATTAACCAGTTAACTGACTAATTAACCAGTTAACTGACTAATTAACCAGTTAACTGACTAATTAATTAACCAGTTAACTGACTAATTAACCAGTTAACTGACTAATTAACCAGTTAACTGACTAATTAATTAACCAGTTAACTGACTAATTCGATGATGTTCTGATCAATAACTGAACCACTTTGATTTGATCATCAGCCTTTAAATCTGAGAATCCATCCATTATCTAAACCACTTTATCCCTCTAGGGGTCCCAGGGAGCTGGAGCCTGTCCCAGCTGACACTGAGTGAGGGGGGGTTCACCCTGGACTGGTCATCAGCCAAGCACAGGGCTGTCGTGTAGAGACATACACCCGTTCACACACAGACTCAGATTTAAGGATTATTCAGAGTCTCCAGTTAACCTGACGAGCATGTTTTTGGTCTGTGGGAGGAAACCAGAGAACCTGGAGTAAACCCACACATGCACGGGGAGAACATGGAAACTCCACACAGAAAGGCCCCGCCCAACTGGGGAGTCAAACCAGCAGCCTTCTCAGTCTGAGGCTGTAACAGGCCAGCCCGCTGCTCCAGCATGCAGCCCAAACCTGAGAAGGCCTCTGAGCTCAGAATCTGTCACTTTAATCAAACTTCAGTCAGATTTGAGTTTTTGATTCACGCTGGTGTTCATGTGCTGATTTCTGTGACTGTATCCTGGTGACTGTGGCTTTATTTCAGTCATGTGATGATGTCCTGTGGGGACAGGAAGAGAAACAGGCCGACTGTGAATCAGTGGAAACAGAGGGAAGAGATGGTTAGAACTCTACCTGCTCGCTGCAGGAATCAGCAGAAAATGATCCACACACTGGATATGATCCATAAACTTAATGATGAAGAGATTTTTTCACACTGATTGATGGATTGAGCTGCTCTGAGTCCATCAATATCACAAACTCCTCAGTCCTGCAGACCAACAGAGAGCCACATGATGGATCATTCACCTTCTTCACTCTGATGTGCCTGGCTGGTGTCTGTATGCCTGTAAATATTAGAATGGTGCCTCCTAGTGTCCAAAACAAGGAAGTGCATTTCTTTACAGACAGGTGAGACCTGGAGAAACTACCTGAAGTCCTTTAGTGACACAATCCAGCCTGTTCTTGTCTGCATGTTCATTCAGAGACACAGTCTGGACTGTTTGTGCAGGACAGCCAATAAATAAGACGGTGCAGAGTCAAAGGACTGGAGCTCATATGGTTCTTTTCTGGTCTCTCTGACGACTCAAAGCACTTTTACACCACAGGTCACATCTACACATTCACACCCATTCACTGTCACATTCACTCTCTGAGGGCTCAGAGTCTCTGTGTCAGTTAGCATCAGTGTTAGCTCACACATCCTCGCTCTTCAAACACATTTACACTCCACTGATGCAGCAGCTGTGGGACATTCAGATGTAATACAGGTACATTTGCAATTGCCACTGCCATGTTGATTACAAAACATTAATTAGACTTTAACAGACAAAAATAACAACTGACAGACAATTTTAAAGTTAAAATTCACTGGCTGCTGTGTCTTCTAGTCTGGCAGATCTGAAAGTCGGTTATCTGTGCAGGTCTCTGTATGTCTGAAACAGCCTGAAACACAGAAAAGGAAACAGCATCGTTACTCTTTAAATGAGAACCATAACAATTTGAATGTATTGTTGGTTTTAACCAGGACTGGAGTTATGACAAAGATCACGGTAAGTTGATTTTTCACAAAAGAACACACAATAATACAACAACTCAATCATGAACTTGTGTTTGTAATGTTTGTTGACTGTTTTTGTGATTTGGTGGTAAATCAGTTTCCCCATGGGGATTAAAAAAGATAATCTAATCTAATAAACTGAATAATAGTGTAAGAATCACAGTAACTGTAACACACTTTATTATCGTTAATACATGTTCATTGTTGACCTACATCTTTTGCTTTTTGTTGCTGGTGTTAGTGTACTGTGGTTCTAGGCCCACTGGGCCAATGATTCTTGCTCTGGAGCGGTGCTGCGCTGTCCGCGGTGCTGATCCTGACAAATGGCTTGGTTCAGCACCGCAGACAGCGCACAAGCTCTCAGCCCTCAGTGCAGGTCACTTGGAGGTGACAGGGGTCTTATTTCTTTGCACAGGCAGTTTATTTGGCACTGTCTCCTGTTTTTTAGCTCATGCTGCAAACACGATAAAATCTCCTCTGAATGTAGCCCACCATTATGTCTCATTCCACAGCTCAGAAATCTTTAGTGCCTCATTAAACAACCTTATACAAGCTTCACAAATTACACAGAACATCTGTTTAGGAAAACTCATGGCATGACAGGCTTGTGAAGCATGTAAACTGGGTGACATGTTATCTTATAAATTAAAAACAATGGTAAAAACAATGATTTCTTTTGTAAGCCTATGTTAATCGCAGATGGAGGGGGGGCCATATAAAATCTTGCCCAGGGCTCCACATTGGGCAGGGCCAGCTCTGTTCTGGGTAATAGTTCATTAGACAGATGTGTGAACATCAGGCCTGCAGCGTAGCATCGTTTGTTAGCTTACCTGTTGTTGCTTTAGATGTGGTCTAACTTTTCACTTAAATGTCTAAAAACAGGTCAAACTGTCACAGCCACACGACTCTACTTCATATCAGACTGATAAATCTGACAGCAGTTCATATTAAACTGATCAGAGCGTCTGTGTTTCATATCAGATCATAAAAACTCTCAGTCTGTTTGTCATGTGAGCAGAATTGTGCAGTCCCATGACTCAGGTTGACAGAGTGGGAACAGTAGATCTAAAAGCTGGTTTCATTCCTGCAGAATCACTCAGAAACATCAGGGCTCACTCGGCTGAATCAAACAGCTGCACCTCGGTCAGCACACTGTCACACGCTCTCTGAAATCCAGCACAGGAGTTCAGTTTTTACAGACAGGATGCAGATTTGAGATGAGATATTACAGAGGGGGGTCTCACAGGGACAGAGGGTCTCATGGAGCTTCACAGAGACATGAAGGGACTTCAGGTTTACCTGCTCCTTAAATATACGCACGTGGAAACCAGGTGTGGCCCCGAGCCCACACACGCCAGACTGCTGCTCTGATTAAAGAATGAAAAACAGCAAAAGGAAGAAGAATCAGAGTCCTGATGATCTGAACACTGAACTGTTATTATAATTCATTCTTTTATCAGACTAAGGAGAACAGCTGAGACCTGTTTAGCCTCTTAAGCCGAAATCTCTCATTTATTCTGATTTAAGACCCCCTGAGGCCTGGACCGTCTGAGCCTGACCCCAAAGGGAGGACTAACTCAGACCCTCCTCTCTTGGAGGCTAATCAGTGGTGTGAGATGTGAAATGTGCCCTAAGGGGTCGCTCAGTGTGGCCGTGGTGTGGCCGTGGAGGTCAAGGGTCATCCGTCTGGATGGTCCTCTGGAGTTGTGTGGAGTGAGCGTCAGAGAAAAATGAACTCACTGAACACTACCGAAAGGTCAAGGTCAAAGGTCACTCAAAACTCTTCAAAAGGTTCAACATTTATTGACAAGAAGAAAAAAAAACTTTGGATATTTACAATAAACTCAAAATCAGATCAAAAGTTGTGATTAAAAAATAAAATCAAGCATAAAAATCTGAATAAAAACTATTAAAGTAAAATCCAAAAATAATCCTATCTGTGAGGCTCAGACTCACAGGCCCTTCAAAAGTGTTCAGGAGAAAGGCCCAGACCCTAAAGGCCTTGTTAGAAGTTTTCAACAATTTGATGAGTTGGCTCAATCAGCTTCAAAAGGCTGCAAAAACTATTAATGTAAAAATTGTCTTTCTCTAAATTGAGCTTCTTTGCCTCTTTTTCAGAGGCAGCAGAGTCCAGTGAAACAAAGTTTATTAAAGATTCAGCAAAGTGAACACAATAACAAACATGTGAGCTCAGCTGCTCACAGTCAGCTCTGGTTTGCTGCTCTGTCTTATAAACTCTAAGTGTTGAAGCTCCGCCCCTTTTCTCCAAAGTTTCATCCTCCTTTTTAAAACTCTCTTTGACCGCTCCTCGTTTTAATCCTGTCATTTCTTCCATGTGTTTCCTTTCCCTCATTCTAATGGTTTCTATGTCTACTCCCTGTGTGTGTGTGTGTGCTGTTATGTTGCTGATCTTCCTCGTGCTCTTCCTCACTCTTCTGCAGAAGTCCTGGTACTTCCTGTTCTGACCTAAATGTCTCCGTCTGGTCTGTCTGGACTCTTTGGTTCTTCCCTCAGAGTTTCAGTACCACTTCACTGCACTGATAGAACTTTAAGTAACTCATGCATCTAAACAAATACTTTAATGAACTAAATCTTCAGAATTACAACTCCTGATACAAAGAAGACAGTTTAGGTGATTATTATAATTATTGTGAGGTTATATACATTGATCTGTCACTAGCTTTAGTTCTTACTTTAGTCCACTTGTCTCCACTTACCTCCCTTCCTTTGCCCACACACCCAACACAGCATCGTGTGGATTTGCTGTTCATCATGAGACTGGGGTCCACATTCAAGATTTCCTGCTGCTTAACAGAAGGTTTTTTCTTGCCGCCATGATGGAGGGATTCATGATTGGCTATATGGATTCATGTTGGGTGTTGGATGTATATATTTGTATATATTTGTATATATATGTATCTATGCATATATGTGTATCCATAAAATGAAGAGCTTTGTGCTCTGTTGTAAAGTGTCTTGAGATAACACTTGTTATGACTTGGCGCTATACAAACAAAGATTGATTGATTGATTGATTGATTGATATATAGCTTTAAATGCTGCCTAAAACTCCTTCTCTCCTCAGGTCTTTATGAGGCCTGTATTCTATCCGCTGCATATATAGTTATGAAAACACTGATTAGACATATTGATTGCAGAAATATTGACGAGAGACAAAATACCATAAGACGCCCTGGGGCTGTATTTGTCTGACTGTTTCTACAGTAACTGGGTTCAAAGGTCAAAGATGGAGCCCCTCCCCCAACAGATACCTGTGCAGGACCTGTTCTGAGGAAAAGGACCGTTCATGCTCTGGTAAAGATCCTCAGTTCAGAGGAAAACTACAACACATTTCTCTGCTCCTTCAAACTGGAGCAGAAAGGTCACTCAAACTCAAACAGCTGATGTCGGCAGATTTTCCACTGAACACGTCTGAACCACAACATGCCCCCCCACAGTTTAAGGTCAGAGGTCACATATGGCATCAGACTGTTACAGATGAGTTCAGACACACGGACACAAAATAGAATCAATCAGTACAGTCTGATAAGAAGGCCAAGGTCAAATGAGAGACACAACATCAGATTCAACAATGACATCAGCGTTCAGCTCTTCCAGCAGAGGCGTGAGAGTCTGGAGGTCACAGCATCGTTGTTGGAGGTCAAACTCTGAGGGGTCAGCAGCTCTGAGTGACAGTCGTCTGGTTTTACCTCCAGTGAGTTTGTTTCTGAGAATCACTCTTTAGATTTTGTTCTTTGACTCTGAAACATCCATCTGCACCTCTCTGCTCAGTGATACTGTCTGTTTGTGTTGACCTCTGACCTCTACTGATGAGAATTAACGCCTTCAGAGCCTGGACCCCGCAGACCAGGACAATCACAAAACAGACATGTAGAGCTCTGTGAGCACAAAGTGACTTTGAGGCTCAAAAACATGGATTTTGTGGAATCATAATATTGATGATTAATGGTCGTAAACAAGTGTTTTGGATAATCAGTTGGTTTGGTCAGTGCTTTTCTGGCTATAATCAATGTTATATCCAATAATTACTTATATATATTTGACTTTATGATCAATGTTGCAATCAATGATTCACTTTTATATGATTCACCTTTATATTTACTGTCATTTACTTATTTTTATGTATCTTCAAAGTCGTAGTTTACTTATGCCTTGCTTGTAGTTTTTTTATAGAATGAATGCTGGATTAAGGGGTTCAGCTTATATGCTTAAGGGTCTCATAAATTTATGTTAGATATTATGTGCCTTATATTCTCATTCAAATGCTTGCCTCCTATAATCCTCACACTCACACACACAGAATGTATTAGAAGTATCACAACATATATCACACACACTCAAAGAAGGTAATAGTTAAGATTGTCACAATATATGCTTTATAAAGTATCAACAACATATGCCTGATAAGTTCACAATAGTGTTGTAATTTTCTAATCTCACAAAGTAGAAGTTAGACTTTTTCACACAGTATATTTTCATGTAATGACTTCTGACCTATTGAAGGTACCTGGTTTAGTTACATAAAAGGTTCTTGAAACAGAGTTTTCCCCCCCATGGGGCTGAAATACAGATCTAATGTCTATTCAGAGATATGGTGAATCTAACACCTCTGAGAAAGAGGCTAATAAGAGGAAAGCCCATATTTGGAAAGCTCACAGAGAAGCCATTTTGAAGCAATGAAAAGAGCCAGCAGACGCCATCTTGAGAGATAGGGTAGGGAAAAATGCCAAACTATAGCCATAAAAGGAAGCAACTCTGGTCACCATTGGATTTGTATGACATCCTAGGGAAGGGAAATTCACATAATTAAGTCCAAGTATGCATAAAGTAAATATTAATCAGAGGGGCTGGAGCAGCAGTAAGAAGGGATGGTACATTTTAGCAGTGAGGGAGGAGCTCCACCCAGAGATAAAAAGGGATGTATCGCAGCTCCGTGGTGTGTTTTTGGGTGTTTGGTTCCACGCTTCATCTCCACCCACAAGTTTGTTAAAGATCCTTTTGAGCTTTAATAAACTGGTGATACTTGGACTTCTTCTGCATGTTGTGATTTCTTGGGGACCTGGAACTTATAAAATTGGAGTATAACTTTTTCCTAACTTTGAGGATAAAGATTGTGACTTGGATTATTCCTTTTTCCTTCTATTGGGGTTAAGGAGCATAAAGTGGAATATACTTTTTTCTCCCTCTTCCTGGAAAAAGTCGATATATTGGAATTTAACATTTCGGATATCCTTGAGTTTCGTTTTTGCTTCCATTTCGAGGGAGTAATTTGTCTATCAGCTCATACAGTATCTAGACAGGATAAATTTGAGACACTACAATATGTCTTCATTTAGCTCTGACAGTGTTGCACATGTGACCTCAGCAGATCATGCTTCAGTGGACATGTGTGTGTGTGACTGTGTGTGTGTCCTCAGTGAACGAGGAGTGACCTTTAACCTGCTCCACATCTTCAGGGTTTGGATGAACTCAGAGCTGTTTGACAGCAGGGCTCCTGAACAATCTCTAAAATCACATTTAAGGCTCTTTCAGAGCTTTTTGAGGCCCCAGCAGAGAAGAGTTAGGGCCGCTCCTGCTCGGCTAAACAAACTGTCCTCGGTCCAGCTGTGCTGTGTTCAGCTCTTTGTTCTATCAGGGGCCTCCATGCTGATCTGTTCAGGTCAGTTCAGGTCTTTAATGAAGACACAAGTCAGGAGACTGAATATCAGATCAATAAAAGGACACCAGGACACATTTTGACCCACAGCAGGAAGAAGAAGACATGAGAGAGGACACGCCTGCATTTGGACAGAGACGTCTGAAATGCTCCCTGAACAAACATCATGTTGCTGCTGCAGTTTGTTTCTGCTGTTTTCTGAAGAGCCTTTAAAAAAGACTCAGACAGGTCTGATACAGGGGGTCTCCGTCAACGGGACGTCAGATGATGAAGACCTCTCAGGAGGAAGAAGAAGACCGGCTGAGACTTTAGAAGGCCTCAGGTTTCAAAAACCAAATGTGAGACTGTCAGACTGTTTGAGGATCTGCAGGGACCTGAACAGAGTCTGTGTGGACACGTCTCCAGAAGGACACAGCAGCAGGACGTCCCAGTCTCTGAGTCACTGACTGTTGATGAGTTCACACATGGTTAGACCGTCCATGTGGCAGAGAGTCCTCTGAGGGTTTCTGCTCCAACAGGAAATCATCTGCTGCTTGTTGGTCCTCTGGTAGTGATGCTCAGTCTCCCAGGAACACACACACACACACACACACACCCCAACACACACCACCACACACACACACACACCCACACACACACACACACACACACTGCTGCTGTGTCCTCCTCTCTGAGCAGCAGATGATCCTCTCCTCAGTTCCTCCACCTGTTGGTGTAAAAACAAAACCCAGTGGTTAGAGTCCAGAGAGCTGCTGAGTTGTGGTCAGAGCAGAAGAATGAATCAGGACAGCCCTCCAATAACTGAGGTCTGTCAGTCTGAGAGCAGAGAAAGTTCTGAGGACTCTCTTCAGTTCAGGCTGAAGCTGCAGCTTTGTTGGATCTTCATCTGTTTGCTGAGTTTTCACTCTGCTCTGTGTCCAGCAGACCAAAGCCTGTCACATGTTGTTCTGTAGTGGTCCAGCTCTAGGGATGGGCCCATGATGAATTTTGGGGCCACAGGTACAGTCAAAGAAATAATCTGCTCTTCATGATAATATTGATTGTTCTGCTACATTTCAGCAGCAGCATGAATGCTTCATGTGTTTTATTTTTGACTTCCTGTCTTTGCCTTTTCTGTCAAATGACAGCATTAATGTTTGTTTTTAAAGGAAAAGAGAATAAAGTGATATTTTCATCAGTGTTCACATGTTCAGCTCATCAGCAGCAGCTGTTTCTGGTTCAGAGGTTCAGAAGGGAGTTTGTCCTCGTTAGTGTTTTGGTGCTGGTTGTGTCCGTGTTGTCGCTGCAGACTTTTCTCTTCTCTTCAGTGGACACAGCGCCGACCTGCTGTGTCCCAGTTTGGTGTGTCTGTGGCTAAAGACGGCAGATGAAGCTGAAGCTGTGACAGGGTCAGTTTTTATCCTTTTTTAACTTGCATGGATATTATTCGAGTTTCTAGTGTGTGTGTTTTCCCCTGGGACCTGAATGCATCCTCCTGATTTGGCTGATGAGGGACCGGTGCGTAGCCTGCAATCAGGCACCGGTGTGCGCAGCCAGGGGCACACTGTTCAAGAGAGCAGCAGTGCAGCAGAGACAGGAGAGAGCGACGGACAGAGGCAGCAGCAGGAGTGGCAGAGCGCAGCGCCGGACAGAGCACGGGCTTCAGAGGAGCACAACCGTACAGCAGACCCACTCGCAGCCAGGGGGACAGCAGAGCCACGCCGTTCACTGGGACGAGGGAGTGAGGGATCCTCTGCGGAGACGACTGTGCAGAAGAGCTGATGGATACGTGAGGGACGCGCTGCTGGACAGTGGAGGGCCTGTAAGAAGTGAAGCCACGCCGATCCCGGGAGAAGAGCAGAGCCGGCGCTGGAGGTGACGCAGAAGTGACTGGAGGACGGCTGTGTGGAGAAGCAGTGGACAGACGAGTGAGGGGAAGAGTCGTTGGATGACAGAGGGGTGTGATTACGATGCACCCCTCTCTGAGTTAAGTACCCTCACAGGACATTCTCTACCTCCGTCTTTCTAAGACATTTTAGTATAGCTTTTACCTTGTTTTAACTGGGGATTTTATTGGGTTTTAGAGTGTTCATGGTCTTATGGTGTTTTAGTCCCTTTTTCTACTGGTGTTTTAGTCCCTTCTTATCTTGGTGTTTTAGAGCTCAGCAGACACGGTCCTGACCCTGTACCAGGGTGTGTTTTATTTAGATGTACATGTGTAGTGCTTTTCAGGTGATTGCTGTGCTTGGGGATTTACTACTTCTACCTGGTTTCAGTCAAAGGATTGTAAAAAAACAACGGTGTCTGACTGCATGTTCTACTCCTTTCAAGGGGCAGAGTAAACGGACTGCCAGCTGTGAAGACATCCAAAGGGACCACCACCAAGGACTTTGGACTGGGTTTTTTTATCTTGTTTTTTGATAATAAACTTAATGTAAACCCCTGAAACTCGGTCTTTCTGTAACTCTGCTCCAACCTGATTTTATAAGAACCTGTGTAGTTTTAATGGAGTCCTAGGCTCTTTTAATCCTAGGTGGCATTGTCGGCCTTTTTAAATATATCTTTAAATATCTTTTTGACCTCACCTGGGGACAGAAGCACCTGATGTCACTTTGTTGATGGTCCCTGAAGGTCACACAGCTCTGGACTCAAGGTCCAGGTCTGTGTTATAAGTGTGGGAGAAACACAGGCTGTTGAAGAGCCTGAAGGATTAAACAGGACTTTTTAACCTGCAGCAGACTATGACACCGTCTCATCGTCCCAGCCCTATCACCAACAGCTGGAGCTGCAGCTACCGTGATATAAGAAGCAAAGGCTCAGCAGGTCACAGCAGGTGGACTAAAGAGCAACAGTTTCACAGAAACTGCACATTGTAGGTTTTGCTGAACGCCACAGAAATCATCAGGCAGGAAGAAATTCAATTTCCCTCAGACTCAAAAAAGAAAACAGCTGAGAAATCAGAGATTTATATTCTGGGATTAACGGTAAATTCAACTCTACTTACTCCAGAGTCTCCAGTCTGTAGTTTAGATCCTTCTGAAGATCACACAGCAGCTTCACTTCTGAATCATGAAGACCGTTGTCTCGCAGGTCCAGCTGTCTCAGATGGGAGGGGTTGGACTTCAGAGCTGAGGCTAAAGAAGAACAGCTGATCTCTGACAAACTGCAGCTCCCCAGTCTGAATAAAGAAGAGAATGAAGAGAAAAACTATTTAGGATCCAATCAGATGAGTCCACATCACACAGTCTGCTCAGCAGAGCCAATCAGCTGCTGCTCTGCCTCCTGTAGTTCAGTTTGTCTCAGCTGCTTTCACACACGTCTTGATCCATTCCTCCTGTTTCTCTAAACTGTAAACAGCAGAGCTCAGATTTTTCTGTCAGGATCAAACATTCACATCTAAACACTTCAATCTGAGCTCACAGTCAAAGTCTGCTGTCACATGGTCCACACTGCAGTCCAGATGAACTTCATTAGAATTAATGATCAGAAAATGTTCAAGAAGAAAAACTTGATCCCACCTGGACAGGTGAGAGAAGTCAACAAGCCAAACACAGAGAGACTCCTACACACTGTGGTCTACATGTGCATCTCCAGAACCTTCTTTGTTCCTTCAAACATGTTGGAGCTCAGACCTTCATCAGGGTCGAGCTGATGCCCGTGGATGTGGTCTCTGGTGGTTCTGGTCCTGTGGGTTTAAGGCCCGTTGTGTTGTTGGACCATGTTGGGCCCCTGGGCCTGGATTGTTCTGCCCACTTCTTCAGGCCTCAGGTTTCCTCATGTTCCTGTAAATGTTTCTCTTCTGTGAGCAGTGTTGGTCTGAGGGACTCCAGCAGAGCTCCTGCTCTCTCCTCTCCGGTTCTTTCAGCTCTTTGGTTCATTATTCAGTTTGTGTTTGTCTGTGAGGGTTCTTTCATTTAGTTCTGCTTCTTTTTTCCTTTAGTGCTGAAGCTCTTGTGCTTTGTCTTCTTTATGTTTCTGTTTGTTTGTCAAAGCGCTTTTGTAGACCTCTATTTGAAAAAGTGCTATCCAAATAAAAATATTACCTTCATTATTTATTATTAAAGAAAAAATGAAATTCTTTTCTCGAAAACAATTTCTATATTTTGCTTTGAAGCAAATATTTGAATAAATAAAACAAAGGGATACATTATAATTAAAAAAAACATATTTCCTCAAACATCCTTGATCTTTGGACAGAAACTACATTTTCCTTTTGGAGTTTACATTTGAACACATCACATCAGTTCTCCTACAGGACACACTTGGTGTTATTTACAATAGAAGGAGAGTGGAGATATATCAGGAGGAGCTCAAAGAAGTCTGAAATGTCAGCATATCAGATATCAACAAAAATCCACCATCATGCATCCCTACATATGATCAGTCAAACATCTGGACATGAAGATGGTTCAGTTAATAATCACACACAGAAGATCTACAATAGAAACAGAGAACACATGAACTGACCTCAGAACCTCCAGTCTACAGTTTGGACTCTGCAGAAAATCACACAGCAGATTCACTCCTGAATCCTGAAGATCCTTGTTCCAGCTCAGGTGCAGCTCTCTCAGATGGTAGGGGTTAGACTTCAGAGCTGAGGCTAAAGAAGAACAGCTGATCTCTGACAACCTGCAGCTCTGCAGCCTGAATAAAGAAGAGAGAATGAAGTAGGGCTGTCACTTTAGTGCATTAATTAGATTAATTCATTACACCGCAAATCAACGCATTATAAAAATTAACATAAGATTAATTATAGCACACTTGAGTGGCAATTCAATGTGAATTTTACCCAGACACAAGCACTTTAAAATTGACACTTTGAGGGACCCGTACACGGCAGTGGCATGTCACTTCACACATGCGTTGTTAGTCAAACCAAGCAAAGCAGGACTGAGGTGACAGCAGAAATGGACCTGACTCAGGCGAGTGAGGCGAGCAGTTCTTTGTTAGGGCCTTTAAACGGCAAGTTTATTTACAAAAAAAAATGCAGACGGGACAGTCAACAAGAACACGGTAATTTGTCCAAACAAGTTCCACTGCGAGGGCTACTGTGAGCTCACCTCGCCAACCCACGCTAAGAGAACTTGGGAAACGAATGAGTAAAGCCTCCACAGAAAAACTGACAAACTCAATCGTAAAGTGGGTTGCTGGTGATTGCAGGCCAATTTCAATCGTGGAAGACGAGGGGCTAAATGAGGCCTTTCAGATAGTGTCGTCAGACGCAACTTTTAAGCTACCTTGGAGAACTACACGATGAGAAGGTTCTTATTTTATTGTTATTATTATTATGCCCACAGAGAAAATCGATGAGAAAAAATAGAATTCTTTACTATAAAACAATTTTTAGATTTTGCTTTGAAGCAAATATTTGAATAAATAAAAAAAAAACCAAAGGGATACATTACAATAAAACATATTTCCTCAAACATCCTTGATCTTTGGACAGAAACTACATTTTCCTTTTGGAGTTTACATTTGAACACTCAGGGCTCTAATTTCCTGGCGCAACTCAGGGTGGCGCAGCCTGGCGCAACCCATGCAGTGGTAATTTTGTCTGGCGCATCGCCGTGCGCAGTCAATTTGACAATTAGGTAGACCGGCTGCGCCGAGATGGGTGTGATGGCACACCAGGGGGAGGTGTTGAAAGATTCAGCTTGGCGCAGTGACAATTTCGTACCAAAACACCACGCGTAAGGTGCGCTGAAAGCCCGCCAGCTCCAACCTGGTCTATTCTCGGCGCAGACGAGGCGCACCCCGGGCAGTGGTAATTTGGCTGACAGGCGCACAGTGCGCACACGTCACCAAAACCTCACAGGCAGGTATCCAGAGTGTCAGGCACATTTCAATGCAATAAACAATCACAGCAACCACTATTTAATGTAACCGTCTGAACCAGCACATACATTTGTATCTATATAAATTGTCCCGTCACATCTGATGTCAGATCAGAGACGTTTGTCATAATGGAAACTCAACCTGACGGCAGCTGGAAGAGTGACGCACACTAACGAGCTCACATCTCTCAGCCAACCACAAACAGCCACATCATCTGATACGGAGTATCCGGCTTCTCTCATTTCATGAAATTCAAAAGAAAAGAAAAAAGAGAGAGACGCTCTCTGAATAAATGTAAGTCACTCGGTGTCTTAAGGATTTACCTGTGATTGCCCATATCTTCATTCTTAATGTGATCTAAAAAGATGGAGTACATTACTGCAAGGAGAAGGAGGAGGAGATATATTTTCACCTATGGCGCTGCAGGTGGATCACAAGCATGATGAATGGATTAGCCTGCTGCTGTGTTTAAATGTAATTATCACTTAATTTTGTACTCCTAATCATGACAAAGGAACAGATTACATCTGTCCCGCGAGGTGGTCCACACGGTGACGCGCATCGTGGCCTCCAATGCGCAGCCCGGTGGCCCCTGCGCTCTCCCAGTTGCTGTAAAAGTGACAGCGACTCTGACCTTCTTCGCCACCAATGTGAAATTGTCACTGCGCCTCACCCGCGACGCATTTAAAAGCGAAGAGAGGCGTTCATTTGATTGGTGAGGATTACACTCGGCTGTATTAAACCCACTCACGCCTCCTCTCCTCCCTCTCTGCTACTTGCGCTGGTGGGAAGGACGGAGGCGTGGGTGCGCCTCCCTGTGCCAGACTGCACCATGCACGAAACTTGCAAAATGCCCTGGACACACCCTGTTGGCACGGCGCTGTGCAGGCGCAGTGCAGGGCGCTGCGCCCCGCCTGTGCCTGGTATACACAATTAGAGCCCATAATGATGAAACTGTATATATCTGTCTAATTAACATTTTTCTGAGCTGTCATTGAACACATCATTATATAACTGTTACTGTCTGCTCATTAAGGTTCATTATGTTTGTTTCCAAGAGTGACCCAGCTGACATCAGCAAGGACTTATAAATGGATTAATATTTCAGACCAATGGACTTTAGACACAAAGGTGTTTTCTTCACGGCTGTTCTGAGCAGATGAGGAGGATTTTTCCTGCTGCAGGAGACAGTATGTCCTGAGTCTGCTGTGGAGTTACCAGAGCTCTTTATCCAAGACCACGTGATTAGGTTGGACATCATGATTAATCTGATGCACAGTGCTGATGTGCTGAGTTTACATTCCCCTCTTAGACCTGATGATTGTTTGTACCAGTGGTTTAATAAGATGATGCTCTGTCACATGACCCATGAAGCTCGTTAGCTGTATTGATGAGATCAGACATGATTGATTTTCAGGTTTGTCAGATGCTGAAGGATCTTCAGCCCGACTCACACCTCATATCAGAGGAAGAGTCCCTCACATTACAAGTGTGGGTGCATATCTTTGAATATCCTCTCAAAGCAGTAGTGTGATGTCTGAACTTTAGTGCATCACTGCTGACAGCAGGAGTTTCCTCAGCCCTGTGCACTGACTCACAGGCACAAGCACAACTTTCCAAGTGGACTGTGATTTATAAAGGGAAAAGTGCTTGCAAGTGTGCACATGCACGGTTTTATAAATCAGATTTTTTTTTTTGGCGCACGCCGTTTTCAGCTTTCGGGCGCAGGTTCACTTTTGGTATGGATCGTACGCAATGTTTTATAAATATGGCCCCTGATCTTTATTGTGGGCCTTTTTATTGTCACCATAAAGACTGGAAAGAATCAAAAAGAATCATCTCTGTTCATGACTGTCACTGTCCAATGAGCATTTGTGTCTGCTGTGTGGGTTATAATCTTTCCTGGACAGGTGTTGGACAAACAGACACTCCGCCGAGCGTGAGGAGACATGACTAAATATTATTCAACCCCCCTGGTTGGTCTCTACTCTGCTCACTGTCTGTCAGCAGGTTGTTACAGTTCAGTTTGTTCATCTGAAGAAGTTTAACTCTACTGTGAGAATTAAATCTGACATGAAATGAACATGTGAACAGGAAATGACTTCAGTTTTCATGAATAAATGTCTGTATTTGAAAAGAATACATCTGTCATTTATTGTTGAATCAGATGTTGTTTGTCTTGTTTCCTGTTTCTAAAACAAACAGACTGTCACAATAAGAGGAACACATCAGTTCTCCTACAGGACACACTTGGTGTTATTTACAATAGAAGAAGAGTGGAGATATATCAGGAGGAGCTCAAAGAAGTCTGAAATGTCAGCATATCAGATATCAACAAAAATCCACCATCATGCATCCCTACATATGATCAGTCAAACATCTGGACATGAAGATGGTTCAGTTAATAATCACACACAGAAGATCTACAATAGAAACAGAGAACACATGAACTGACCTCAGAATCTCCAGTCTACAGTTTGGACTCTGCAGAAAATCACACAGCAGATTCACTCCTGAATCCTGAAGATCCTTGTTCCAGCTCAGGTCCAGTTGTCTCAGATGGGAGGGGTTGGACTTCAGAGCTGAGGCTAAAGAAGAACAGCTGATCTCTGACAACCTCCAGCACCACAGTCTGAATAAAGAAGAGAGAATGAAGAGAAAAACTATTTAGGATCCAATCAGATGAGTCCACATCACACAGTCTGCTCAGCAGAGCCAATCAGCTGCTGCTCTGTCTCCTGTAGTTCAGTTTGTCTCAGCTGCTTTCACACACGTCTTGATCCATTCCTCCTGTTTCTCTAAACTGTAAACAGCAGAGCTCAGATTTTTCTGTCAGGATCAAACATTCACATCTAAACACTTCAATCTGAGCTCACAGTCAAAGTCTGCTGTCACATGGTCCACACTGCAGTCCAGATGAACTTCATTAGAATTAATGATCAGAAAATGTTCAAGAAGAAAGACTTGATCCCACCTGGACAGGTGAGAGAAGTCAACAAGCCAAACACAGAGAGACTCCTACACACTGTGGTCTACATGTGCATCTCCAGAACCTTCTTTGTTCCTTCAGACATGTTGGAGCTCAGACCTTCATCAGGGTCGAGCTGATGCCCGTGGATGTGGTCTCTGGTGGTTCTGGTCCTGTGGGTTGAGGGCCCGTTGAGTTGTTGGACCATGTTGGGTGCCTGCACTCGAGGAAATCAATCCTACATTCTGCTGATGTCTACATCAAATATTTCTGCTCCACTGGTTGGAGGACGTGTTCATTCCTGCAGACACCACTTATTCACTGTTGAAGCTGTTATCTGCCCACTATGACCTCATGACCCCACATGTGTTTGTCCGTGTTTTATGGAGGACACCAGGAGACTGATTTTCACACGCCTCAGTGGAGATTCATTTGTTTTTTTATTCATTTATTTACTTTACAAGATACGAGAAAGTTTGTCATTGTGCATGTTGAAATTAAATTGTGGCTCCAAAACAAAACAAAAACAAACCATTAGACATGGAGGAGTGCAGATGGAGCATTCATGCGTCTCTCAGCCTGAGGGAAGAAGCTGTTCTGCAGTCTGGTGGTTCAGCACATACTTCTGTACTTTTGTCTGACGGCAGCAGGTTGAACAGTGTATAAAAGGCTAGTGTTTACGGTTGTCATGATAATGCTGTTTTCCGGTGCTGCCGAAAAAATCACTTCCGCCCGCCAGAAGTAGTGAGTGAGAAGGATAAAGAGTGTAGAAAACAGAGAAAATATTGTGTACCTGCAGGTCTAGAGTTCATCTGTGCCTTTATTGCCTTGCCGTGTGGATGTGTGTCTTTTGTGGACGCTCCGTGTTACAGTGAATGACGAACGGGAGTATCATTTATATGGCAACATATATTTTCCTCTATCGTCAGTGAAGTGTGTGTTTCTATGTGCCATGTTGATAATAATAATAATAATAATACATTTTATTTAAAAGCGCCTTTCACGACACTCAAGGACGCTTTACAAGATTAAAATGTTAGTTGTCTTCGTTAGCCAGAGATGCTATGAGTTTTCCTGCAGCTGTTAAGTTGTTCAAGCATAGTAGTTTGGAACTTACAAGTGTGTTTTGTTCATAATTGTCTGTTGAATGTCTCCCTCCTTCTTCCTGTGTCCTGACTGACACCTATCCTGGATGTTTAATCAACCTAAAAGAATCTGCCCTAGTATCTCATCTCCCCTACAAACAGGCTGTGGCTGGGATGGGTGTTGTCCTCCAGTATCCTCTGGGTTCTGTGGAGACACCTCACCTCCACGATATCACTGATGCTCAGTAGATGGTACTGATGATGTTTTGGGCAGTTTTAATGTGTGCAGAGTCCTCCTGTCCTGGGCCGTGCACATCCCATGTCAGTTTGTGATGTTTCCAGTCAGGATGCTTTCAATCGCTCCTTTGTAAAAGTTGACTAGAACTTGGCGTGGGAATTTTGCTTTCTTAAGTTTCCTTCAGAAATACAGCTGTTCCTGAGCTTTTCTAACCAGGGCAGAGACATGTGAAGTCCAAGACAGGTTCTCTGTTATGTTGACTCCCAGGAACTTCAAACTGCTCACCTGCTCCACCTCAGCTCCACTAATGGAGACAGGGTTGTGTGTCTTTGTCTCCTTTTTGATAAAATCAACTCTCAGCTCTTTGGTTTTACTGACGTTGAGCAGTAAGTTGTTTTCTGTTCACCATTCCACAAGATGGTTGATTTCTTCCTGATATGAAGTCTCATCATTGTTGAAGTCCGGTCGATGATGGTGGAGTCATCCACAACCTTCACAGTAGAGTTCCCTCCATGTCGGGGGGGCAGTCATGGGTGTACAGTGTGAACAGGAGGGGGCTGAGCACACAGCCCTGGGGGACTCCAGTGTTGAGCACTAGAGTGGAGGAGGAGAGACTGCTGATCAGAACTGACTGGGGTCTGTTTGTGAGGAAGTCCAGGATCCAGGTGCAGAGAGTGGTACTGATGCCCAGAGTGTTCAGTTTTACAATCAGCTTCATGAGGAGATTGTGTTAATGCTGAGCTGAAATCAACAAACAGCATTCTGATGGAGGAGCTGCTTTTCTCAAGTGACTGAAGACTAAGTGAAGGACAGTGGAGATGGCATCCTCTGTGGATCTGTTGGTTCTGAATGCAGAACTTTTCAGGACTTTATTGTAACATTATTCAATTTACAAACATGAAGGCATATTTGTAGGAAAATTTCAGTACCAGATGTAAATGTAAGCAGGCATGACTTGAGAGAGAAAAGAAGAGAAAAAGATTAAATACAACAAAACAAAACAAATCCAAATCAAATATAATAGGAGGTTTCTTTGATCAGGTCTGTGTCTTTATCTTGAGTTGGTTTTGTTGTTTCCATGAACTGCTTCCAGAACAGTTTGGAGTGAGAGCCTGAGACAAAGAGATGCTCTGTTGGATCAACATCTTCTTCACTAAAAGTGCATTCATTGTTTTAAAGTAAAAAAATTCATTGGATGGATGAATATGACTCATTATTTTGTGCTGGATTTCTTTTGTTTCAGGCTGAAGTGGATATTTACAAAAATCTAGTTCTTTCATCTGATCAGCTAGAAAATATAACTTACCCAAAACTGAATTCTTTAGATTTCTTTAGTTGCACAGCTTCTTGAATAGCAGAACAGACTGGGGCCCATTTTACAAACTATCTCCTTTAGAAAACATTATTTTTGCTGGAAGGAAAAAAGGCATTCTTCAGCTTGGATATAAGGCATTGTCTACATTTGATACAGGCAAGCCTGCATTCATGTCCACTACTTGAAATAATGATCCCAGCAGGCCAGCTGACAGTCTTGGCTGGGCCCGGGACATCATAATCTGAGATTCCCCCATGGCTGGAGCTCTCCTTTTCCCTTCCTTCCTTGTTCCTCTGCTCTTCCTCTCTCCTCTCCTCACATCTCTTCCTTCCTTGTTCCTCTGCTCTTCCTCTCTCCTCTCCTCACATCTCTTCCTCTGCTCTTCCTCTCTCCTCTCCTCACATCTCTTCCTCTGCTCTTCCTCTCTCCTCTCCTCACATCTATTCCTCTGCTCTCCCTCTCTCTCCTCGACTCTGTCAGAGACGGTCATTTTTGTTGGCCATAATGCAGGATCGCTAAAATTAGGGCCCCTCTCGCTTCACCGTGACTCTCTCTCTCTCCCTCTTCTCTCTCACCGGTAGCCTGGCTCTGAGTCTGTCCCTCTGCTCCGGGGCAGCGGGCCCCTCCCGCATCACCGCCCAGTTGTGCCCCCCCTACCCTGGGCCCAGGACAACAGACCCGTTTGTCCCCCTCGATCGGCGGGTGTGGATCCAAATAAATATTGAAGAGACAACCTGGTAACAAGTATGGAAACTAACAACTATTATCTCAGTTTTTAATTGGATGCACCAAAATCAATTCAGGCTATTGCACCGTTTACAGAAAACTCCCCAACTTAGACATAGAATGGACCATAATTAATCTGAGCTCTGTATGAAATATGCAATGTTAAAGTTGGAAGTTTTATTATGTAATTTCTGTTATAATATTGCAGATAGACTGCAGCTGATTTTCAGTTTTAAACTAAACAAGGATCCCTTGTGTTTTTTGTTTGGACTGCTGGAGAAACAGTTTAAAAGCTCAAATTCCAAAAGGCTTTTATGTGTCCTTACTTTTTGTGCAAGAAAAGCTTTATTGCTGAAATGGATAGACTGTAAACCACCTACGGTAGCTGACTGGCATAGACTAATCTCTGATACCATACCTTGGAATATCTAACATACAGGTCTAAGTGTAAGATAAAGGTATTTTATGATATCTGGTCCCCGTTTTTTAGCTATATCAGAACTAGGATTGTCAGGCATTATACTTAAGGGTCTTGTAGATATGGGTTAGAAATATTCCTGAGAGGTGGGTGGTCTTTTATACACACCAGAATGCTGCAGTGTCGTACTGCACAGGATTGTAAATATTTGCTGCTGTCTCTACAATACATATCAGTATTAATTCATAACTTTTCTAAAGCTTTACCTGGTCTCCCCTGTACTTAAGTATTCTTTGTTTTTTATTTGTTTACACTTGTTTTATGGCTCCCTGACTGCTCTATTTGTCTGTATGATGGGGGGAGATTGGGATTTATCATGTTTGGGTTTGTTGTTTGTTTTTGACGTCATACTATTTATGATGATATCAAATGATGTGTCATTTGCCTTACCTCTACATTGCAATTTCTTTGATTCTTTGATATTGATACTTGTCTTGTATGTGGGTAAAAACTAAATTAAGATATTGTTAAAAAGAAATCGAGTTCTCAGTTTCAAAAATTTTACATGTATTATTCCTACAGAGTTAAGCTGGGTATAAATAATTAGTTTAAACAGAAGTTTAACTTTACTGTGACATGAAACCTGACATGAAGTGAACATGTGAACAAGAAATGACTTCAGTTAGTTGAGATATATCAGGAGGAGCTCAAAGAAGTCTGAAATGTCAGCATATCAGATATCAGCAAAAATCCACCATCATGCATCCCTACATATGATCAGTCAAACATCTGGACATGAAGATGGTTCAGTTAATAATCACACACAGAAGATCTACAATAGAAACAGAGAACACATGAACTTACCTCAGAGTCTCCAGTTCACAGTTTGGACTCTGCAGAAAATCACACAGCAGATTCACTCCTGAATCATGAAGATTGTTCTCACTCAGGTGCAGATCCCTCAGATGGGAGGGGTTGGACTTCAGAGCTGAGGCTAAAGAAGAAAAGCTGATCTCTGACAACCTGCAGCTCCACAGTCTGAATAAAGAAGAGAGAATGAAGAGAAAAACTATTTAGGACCCAATCAGATGAGTCCACATCACACAGTCTGCTCAGCAGAGCCAATCAGCTGTCCCTTCAAACATGTTGGAGCTGAGACCTTCATCAGGTTGATGTGGATCAGACTGTAAATCAGCTGAAATGTTGTCCAACAACACAGTTAATGTTGGAGCTGGACTCTTTTTTATGTACTTCAGAAATATCGTGGACTCAGTCAGAGTGTCCATGTTGACCTGTCCCTCAGATTGTCTCCGTCCATCTTTCATATCAACGTTCAGCTCCTCTGAGCCTCCTGAACTGCCTCAGACTGTTTTCATCAGCGAGGCCTGATTAGCACCAAGAGTTTAGGACCACCAGGAGCAGAAGGCCTCCCAGCCCAGAGGAACAGAAGCTCCAGAGATCCAACAGACCAAAACCCCCAATGATTCAGGGACACTCTGAGAGGAGACCCCCCAACAACAACAACATGGACAGAGGCAATAATATCAGGGACGTCAGAACTTCATTTATTTATTTCTGCTTCTCTGTTTTACTTTCTGCTCATTATTTGCTTCATCTGTTCAGCTCACGTTGTCCTTTTCTTCTTTTTAGTAATGCTTTTCTAGTTTAGTCTTTTATTATTTCTTCTGTCCTCCATGTGCATGGATCCATTTGTAATTTTAACATCATTTATAGCTTTTCTTGTCTTACTGCTTTTGTTTTTTCTTCCTCATTGCTTCTTCATCCTTTTATTGCCTTTTCCATTTTCTCTATTTTTATATTTGTATCTTTTATCTCTGGTCCTCATGGTCTCATTTATGTCGCTGGGTTCTTGTTTTATCTGAGTTCTTACAACATAGTCAGACCTGATGAATGTTGTTACCTGTGGTTTAAAAAAAATAATTTCATCTAACATTAATATTTGATACCAAATATTAATGTGAAATGAAGCAGCCGAGCTTTTTCATTCAAACAAAGTCTTGAGTTAGAGTTTGTAATGTTCAAATCTCTACAATTTGACAGAAAGACTTCATTATTGGAAATGAATATCAGTTTCAAATATCAGATATCGGCCCCCAAACAACCAATCATCAGCTTGGGCCCTAAAAAAATCAACATCAGTCGACCCCTGAAACAAGTATTTTGACTTTGGTCTGGTGATATATTCTCTCGGGTTAAATGTGAGCACTAGAGTGGAGGAGGAGAGACTGCTGATCAGAACTGACTGGGGTCTGTTTGTGAGGAAGTCCAGGATCCAGGTGCAGAGAGTGGTACTGATGCCCAGAGTGTTCAGTTTTACAATCAGCTTCATGGGGAGATTGTGTTAATGCTGAGCTGAAATCAACAAACAGCATTCTGATGGAGGAGCTGCTTTTCTCAAGTGAGTGAAGACTGAGTGAAGGACAGTGGAGATGGCATCCTCTGTGGATCTGTTGGTTCTGAATGCAGAACTTTTCAGAACTCTATTGTAACATTATTCAATTTACAAACATGAAGGCAAAACATTCAGAACATTTCAACAACAGATTTAAATGTAAGCAGGCATGAGTTGAGAGAGAAAAGAAGAGAAACAGACTAAAAACAACAAAACAAAACAAATCAATATCAATAAAATAATAGGAGGTTTCTTTGATCAGGTCTGTGTCTTTATCTTGAGTTGGTTTTGCTGTTTCCATGAACTGCTTCCAGAACAGTTTGGAGTGACAGCCTGAGACAAAGAGATGCTCTGTTGGATCAACGTCTTCTTCACTAAAAGTGCATTCATTGTTTTAAAGCCAAATCTTAATCTTAGAGATTCATTGGATGGATAAATATGACTCATTATTTTGTGCTGGATTCTTTTGTTTAAGGCTGAAGTGGATATTTGAAAAATCTAGTTGTCAGCGTTGTTGCTATGGTTTGATCAAAAATGTTTCATATATTATTCCTACAGAGTTGAGCCGGGTATAAATCATTGGTTTAAACAGATCCCATGAATTTATTGAAACGTCTTTGGTCAAGAGAATGAACTCCATTGATTAGGGGTGTGGGAGGATTGGCTGGATTCTGAGTTAAAGAATGTAAAGTTAGGCCCAGAAATGTTTGGACAGTGACACAAGTTTTGTTATTTTAGCTGTTTATGAAAACATATTCAGGATACAATTATATAATCAATATGGGCTTAAAGTGCAGACTCTCAGCTGTAATTTGAGAGTATCCACATCCTAATTGGAGCAAGGGTTTAGGAATTACAGCTCTTTAATACGTAGCCGCCTCTTTTTCAAGTGACCAAAAGTAATTGGACAATTGACTCAGAAGGCTGCAAAAGAAATGACAAGGCTGCATGGGCTCTTCCCTCGTTAACCTGTCATCAATTAAGCAGGTAAAAGGTCTGGAGTTGATTCCAGGTGTGGCGTTTGCATTAGGAAGCTGTTGCTGAGAACACACAACATGCAGTCAAAGGGGCTCTCAATGGAGGTGAAACAGACCATCCTGAGGCTGATAAAAAGAAGAAATCCATCAGAGAGACAGCAGAAATGATCGCAGAATCCTTTCCATGGTGAAGAAAACCCCTTCACAACATCCACTCAAGTGAGAAACACTCTCCAGGAAGTAGGTGCATCAGTATCTAAGTGTACCATAAGAGAAGGCTTCATGAGAATAAATACAAAGGATACACTACAAGGTGCAAACCATTAATCAGCCTCAAAAATAGAAAGGCTAGAATTGACTTTGCCAAAAAACACCTGAAGAAGTCAGCCCTGTTTTGGAACAGCATTCTTTAGACGGATGAGACCAAGATCAACCTGTACCAGAATGATGGGAAGAAGACAGTTTGGAGAAGAATTGGAACAGCTCATTATCCAAAGCACACCACATCTTCTGTAAAACATTGTGGAGGCAGTGTGGTGGTATGGGCATGCATGGCTTCCAATGGCACTGGGTCACTTGTGTTTATTGATGATGTGACAAAAGACAGAAGCAGCCGGATGAATTCTGAAGTGTATAGGGATATTCTTTCGGCTCAGATTCAGCCAAATGTAACAAAGTTGATTGGACGGCGCTTCACAGTACAGATGGACAATGATCCAAAACATACTGCAAAAGCAACCAGGAGTTTTTTAAAGCAAAGTAGTGGAATATTCTGCAATGGCCAGGTCAATCACCATATCTCAACCCAATCGTTCATGCATTTCACTTGCTCAAGACAAGACTTAAGGCAGAAAGACCCACAAACAAGCATTTGTCCAATTACTTTTGAGCCCCCGCAATGAGTAAGATTTGTATAAAAAAAGCTACAATTCCTACATGTTTAATCATATTTTTGTTCAACCCCTTGAATTAAACCTTAAATTCTGCACTTCAGTTCTGTTGTAGTTGTTTCATTTCAAATCCAATGTGGTGGTATGCAGAGCCCACATCATGAAGATTGTGTCACTGTCCAAATATTTCTGGGCCTAACTGTATTTCGATAGTTTTGATTATTGATTGAATTTCTTCAGATTGAATTTAAAATCAAATTTAAGGCTCCTTTACCTTTGGAGATAAAAAGAGCATCAAGTTTGTTTTGACAGGCTGAGATGTTCAGTTCCTCCTCTTCTGTGAGGGAGATTTTATTGAATAGTGTGTTTAGCTCTTCTACCAAATCTCTCTCTGTTTTCTGCTCATCACAGCTTTCTCCTTACTACATGTTCTTGAGTATCTTCTGAGTTTGGACTTTAAAAATTCACATTTGTTCACATATGACTGACTTCCTGGGTTGGTGAGAGAGTCCTGGATCATGGTTCTGATGGGCTGAGAGTAAGTCTCATTGTTTAACAGACCAGAGTTGAATTTCCACAATCCTTTGTCATGTCTTTCATTATTGTCTGCTTTCAGCTCCAGGTGCATGAAGCTGTGATCTGTTCAGGGTCAAATATCCAAAGATATATCAGAGACATTTTGTCATGGATTATGTGAAAGTAGCCAACAGTCAGTTCTAGACTTGCAGCTTCTATCTGCTTTAAACCAGGAGGATTTCAGCATTTCAGGATTTGAACTCTCCATGTATCCTCTAAATTTACTGTTACAAAAGTCCATTATTATGTTGTTAAAATAATGTTTGATGGCCGTCTGTCCTTCCAGTCATCTGGGGTCATATTAAAATCCTCCCACAGTGATATTATCAGTGGGATAAAGGCTTTTCATCTCCATAACTGGAGCACTAACTGTTGACATCAGATCTTTATTCTGGGCCTTATTATTGTCACCATAAAGACTGGAAAGAATCAAAAAGAATCATCTCTGTTCATGACTGTCACTGTCCAATGAGCATTTGTGTCTGCTGTGTGGGTTATAATCTTTCCTGGACAGGTGTTGGACAAACAGACACTCCGCCGAGCATGAGGAGACATGACTAAATATTATTCAACCCCCCTGGTTGGTCTCTACTCTGCTCACTGTCTGTCAGCAGGTTGTTACAGTTCAGTTTGTCCATCTGAAGAAGTTTAACTCTACTGTGACAATTAAATCTGACATGAAATGAACATGTGAACAAGAAATGACTTCAGTTTTCATGAATAAATGTCTATATTTGAAAAGAATACATCTGTCATTTATTGTTGAATCAGATGTTGTTTGTCTTGTTTCCTGTTTCTAAAACAAACAGACTGTCACAATAAGAGGAACACATCAGTTCTCCTACAGGACACACTTGGTGTTATTTACAATAGAAGAAGAGTGGAGATATATCAGGAGGAGCTCAAAGAAGTCTGAAATGTCAGCATATCAGACATCAGCAAAAAACCACCATCATGAACTTACCTTAGAGTCTCCAGTCTACACTCTGGACTCTGCAGAAAATCACACAGCAGATTCACTCCTGAATCATGAAGTTTGTTGTAGTTCAGGTTCAGCTCTCTCAGATGGGAGGGGTTGGACTTCAGAGCTGAGGCTAAAGAAGAACAGCTGATCTCTGACAGACTGCAGCGTCCCCAGTCTGAATAAGAAGAAAGAATGAAGAGAAAAACTATTTAGGATCCAATCAGATGAGTCCACATCACACAGTCTGCTCAGCAGAGCCAATCAGCTGCTGCTCTGACTCCTGTGAGAACATTACACATAAGTAGGGATGTCCAGTATCTTCATCATCATGTTGGTGTTGGCAGATATGAGCTCAAGAGTTCATCATCAGCATCACAGATCTGAACATCTCTGCCTAAATGTTGGGCCCATATATCAGCTGTAGATCTCAGCAGGATGTGAAGGAGCTGGATAATGAAGATGATGAAGTTTGAATCAGAACCATCAGACCTTCATCAGATGAAGACTTAGGGCTCTAATTTCCTGGCGCAACTCAGGGTGGCGCAGCCTGGCGCACCCCGCGCAGTGGTAATTTCGTCCAGCGCACCGCTGTGCACAGCCAAATTGGCAATATGGTAGACCGGGTGCACCAGGGGGAGGTGTCCACAGATTCAGGTTGACGCAGTGACAATTTCATGCCAAAAAAGCATGCGGAAGGTGCGCTGAAAGCCCGCCAGCTCCAACCTGGTCTATTCTCGGCGCAGGCGAGACGCACTCGGGGCAGTGGTAATTTGGCTGACAGGCGCACTGTGCGCACACGTCACCAAAACCTCACAGGCAGGTATCCAGAGTGTCAGGCACATTTCAATGCAATAAACAATCACAGCAACCACTATTTAATTTAACCGTCTGAACCAGCATATACATTTGTATCTATATTAATTGTCCCGTCACATCTGATGTCAGATCAGAGACGTTTGTCATAACTAACGAGTTCACATCTCTCAGCCAACCACAAACAGCCACATCATCCGATACGGAGTATCCGGCTTCTCTCATCTCATGAAATTCAAAAGAAAAGAAAAAAGAGAGAGAGGCTCGCTGAATAAATGTAAGTCACTCGGTGTCTTAAGGATTTACCTGTGATTGCCCATATTTCTCTGTTTTAATCTTTATTCTTAACGTGATCTAAAATGATAAAGTATATTATTGCAAGGAGGATGAGGAGGAGATATATTTTCACCAAAGGTTCTGCTATTTGGAGATGACAGACCAGGAATGCATGTGGATCACAAGCATGATGAATGGATTAGCCTGCTGCTGTGTTTAAATGTAATTATCACTTAATTTTGTACTCCTATTATGACACAGGAACAGATTACATCTGTCCCGCGAGGTGGTCCACATGGTGACGCGCATCGTGGCCTCCGATTCGCAGCCCGGTGGCCCCTGCGCTCTCCCAGCTGCTGCAAAAGTGACAGCGGCTCTGACCTTCTTCTCCACCAAGGTGAAATTGTCACTGCACCTCACCCGCGGCGCATTTAAAGGCGAGGAGAGGTGTTCATTTGATTGGTGAAGATTGTACTCGGCTCTGTTAAACCCACTCACGCCTCCTCTCCTCCCTCTCTGCTACGTGCGCCGGTAGGAGAGACGGAGGCGTGGGTGCGCCTCCCTGCGCCAGACTTCGCCGTGCACGAAACTTGCAAAATGCGCTGGACACACCCTCGTTGGCGCGGCGTAGGCGCGGCCCAGGGCAGGTGAACCCTGCCTGGGCCTGGTCTACAAAATTAGAGCCCTTTGACTTCTTCATCCTCATCCTTTAAACTCTGCAGGGAGCTCTAAAGACTGAAGTTTGAGCTCTAAACTACAGATAGTTTCACATGTCACACTTGAGAAGAATGTGTTTGGATGTTATTTGAAGCTCTTTGTCAGGATGTTAGTGGAGATTTTAGTGTCAATGTGAGCTTCTGTTGGACCAACATTGTCTCAACCAAGAACGAGGATGAGCATGGTTGTAATGGAGGGAGGCGCTCTGATGATTGGCCAAATGTTCACGTATGTTACTGTAATTGGACAAAACTGTGAGGCTGCCCAGAGTTCACAGGGATTGGCAGAATTTGTATTAAATGTTGTGAACGCAGAATCATAATTTCCAGAAGAGATTGAGTTATACGCCAGATTTAAGGTCATTTTAAAAGTTAACTACATTGAAAAAATGAAGGGTGACACTTAGTTTGGTTTCTACTCTGCTCTCTGTCTGTCAGCAGGTTGTTACAAAACTGTTTAGACATCGAAGGAAGTTTAACTCTACTGTGACATGAAACCTGGCATGAAATAAACATGTGAACAAGAAATGACTTCAGTTTTCATGAATAAATGTCTGTATTTGAAAAGAATACATCTGTCATTTATTGTTGAATCAGATGTTGTTTGTCTTGTTTCCTGTTTCTAAAACAAACAGACTGTCACAATAAGAGGAACACATCAGTTCTCCTACAGGACACACTTGGTGTTATTTACAATAGAAGAAGAGTGGAGATATATCAGGAGGAGCTCAAAGAAGTCTGAAATGTCAGCATATCAGATATCAGCAAAAATCCACCATCATGCATCCCTACATATGATCAGTCAAACATCTGGACATGAAGATGGTTCAGTTAATAATCACACACAGAAGATCTACAATAGAATCAGAGAAATCATGAACTTACCTCAGAATCTCCAGTTCACAGTTTGGACTCTGCAGAAAATCACACAGCGGATTCACTCCTGAATCCTGAAGATTGTTATTGTACAGGTCCAGCTCTCTCAGATGGGAGGGGTTGGACTTTAGAGCTGAGACTAAAGAAGAACAGCTGATCTCTGACAACCTGCAGCTCCACAGTCTGAATAAAGAAGAGAGAATGAAGAGAAAAACTATTTAGGATCCAATCAGATGAGTCCACATCACACAGTCTGCTCAGCAGAGCCAATCAGCTGCTGCTCTGACTCCTGTGAGAACATTACACATAAGTAGGGATGTACAATATCATCATCATCATGTTGGTGTTGGCAGACATGAGCTCAAGAGTTCATCATCAGCATCACAGATCTGAACATATCTGTCTAAATGTTGGGCCCATATATCAGCTGTAGATCTCAGCAGGATGTGAAGGAGCTGAATCATGAAGATGATGAAGTTTGAATCAGAACCATCAGACCTTCATCAGATAAAGACTTTGACTTCTTCATCCTCATCCTTTAAACTCTGCAGTGAGCTCTAAAGTCTGAAGTTTGAGCTCTAAACTACAGATAGTTTCACATGTCACACTTGAGAAGAATGTGTTTGGATGTTATCTGAAGCTCTTTGTCAGGATGTTCTCAGAGGACCACCCTGCTGCTTCATCAGGAGAATTATGATCAGATCCAGAAATTCAGATGCTCTGGTTTGAAAATTTCAGCCTGATGTTATTGAGGGGTCTCAGAGGCTAAATATATATTCAATTGTTTTTATTGATTTTTGAAAACATCAAGAAAGAAAACATCCCCAAAGACTGGCTGACAAAAGGATACAAATGAACACACAAAAACAAACAAATCACATGGACATGAAAACAAGTACAATGAAATCATATAAAACAAAACTGAGCAATAAGTAAGGCAATAATTACATAAAACTTCCATAAGACGTAGCAGCAGGCACTAAATTATATTTCTCTATACATTATCGTAGTAGTCCAGGAAAGACTTCCATATTTTGTAGAATTCATAAACCGACCCTTGAGTAGTGTATCTAATCTTCTCCAGCTTCAAATGTACCATAACACCATTGACCCATCGACTGTGGCAGGTTGGACTTCCAGTTAAACGAGATGAGGCACCTTGCAGGTAAGGATAAGAAGGCCAGAGTGTGGGACTGAGATCATGAAAGACCCAGATCTGTCTGAGCCACACCAAATACATCCAACTGTGGCTCTAGATCAATGCTCTTATTACACATGTAAGAAAAAGTCTCAAAGATCCTGATCCAAACTGTCTTATCTTTGGGCATGCCCAGAAAGAGTGGAAAAGCGTCGCTGTGTGCTGATTACACCGCTGGCAGGTTTGATCAAATTCGGGAAGGAATTGTGCGAGTCTGGACCTCGACATGTGGAGCCTGTGTAGTTCTTTGACCTGAATAACCTGATGTCTGACACACATGGAGGTGGAGTGCACTGCCTCCACAGCCATTCTCCAGGTTAGTCTTCTCACCAAGGTCTTCCTCCCATTTTAATCTCAGATGGTCCAGTGAGGGTGAGGCTGCCAAAAGTAATCGATCATAAGTGTGGGATATAGAGTTTGGCTCAGAGGGACCTTCATGGATACAATCCTCATAACAGCTAGTCTGGGTTTCAGAAGGGAATGCTGTGAAAAGTTTCCTAACAAGGTCTCTAATCTGCAGGCAGCAAAAATAAGAGATTGTGGAAAATCAAATTCTCTGACTATCTGAGCAAAAGACATGAAAATATTATTCTTAATCAGATCACACACCCTACTCAGTCCCTGCCTGGACCAAAGCTGTAGTGTCTAGAAGTGAAGGTGTGAACCCTGGATTGTTAGTAACTGACATGCAGGAAAATGCCTGACTTAGTCCTAAGGTGAGTCCAACATTGTACTCACATCTTAAGTGAGCCTATGATGACTGGGTTGCCTGCAAATTTCAAATTAATAGGGAGGGGGCACAAGCTAAAGCTGAAGTTTGTTTGCCCGTTTAGGCCCCTTTCCATGATAACCCACTCCGGACTGCTCTGATCCTCCAGTGGGCTATTTTACTTATATTTGTTGCCCAATAATATAAGACATCATTAGGGAGACAGACATATAAAATTTTCCCTGCTAACTTGGAATGGATAGAGCTCATATGACATTAACTTGCTGCTTTATAAAGAGGGAAGAGCAGACTTTTAACAGGGTTTATCTTGTATCCAGATATTTCCCCAAATTCTGATCTAGTGCTCATAACCTCAGAGGTTAAAAAACTGGACTTCCTGGTAATGGTAATGAGGAGTAGATGTTTCTCCAACTCCTGGACTTTACATTTTAACACTAAAATGACCTTTTTATTGGAAAATTGGAAAACATTCGACCGCACAAATTCTAACTTCTTGCTGAGACGACTTCCAAAACAAGAAAAGTCAGGAGGGATTCGCCACCCAAGGAAAGCATGATGGACAGTGGAGTTAGCATGGGCGTGCTATCTGAGCTGTTAGAAGGCCATAAAGCTGCCCTATCCATGGAGCTCAAGACAGCTAACTCCATCCTAGATCTGAAACTAGGGGCTCTAATTTCCTGGTGCAGCTGTGTGCAGCCAATTTGACACATTTGGTAGACCGGCTGTGCCAAGATAGGTGTGGCAGCACACCAGGGGGAGGTGTCCACAGATTCAGCTTGGCACATTTCAATGCAATAAACAATCACAGCAACCACTATTTAATGTAACCGTCTGAACCAGCACATACATTTGTATCTATATTAATTGTCCCGTCATATGTGATGTCAGATCAGAGACGCTTGTCATAACTAACGAGTTCACATCTCTCAGCCAACCACAAACAGCCACATCATCCGATACGGAGTATCCGGCTTCTCTCATCTCATGAAATTCAAAAGAAAAGAAAAAAGAGAGAGAGGCTCGCTGAATAAATGTAAGTCACTCGGTGTCTTAAGGATTTACCTGTGATTGCCCATATTTCTCTGTTTTAATCTTTATTCTTAACATGATCTAAAAAGATGGAGTACATTATTGCAAGGAGGATGAGGAGGAGATATATTTTCACCAAAGGTTCTGTTATTTGGGGATGACAGACCAGGAATGCATGTGGATCACAAGCATGATGAATGGATTAGCCTGCTGCTGTGTTTAAATGTAATTATCACTTAATTTTGTACTCCTATTTATGAGACAGGGACAGATTACATCTGTCCCGCGAGGTGGTCCACACGGTGACGCGCATCGTGGCCTCCGATGCGCGGCTCGGTGGCCCCTGCGCTCTCCCAGCTGCTGTAAAAGTGACAGCGGCTCTGACCTTCTTCGTCACCGGGTCTTTCCAGCACACTGTGTCCACGGTGGTGGGGATCAGTCAGACCGCTGTCGGTTTAGCCAATAAACATTTCATCAGACGTATTCACATCTTTGGTTCTGTGTAATCAGGAGTTACATGCCAAAACGATCATGATTCATCGGGTAAAACAAGTAATGAAAATGTGTCATTTCAGCACAGGTGCTTCTGATTTATGTTGTGATCTGTCCACACCACTCATCTTTATTATTAGGGGTTCAAATATATGTTTCTAAATGTGAGTGTCTTCATTAGTAGAAAAATATTTTTGCCTTACCCGTAATCCAACTTCTATCCCACCAAAGCCCTCAATACTTATCACAGAGAGTGTGGAGGAGGTGATCTCCTCTGCTGAGCTCAAAGTGAGGCTGGTGGAGGGGCCGCCCCCCTGTGGCCCCCATGTGCCTTCTTTGATCTGAGAGCTTTTGTTTGGCCCTTCTCCTTACATCATTGAACCGTTTTTTACATTGGCGAGCGGTTCTCAGAATATGTGGTCAAACTTGGGCATTGTATTCAGTCTCTCTGATCTATCTGTCCCTGCGCAGCGCACCTGGTGTGGCTGCAGGGGAGTAATTAGCGTGCTGCAAAGAGAACCTGGTTGCTGTGGTTAGCGTGGCCGGCAGGGTAGTGCAGGCACCACGTTTGGATTTGGGCTCCGCATGGCTGTGGGTGTGTGCCCGGAGTGGTGCGGCCGCGGGTTAAGCTGACTCATTTGTCTTGCTCGTGCTTAAAAGCATGCAATATCGGACTGACCCATCCTCCCTTTTCTGATGTACCTGCAGATTCCTCTGCAGACGGGCACAGCTGTTTTAGTTATGTTAGGTGTTCTGGTTATGATTTCTGTTATGGTTGAGTATGATTTCTGTTATGGTTTAGTTTAATTCAGTTCTTCATATCATTTAGGTTTTCTTCTTATTTCTTTTTGGTTACAGTTAGTTATAGTACTGTTAAATTTATATTGTTGGATTTCTTTATTTCTTCTGGTTGATTTCAATTTGAGTTTGTTACCTTCCCTAAGTTTTGGCTTTATTCACGTTAATCTCTCTTTTGTTTGCTTTGGTTACTTTAATTTTGTTTGTTGTTTTATTTGGGAACTTTAATTGTTATTTAGTCATTTTGTTATCATCTTTATTTCTTTTTAAACATATTTCATTTCAGGCAGGGAGGGTTTTGTGTATGTAGGTTTTGGGTGAGGCAGGCTGCCCACCTACACATCTTAAGAAGGTTGGGACACACACCTTAAAGAATTGTTTCATTTGGTTTCATTGTTTTTTCTTTTCTCTTCTTTCTTTGATTAATTTGTGCAATTGTGTTTAACTAAGACAGATTTTCTCTTGATTTTCTTATAACTTGGGTTCTGTTTTGTATTTGATTTCATTTATTGTTTACTCACAGGAGGCAACAGTAATTCATTCTTCTATTATGTGTTACAGGTGCTGTGGGCCAAAACGAGAGGCAGTCCTTTCCCTGGTGGTGCTGTTTTTCACAGATCAGTATTGGTTTGCTTCACGGTGGTGTTTGATTTGGATTTTCCCCTTGGATTTCCGGACGCTGTGGTAAGCCCCAGCCCTGAACTACTTGGTTGCCTCTGTGTGTTCCAGCCCTTTTAATAGAAGAAAAGATAAAAGAAAAATTGTCTTTTAACCCTGAAATAAAGTGTTTATTTTTTTATATGTGAATCACGTCACTGGCCCTGTGTTTTATCAATCCTGTGTTGCTTTGGAAAAAGTTCTGTAAAACTATATTGCCAGGGGTGAAATTCCCCTGGGTGGCGTTGTTGGGCTCTGTACCTCTGGCTTACCCCCCACCCTGTCACTTACACAGTATAACATTATATATGACACCAAACATCCTTTCTACAAGGATATAGGTAGATAGAAGTGAAATAATCACGAAGCTGTGTGGTTGGGATCAGCAAAGCGACCTTAGAGAAGTGAAGTGAGGTGTGATTTATTTCTTTTCTCAGTTTATAACATGTTTTGTTATTGTGTGACATCACTATTCACACAAGAGCTTGTGGCTCTCTGGGATCAGCCCTCCCCCTATGAGGCTGCACGTCTAAATAAATGGAAGTGGCTTCTCCCTAAAATGTCCTACAGGGGTAGAATCCTGACTGTGAATAACCTGGTGTAACTGTATGGAAAAAGTACTAGAAATTAATAACAATGAAAAATAATAATAAAAGCCAACCGAATGAAAGTGTAGAGTAATGGGATCTAAACATCATACCAGAGGGCGTTTTCTTTTATTCAATTATTTATTAATTTTGCTTTTTCTCAATGCAGTAACAATATCATTGCAAAGTTTACATACATTGTGTATTTAAAAATGCTTTTTCAGGACCCACAGCCCCGTTTTACCCCCAAAATCAAGTCCATTATTTCACAAACAGCTCATGTGTGTAAAGAAATCACTCAGAGAAGTTTCCATCAGCCGCTGGTCTCAGTCATAGTCTGTTGTGTCTGTATCTGATCCAGTGATTCATTCAGTTCAGGGTTTTTAAAGATGCTGTTTGAAAACACAGGATTTCCTGTTTCAGTTGTTCTTGTGCTTTCAAAATAAAAGCATTTTCCCATAGTTACAGAAAAGTACTATTATTTTGAAAATGTTTCCGGATGTCTCTGTCATCATTGACAAAACTTTGCTAAAGTTTAACAGTAAGTTTGTGGACTTGTAGTGTTTTTAGCAGTTTCTTTGGATCATTTCAGACTCAAACAGCAGAGACATCAGTTTAAAGTCACACCTAAGCTGTTGACACAGCAGTTAAAACAGAGATATAATGGCTGCAGCCCTGGACAAAACCCATCTGCATCGATATATTCTGTGTTAAGACTTAAAGACTCACAACAATGCTCTGCAGAGCGAACACACTGCATCATGTTGTTGTTCAGACATCAACCTTCAGAGGAGGAACACGCTGAAACACACACACTGTACAAGAGATGGACGCTGCGCTGTTCGGTGTGTGTGTGCCTCAGGCCCTGTTTACACAATTCCATTTTCGGCCGTATCCGAAGAGTTTTGTTTGCATTTTAGCCTCCTGTTCACATGAGACCGGTGCCCGGAGTGCCTGAATCCAAACTTTTGAAACCAGGGTCCAAGGCTGAGAGTTTTTAAAACGCATCGCCCCCCCAGCCCCATGTAAACAGGATTCATCGTTTCAGAGGGAAAAGCTAATGTCTACGCATGCGCAGTACTCTGTCACATGAAGGCTGCACACGCATACCAGGAACAACAGCTTGGCCCGCCTACCAAGTAACATGTGTGATGCTTACCGTGCTCGTTTTGTTATCCAGACAAAACTATCCAGACAGATTTGTTGTCCAGACAATAAAGTCCTGCGTCTTTGTGCGTCCACTTGCCATTGTTGTTTGTGAAAAGTTTTTCTTCTTCGTATGTGTGTTGTAACAGCGCTGCTACTCTGCAAACCTTCATCGCCATCTACTGGACTGGCATGTGCGCTACATCGTTATAAGTCCATCTTCCGTCTCCATGTGGACGTGGATCATTTCTGAGGATGCAAAGGAAAAACCTTTGCGTTTCAGGTCAGAGAGTCTCCATGTGAACATGGCCTCAGTCTGCAGACAGTCCCTCTACCACACTGCTCACCACAGCTGTGAGGACAAACGGGCCTGTTATGAAGCAAACAGTCCCACAGTATTACTGTATGTCTATTTTTAGACCAATATGATGATTGTATGTATTAAAAAAAAAGGTTATCATCCACATCAGTTTACTGTGACAGCCATAGTTCAGACCTTTAGTCATAATCGGGCTGTAGGGGGGTCTCTGTGGCGGGGACTTTTAGAAGCTCAGAGCTTGAGCTGTGATTTCATTGAATCATGACCTGAAGTGAAGATGGAGCTGTGATTATTTGGTATAAAGTTAAGAAAGGAGTCGATAAAAATCAGAATCAAATCTCTCTCTCTCTCTCTCTCTCTCTCTCTCTCTCTCTCTCTCTCTCTCTCTCACTCTCACTCTCTCTCTCTCTCTCTCTCTCTCTCTCACATGCAGTTATAAACGTATGCACTGGTCAGACATTAAACTTCAATGACCATCAGCCTTTCTGGGCAGCCCAACCATTTATCTGCTGTCTGAGGAAACCCTTCAGTTTGGGAGATTTAAATATGATCAAAAGACAATTTTTAGTTAAATATCAGTTTATTATTTTACATAAGGTTAAGGGTCAACCATTAAAGAATAAATGAACTCACCTCAGAGCCTCCAGTCTACAGTTTGGACTCTTCAGTCCAGCACACAGAAGCTCCACTCCTGAATCCTGTAGTTGGTTGTAGCTCAGGTCCAGCTCTCTCAGATGGGACGGGTTAGACATCAGAGCTGAGGCCACGACTTTAACGTGAGGATCTGATAGTCCACAGCGAGATAATCTGTAAAGAAATTAATATTATTTTTTATATAGTCATTGAGATAAGTCAGTTACACTAACACATTGTTTTTATTTCCACACTTCACTGATTTTGCTGATCTAAGTTAATCATCATTAACACAAAACTATGATTTCCATTCCTCTCCAGTAAACATACAGTTTTCTCAAATGTTTATTTTTGTGCTTTATTTAGAGATTAATGGCTCTAATTTCGTAGTCTAGGCGCAGGCGGGGCGCACCTGCCCTGCGCCGCACATGCGCCGCGCCAACAGGGTGTGTCCAGGGCATTTTGCAAGTTTCGTGCACGGCGCAGTCTGGGGCAGGGAGGCGCACCCACGCCTCCGTCCCTCCAAGCACAAGTAGCAGAGAGGGAGGAGAGGAGGCGTGGGTGCGCCTCCCTGCAGTTTAACACAGCCAAGTCCGATCTTCACCAATCAAATGAACGCCTCTCTTCGTCTTTAAATGCGCCGCAGGCGAGGTGCAGTGACAATTTCACCTCGGTGGAGAAGAAGGTCAGAGCCGCTGTTACTTTTACAGCAACTGGGAGAGCGCAGGGGCCACCGGGCCGCGCATTGGAGGCCACGATGCACGTCACCATGTGGACCACCTCGCAGGACAGATGTAATCTGTTCCTGTGTCATAATAGGAGTACAAAATTAAGTGATAATTACATTTAAACACAGCAGCAGGCTAATCCATTCATCATGCTTGTGATCCACATGCATTCCTGGTCTGTCATCGCCAAATAGCAGAACCTTAGGTGAAAATATATCTCCTCCTCATCCTCCTTGCAATAATGTACTCCATCTTTTTAGATCACGTTAAGAATAAAGATTAAAACAGAGAAATATGGGCAATCACAGGTAAATCCTTAAGACACCGAGTGACTTACATTTATTCAGTGAGCGTCTCTCTCTTTTTTCTTTTCTATTGAATTTCATGAGATGAGAGAAGCCGGATGCTCCGTATCGGATGATGTGGCTGTTTGTGGTTGGCTGAGAGATGTGAACTCGTTAGTTATGACAAACGTCTCTGATCTGACATCAGATGTGACGGGACAATTAATATAGATACAAATGTATGTGCTGGTTCAGACGGTTACATTAAATAGTGGTTGCTGTGATTGTTTATTGCATTGAAATGTGCCTGACACTCTGAACACCCGCCTGTGAGGTTTTGGTGACGTGTGCGCACAGCGCGCCTGTCAGCCAAATTACCACTGCCCCGGGTGCGCCTCGCCTGCACCGAGAATAGACCAGGTTGGAGCTGACAGGCTTTCAGTGCACCTTCCACGCGTTTTTTTGGCACAAAATTGTCACTGCGCCAAGCTGAACCTTTCAACACCTCCCCCTGATGCACCGTCACACCCATCTCAGCGCAGCCGGTCTACCAAATTGCCAAATTGGCTGCGCACGGCGGTGCACCGGACAAAATAACAACTGCGCGGGGCACGCCAGGATGTGCCAGGCTGCGCCACCCTGAGTTGCGGCAGGAAATTAGAGCCCTAAAGTGGACAGAGCAGAAAACCAGGCAGGACTTAAGACAAGAGACACCCCAAAGTCCTGGAGCAACACAAAAAGTCACAGTCACAGCTGTAATATTTATTACAGCTGTGACTGTTGCTGTCAGTACAGCTGTGACAGTTACTGTGAATACCAGGACAGTGTCCTGGTATTTACAATAACTGTCTTTAAACAACACACACATTCATCCTGAGCTGATATCATAAATATGGTGACACTGTGTCACTAACTGGTTTATAACTGATGACAGTGAGTGGTGTGCACAAGCAGGGGGCATAGGGAGCGGTCACCCGTTAGAGTGCCCTCCTGGTCGGCAAAACACACCAAGCTGCCCTCTTGGGTGGAAGAAAAACACCCTAAACTCCAGAAGACCATTAGGACCAAGAAATACTATAAAACATTACTGTTGCAATGACTTTTATGTTGGGCCATTTTATCTATATTGAGCGAGAACCATATCTCACAAAACCAGTTCGGACTATCTGGTGCACACCCTGTCTGGTCCGTGTCCAGCTGTGTGTAATAATAATGGACTGCACAGCAGTGTGGCGAACACGTCCTCTTTCCTCTGAAAGTCTGATGATTGTAAATTAAAGCAAAATAAACCTGTTCACTCAGCAGAGCGTCTCTGTCTCTCATGGCTTTGGCACAGACTATTTGCTGGAATAAGTCAACAGGAATAGACTTGATCTGTGGTTGGAGTCATTTATATCCATTTCAAAGCTTCAACAGCAGCTGAATGAGTGCTTGAACTTATAAATCGCTTGTTTAGAGCCCAAAAGGATTTGAAGAAGCAGCTGAAAACCCTTCAGCTCCACACTCACAGCTAACAGAAGCATGAAGCTCTGCCAGGAACAAACATGAGACTTCAAAGAAGTTTTTCAAAAAAAAAGTCCTCGTCTGTAATTATGGGAAATTATTTTATTTTTATTTTGAAAAAACAAAACAGGTTGTTGTATTTTTAGTCAGAGCTAAACACAGTCAGGAGGTAAATGAGGCAGCTCTTCAGTCTGAGCTGCAGCTCATGAACTCCCTCCCTTCTCATGCAGCCGTCCACTCTGCAGTCGAGCCTGAGTGCTGAATAAACACGCTAATATTGATGAACGCTGGATAAAACAGTTCAGTGTTGGAGTCATGGACCAGACGTGAGTGTGGTTCACTGTAAAGACAGAAAATGAGTGTGTGATCCATTGCCCAGGACGCTGGGTGGAGTGGTGGGAGTGGGTGATGGGTGTGAAAACCTGCAGTAGAAACCATTCAGGTCCTCAGAGAGTCGTTGGTCGCCTACAGTGTGGGGGGATGGGCTCCTGTAGTCCGTGATGGTTTTCAGGCCCCTCCAAACTGATGAGGGATCGGTGGCTGAAAAGCTGTTTTCCAACTTCTTGGTGTAGTTCTTTTAGCCACTTTTATTCCCTTTGTCAGCTGGTTCCTGGCCTGCCTGTACAGGTTCCTATCCCCAGCTCTGTGGGCTCCCTCCTTGGCCTGACATAGCTTCCTTGGGTGTGAGGTGAACCAGGGTTTGTTGTTGTTGTATGTGCAGTGGGTCCTGGTTTGCACACACATATCCTCACAAAAGCTGATGTAAGATGTCACGGTGTCAGTCAGTTCGTCCGGGTTTGTGGCTGCAGATTCAAAGCAGTCCAATCAGTGCAGTCGAAGCAGGCCCGCAGCTCCAGCTTTGCCTCCTCTGTCCATCTCTTCACAGTCTTTACTACAGGCTCAGCAGCCTTTAGTTTTGGCCTGTAGGTCAGGATGAGATGGATCATGCAGTGATCGGAGAGTCCTAATGCTGCACAGGGGGCTGCGCAATAGGTGTCCTTTAAGACTGTGTAGCAGGATGAGGTTGCTGCCACCCTCATCCGCACTTGACTCCCAGGGTGTGTGTCAGCCAATGACCACCTGGGGGCGCCCTATAAAAGGAGGTAGGGGAACCTCCGGTAGCCCTCTTGCTTGGCAATTCTCAGCTCCATTCACTTCTGGTTTCACCCGGCACCCGCCGCTGCTCACACCCAGGTATGTAAGCTGACGGCTGCCACCGATCAGCTCCCTTTAATATTCCTCTGGCGCTTCTGTTCTTTAAAACCTATGTATGGCTTTTAGATGCCCTGTGTGTTACTCCCCTGGGGATGCCTCCTGTAGCTGCGATCGGCACGTAATGTCACCTCTCCCTCAGGGTGGATAAGCGGTGATCTGCCTGGTAGGTGACCCTCCTCAGGCTAAACCTGTTGGCTCTTACCTTTTTAATGTATCACATAATCATGGTGACAGGCCTTCCTCTCTCTCTCTCTGTGTTAGGGCTCGTGGGCTACAGCAGTGGGAGACCTAGGAGGCGGCTGCTTTGTTTTCCCAGGGCTGCTTTGCTCCGCTTCCTGCTTCGCTTTGCTGGACCGCTTTGTTGTGCTGAGCTTTACTCTGCCCGGTGATACTGGGCTGGGCTTCGCTCCACTTACTGGTCGGTACTCATCTTTTTTTATCTGCTTGCTGCTCTGTGGTTTGTGGGAGTGGGGCTCCTTTATGCATGCGCCCCCGGCTTGGCCTGGATAAGCCGCGGGCTGTTCAACGCCCCGCATGCATATGACCTGACGCCTCAGCGCCGATCGACCCAGCAGGCCATGACTTTTACTGACTATGGGGTTTGGGAATTATTGATGATTTGAGTTATTGTTTCTACTTTTGTTGTGTTCATTAATTGTTATGAGTCATTACTTTCTCTTCTTTTGGGGACTTTAGTAGTGATTGATTTAGTTTCCTTTGTGATTACATTTCTTTTTCTTGTGATCAATTTTGTTGGGGTTTATTAGTGACTAATTCCATCTCCCTTATAATAAGTTTCTTTGGGGTTGATTTGTGATTTCTTACCAGTTTGGGCTTAATTAATTGATTATTTATTTACTTTAGGAGGTTTAGTGGTTTAGGTTTTGGTATTTGAGTATATTTGTTCATTTATTTAGACTGAAATATTTTGAAGTGATTTATTGTTTTTGTTCCTTCTTATTGGGCGGTTTGGGGTATAATTAGATTTTCGTTACTTTGCTTAATTGTTGGTTAGGGGGATTTGTTACCCCCCTAATTGATATTAATTTGATTAGGTTGGGTGTAGCGGCATATTCCTTTTTTTGAACCATTTGAGTTTGTATTGTTGTGTTCAGATTCCCCTTCTAATTTTGTTTTCTTGTCCTTTCAGAGCTGGGAGCCATGGGTGGAGAAGTGGTGTTTAGGGTGGTGGTGTCTCCCTCCTTGGTGTGCTGTGTTCCTGGTTTGGGCTCCCCCTTCCAAGTCTGTGCGAGTGAGTGTGTGTCTGCCACGAGCATCTGGGGTGATTTTTGTTAATTTTTGGTTCTGTTGGGATACCCCTCTCCCCCTCATCAGCCCCTCTTCACCCCTGGTACGCCCCAGTCTCTGATTGGTCCCCTTACTTTTCCCCCATTCCCTTTTTTTAACAGGGTTTTAATAAAGTTTACCTTTTGTTGTTTAATAAAGATTATCTTTTTGTTTATACTGGAACCACGTCTCTGGCTTGTTCAATAACGGACCTGTGTCCTTCTGGTGAAAGGTGTGATTCTTTGGGTGCAATTCCCAAGGTGGCGTTGTCAGGCATCAACCTTTTATGGCTAAAATTATTTGAAGGGGATTGAGGTCCAAGCCCTCAGCTCAGTGTACCACACATACCCTTCCCCTCCTCCAGACTGCATGCCACAACTGTGTAGCAGTGGTCCAAAATGTTAAAATCCCTGGATGGGCACTTGATGTGCTGTCTGTATTTTGGGAGTTCACGGGTGAGATTTGCTTGATTAAAATCCCCGTGCTTGACAAACAGATATAAGACCGACAAAGCAAACGCTCTAAAGTTTTATTGATGTTTGGCATATTTGAAACAGGCATCAATACAGCTACCTACGATGTCTATCTCTGTAGTGAAAGTTGTCATTTTCCACTTTTTGCAGATTTGACTCCATGAATCTGTGGGGAGAAGGATTCTCACAGACTGCAATGCCAGGAAAACTTAACAGCAAATGTTTAACACTTCTGTGAAGTCAATAGGAGCATTTCCTGGTTAGTTAACAAGGAGTCCATGGAAGGCCACTCCTACGGCACATCTGGCACTGTCGCCAGTTAGCGTAGCCACCCGTGAATATGTCACACCTGCAGCCGTAGTGTGCAGTCGGGGACATGATCACTGAGCCAGGTCTCAGTAAAGCACAGAGCGGCGGATCTGTTTAAGTCCGTGTTTTTTGAGTTGAGGAGCAGCAGTTCGTCTATTTTATTAGCCAGAGACTGAACGTTGGCGAGATGTATAGACGATAGCGCAGTGCTGAATCCACGCTGCCGCAGCTTCACGAGCACTCCCGCGCTTTCCCCGTCAGCGTCTCCTGCGTAACCCATGGAGACCAGCTACTCCTTCAGCCAGAATCTCTGTATAACTCTCCGGAGTGGTGAAAGTGGGTGAAAAAAGTCCAGCAGACTTAAGTCCAGTGTTGAGTAGTTCTTCTCTGGTGAATGTGACCAGAGAGGGGGAGCAGAAAACAGAGAAAATACATAAAATCACGCAAAGTACGAGAGAGCAGGTTGGTGTGGCTGACCACACCGACCTGCAGCACATCCGCCTGTCCAAGCACTCATACCATACTATTGAATTATCTCAATGTGTCTAAAAAATTATAAAGCCTATGGATCGCTTTAGGTTGTGTTTTCCCTGCTGTTATTAGTATTTTCACATGTGCAGATCAACGCTAAGTGATCACATTAAAACATACCCTCGAAAGTAAGCGACTGTGATTGGCTGAACAGGAGCGAGTCATCTGATTGGCTACAGACATTTCATTCTAGAAAAAAATGCATTCGTGAATCGGAGCACGTCAGGGGAGTCTCAAACACAAATGCAGCGAGGTTCACAAATAACAGACGGTTCGCAAATGTGCTATTTGTGTGTGAATCTTGTTTAATTCATTTGTGATTTTTTTTTACATTTATATGAGTTGATATGCATTTGCGTGTTTGAAATGAATTTGTGAGTTCTTCTGTGTGCTTTTGTGAATTTCTGTGTGCATTTGTGAATTTCTGTGTGCATTTGTGAGTCCTTCTGTGCACATATGTGTTTATTGAGACTGTTCTGACTCTATACAAATGTCCCTCAACAGAGTAAAGGTCCACAGCCCTGGACTTTGAACCAGATGGTGTCGTCATCATTGTCAAATCTCTTATTTTCACCCTTCAAAATAAAAGACCCTTGGAAAGCAAACTGTCTCAAAAAGATCCACTTAAAGTGACAGAGTGTTAAAATACTTGAGGACAACAGAGGCTAACAGAAACAAACTGTTCTGATACTCCAGAGAGATCTGTCTGTCTGTTACTTTAGCCACACTTTATAAATGAGCTCTCAGGTCTGCTGCTCTGTCCTCAGAAAACATCTCTTCCTCTCTCTGTTGTTTGTGGTGATGGTGACCTTTAATCCTGCTCAAAAAGTCACCAGCTCGCTCTCACCGTTACAGTCCACAAAACTTATCAGGAGCATATCTCTAGTCATCTGTGTCTTTACAAGCAGGCTGATCTTCTCCGCTCTGGTACCATGACAACAACAGAGCATGCTAGCTGGTGCTAACAAGGTTAGCAATGATATGACATGTGCCATCCTGTCACTGCTGTGACACATGCACTGAGGTCATCGTTACACCCTGACCTGATATTTCTCTAAAATCAACCTGTTTGTCAGATTTCTGTCAAAGTCTTCAGAGAAGTCACTCCTGGTCCTTCAGTTAAAATCCTGAAGGTTTAAATGTTTGTGTGTCGAGTATTTTGACCCCGGTGTTTCCGTAGCTGCTGTGAAGCAGCTCTCATTGTAAATGATGCCAAAGCTGTGGTCAGAGGACCCCTGTGAACCGTTTACTGCTGTCGTCCTTCTGTGATGAATTTTTACTGAATATTCAATGAGGTGAGTCTAGAAAGGTCAATTAATGCTGAAGGAGGTCAAATATTGTCTCCAAAAACAACGTCTGCTGTGTGCGAGTAATAAAACGTTATGTGAACTCAGATGTCCTGAACAAGAGCTTGAACACTCTGACCCATCCCTATGATCTACATCTTATCCAGACTCAGATTTCAGAACATCTGGACTTACCTGGCCTTTCTGCAGTTCCTCATAGCTGGAATCAGTCTGCGTCGTCCCTGGGCTGATGTGTTGTACTTCTCCAGATCTAACTCATCCAGAACCTCCTCTGATATCTGCAGCATGTAGGCCAGAGCCGAGCAGTGGATCTCAGAGAGTTTTGTCCCTGATCTGGTCCCTGACTTCAGGAACTCTTGGATCTCCTGATGGACTGAGAGGTCGTTCACCTCCATCAGACAGTAGAAGATGTTGATGCTTCTGTCAGGAGAGATATTATCACTCTTCATCCTCTTCAGGTTGTTGATGACTGTCTGGATCATTCCTGGACTGTTGTCTTTCTGACCCAGCAGATCTCCTAAGAGCCTCTGGTTGGACTGCAGAGTGAGGCCGTGAAGGAAGCGAACAAACAGGTCCAAGTGACCATTTGGACTTCTCAGGGATAGCTCCATGACTGCCCTCAAGGAGACACTCAGGGATGAGTTAGAGCTTTCAAGAGTGTGAAAAAGATCAGAGATCGTTTTAGAATTGTCTGTAGAAGTCTCTCTGTGTCCGATGTCATGCACAAACGCCTTCACTACACCTGCTCGCTTTGTTGTGAAGGAGTTGAACATGTAGACTGCAGCCAGAAACTCCTGAACGCTCAGATGAACAAAGCAGTAGACTGTTTTCTGGAAGATCACACTCTCTCTTTTGAAGATCTCAGTACAAACTCCAGAGTACACTGAGGCCTCTGTGACATCCAGACCACACCGCTCCAGGTCTTCTTTGTAGAACATGATGTTTCTGTTCTCCAGATGTTCAAAGGCCAGCCTCCCCAGCTTCAGAAGAACTTCTCTGTCAGACTCGGTGAGTTCCTGAGGATGTCCCTCAGCATACTTGTTCTTCTTCCTCTTTGTCTGAACCATCAGGAAGTGTGAGTACATGTCAGTCAGGGTCTTGGGCAGCTCCCCTCTCTGCTCCGTGCTCATCATGTGCTTCAGGACTGTGGCAGTGATCCAGCAAAAGACCGGGATCAGACACATGATGTGGAGGCTCCTGGAGGTCTTGATGTGTGAGATGATTCTGCTGGAAAGATCTTCATCAGTAAACCTCTTCCTGAAGTACTCCTTCTTCTGGTCGTCAGTGAAGCCTCGTACTTCTGTTACCCTGTCAACACATGAAGGAGGGATCTGATGGGCTGCTGCAGGTCGAGAAGTGATCCAGATGAGAGCTGAGGGGAGCAGGTCCCCCTTGATGAGGCTTGTTAACAGAACATTTAACGATGACCTCTGTGTGACATCAGACACAACCTCCTCCTTGTTAAAATCCAGAGAGAGCCTGCATTCATCCAGGCCGTCAAAGATGAACAACAGTTTACAGACAGCCAGAGTCTCTGCTCTGACCTCCTGCAGTGTTGGATGGAAAACATGGAGCAGCTCCAGAAGACTGTAGGACTGATCTCTGATAAAGTTCAGCTCCCTGAATGACAGCAGAGCCACCAGACTGAGGTCTTGGTTTTCTGAGCCCTCAGCCCAGTCCAGAGTGAACTTCTGCACTGAGAAGGTTTTTCCAATACCAGCCACGCCGTTTGTCAGAACCACTCTGATGGGTGACTGTTGTTCAGCTGAGGCTTCAAAGATTTCATGGCACTTGATTGTAGTCTCATGGAGGGTCTCCATCTTGGAGGCTGTCTCAAGCTGTGTGACCTCATGTTGGGTGCAGACCTCTTCACTCTGTCCCTCTGTGATGTAGAGGTCAGTGTAGATCGTGTTCAGGAGGATTCTACTTCCTGCTTCATCTGTTCCTTCAGTCACATGTTCACATCTTCTCCTCAGACTGATCTTATGATCATCTAGAACCTTCTGCAGACCTTTATCCGACAAACAAGCAGAAATATATCAGACTGGTTTAATTAAATGATCTAAATCAAATGTACAATTTTCCTCATTAATCATTAAAAACACGGAGTAACACAGATTCCCCTGTAATAAAGCTGAACTGCTAAGACAGAATAAACTGACAGCAAGAGTCAGGTTATTAAAATGTTATATTTATGTATTAATGACAGTATGATCTCCATTACATGACACAAATGTAGAAAGATGGTGAAGTTCTGTTCCCACTCACAAAGACATCAGTCTTACCTTCTGCAGTGCTGGACTGACCGCTGATAAGACCTGGACCTGTCAGGACGTCCTGGATCAGAGCCCTGTGGAGAAAAGACAATGAGACTATGATGAGGGATGTGGATCAGAACTCTAGTCCATCAAGACCCAATTTTACATTTCAAGACCCTCATCAGTGGTTTACCTGCAGTGGTGGGAGGGTGACAGTGTTTGATATCTGTAAATAAAAACCACATTAAATGTGTTCACTCTGCAGCAGTGGTCTGTCTAAAGCTCTGAAATAGATTATATGATGGAAAATATTAATGAGGACTTTGACTCAGACTTTATCTCTCCTTCAACCACAAACAATACTGCTTCATAGAAACAGACAAATATATATATATACACACACACACACACACACACACACACATATTATATATATATATATATATATATATATATATATATATATATATATATATATATATATATATATATATATATATTTATTTATTTATTTTCATATATATATATTAGAGGTGTAAAGATTAACCGGTACAAACCGATAATCTATTCTCACTTTAGAGATATGACTACATCGTTCAGCATGCCTCTGGATCAATCTATATCTGCTGTGGAACGGTTGATGTCGTTTAAAAACATATGAATTGGTTAATTTGAGCTCTGCTACTAAGATGGCCACTCAAGTCTACGAGACTCATGCTGTGACGTATTACAAGAGTTTTTGTTCTTTCAGGCGTATTAGAGGGTAATTCAAAAATAGCATGGCTACTAGCACCGAAACAGCTTACAGTGCACCCTCAAATCTCAAATCCAAAGATTGGAAGACCTTTGAGATTTTTAAGAAGGATGAAAGTGGATAAAAGTCTGGCCATTTGTAAAGTGTGTAAAGCAGCGATTAAGTACACTGGGAGCACCACTAATCTTAGCACTCATCTGTCCAGACGGCACAAAGACATCTACACGGATGACCAGGGATCTGTGGATGCTACTGCTAGCAAAGCTAGCGTGAGCAACAACTCACAAGACAAAGACACTGGATTTAAAAGCTTCTTCCAGCCCCAACCTAGCCACAACTCTGAGAGGTCCAAGGTAATCACAGCATCAATAGCCCACTTCATTGCCAAGGACTTAAGACCCTATAGTGTCATTGAAAATGATGGATTTCGCGACATGTTACGCGTGCTAGAGCCGAGGTATGAGATACCAAGTAGGCAACATTTCACCGACAAGAGTTGTATGCTAAAGTTAAGAGTGAAGTTAAAGAACAGCTGTCCAACGCAGAGCGAGTGGCAATAACGACCGACGCCTGGACTTCATGTGCTACGGACTCATTTGTGACCATTACAGCTCACCACATCACCCCTGGTTGGGAGTTAAAGAGTCACGTCTTGCAGACACGAGTATTCAATGAATCCCATACAGGGAAAAATATAGGCGTTTTGCTGAAAGAAGCCTGTATGAACTGGGACATTGCTGATGAAGAACCAGCCCTGGTTACTGATAATGCCAGAAACATGATACTAGCTGGTGTGGAAGCAGAGATGGCCCCTTACCTTCCCTGCTTTGCTCACACATTAAATCTGGCCTCCCAGAAAGTTTTTCAAGTGGATACTGCTGCAAGGCTGCTGGGAAAGGTGAGGAGGGTGGTTGAATTTTTGCACCTTAACATAAGAATAGCTGAAATCCTAAGGGAGAAACAGCAGCAACTTTCGCTGCCATCACACAACCTAATCCACGATGTGTCTACCCGTTGGAATAGCTCATTGGACATGTTGGAGCGCTTTCTAGAGCAGCAACCGGCAGTTTTTGCCACACTTCTGTCAAGGGAGCTCAGAAAAGGGGAGGAAATGAACACTCTTAAGGAGAATGACATCTGCAGTGCTGAAGACATAATCAAAGTGATGGCCCCTGTCAAAGCTGTGACCACCATCATGTGCGAAGAAGAACAACCCACCATCTCAATGATTGCCCCCCTCAGATCAAAACTTCTAAAGCACTTTGAGGCTTCTGATGAAGACACACCACTCATCACAGAGATGAAAAAGGCATTTAACAATGACTTTGAGAAGCGGTACACACATCTCCATGACCTCCTCTACACTGCATCTGCTCTGGACCCTCGCTTCAAAACATTGCCATTCCTGAGTGATCATGACGCCGAGGAGATCTTCACAAATATGTCAGCTGAAGCTGCAGCCCTGCATAACGAGGTATATTAACACTGAACACACTCATTCATTTCAAATACAATAAATGAGTACAGTGTATTCTAACATTTTGCTTTGAAAATATTGCTATCAATAAGATAACAAATTTTAAATGTCACAACAGAGGGGATGATTTTATTTTGGCAGCTAAGAGTAGAGTGAAAGAGTAATCTACCATATTGTGGGAAGAATTATACTAAGAATATTGTCATTTGACAATAGTTGTATTGTGTGACTTGTGTTACAGCATGATTTTTACTGTCAGTATCTGTTATATTTCATATTAACACAAACTGTTTACCAGTTAATTTAACTGTTAGTTTAATGGTTTAATGGTAACATTTTAATTGCTATGTTTTTTTACATTTACTTTTACAAGGAAGCAGAGACTACCAACAATCAGGGACATCCAGTTCAGGCGGATTCATTGTGAACAGATCCAGCTCAGAGAAACGGTGC
>JBAMNC010001476.1:0-46072 GCA_037902135.1 Cetoscarus ocellatus | reverse complement strand
TATAAACTTCATAAGTCCACAGGGCTGTCCACAGTAACGATCCCAGGTGGCCTACAAGACAAAAACCAAAGATGAGCACAAGAGCCAAAAAAAAAGGGTCAAAGAGATGTGGATCGAGGATGGAGAGAGAGTGTTAGAGAGATAGAGAGGGGGGAGCTCAGTGTGCCAAATCTCCTGGCAGTCTAAGCCTACTGCAGCTTAACTACGAGCTATGAGCTGGTCCCTCACTGAAAGCTTTATTTAAGAGGAATGTTTTAAGGCTGACCTTAAAGGTAGAGAGGGTGTCTACCCCACAAACAGTGGGCTCCAGCCTGATAACTGAAGGCTCTACCTCTAATAATTCTAGAGACTGATGGCACCACGAGCAGGCCAGCATTTTGGGAGCATAATGTTCAAGAGGGGTTGTACGGGACTGCAAGCTCTTAAAGATAAACTGGTGCCTGTCCACTGAGAGCTTTGTAGGTGAGAAAAAGAATCTTGAGTTCTGTTCTGTATTTTATTGAAGCCAATGCAGAGAAGCTAATACAGGAGTAATGTGGTCTCTTCTCCTAGTTCTAGTCAGTACACGTGCTGCAGCATTTTGAACCAGCTGAAGCGTCTTAGGCGACTTGCTGATGTTACACCCGTGAAAAAGTGAAATAATCACGTGAGTGATGCCGCAATGTTTCCTCCTCAAGAGCATTTAATAAACAAAGACAAAACACCATGAAGTCCCCTGCAGAGGGAGCAAGACAAAAGCAATCAATCCCTGATGATCTAGCTCTGCCTGCTTAACAGAGCACAGAGAAACACAACTAAGTCTTGACTTTTCCTCTTTACAAGAAATGAATTAATTACAATATGTTAAACACTCTTTAAGCATCTTAAACATTACTTTATAACACAGAACAATCTTATTAAAATGTATTCATGATTTTAAGAACTCAAAATGAACTTGGATCATGGGCGAAAACACTTTTATCCTCTGTTAAATCTTTAAGAATACTGACAACATGAACTCATTATTCTTGTACCCAATGAACTTATTTTTCTCACTAGATTATTAATGTATTACTCTTTAACTTGTCACACTGGGAACAGCCTGATTGAAGAGAATTACAATAGTCCAGTCTAGAGGTAACAAAAGCATGGACTAGCTTTTCAGCATCACTCTGAGACAGGATAGGCCTGATTTTATCGATGTTATCGAAGAGGAAAAAAGGCTTTTCTTGAACTTTGCTTTATGTGAGAGTTGAAGGACAAATCATGATCAAACAGAACCCCAAGTTTTCTAACACAGCAGTGCTTGGTGTCAGGCTGATGCAATCTGCATTTTTACAGGACATTTATCAGACTTTTTTGACCAAAGTGACGTACACTGAAAGTAGGAACAACACAAACAAGAACCTCAACTGGAGGGAACAACATTAGTAACAGCAACAAACTGCTTCAAATCTATTTGGACACAATTGTTGCCTTGTAGAGCTCGAGGCAGTGACTATTTTTTTTGTTTAAACCAAGCAACCAACAGAAAACCTTATCAAGTCAGCTCAATGTCGTCATCATTACTGTCTTCATCATCATCATCAAGTCCCAATTTCATTAAAAATCTTCATCTAATGAAGAACCAACATACTCAGTCTGTGGTTGTTCACAAAGAGCCGGTCTTAAACCCTTAAACATGTCTACCACAGAGGATGACGGAGCAGAAGAGTCAGACTACAACTGTAAAAAAATCCCGTTAATTTTAAGGTAAAAAACTGGCAGCTGTGGTTGCCAGAATTTTACCGTAATAAATACGGTAGAACTTTTTCTTTAATTACGGTAAAAGGATATTAATACTGTAAATTTTACGGTTAATGTCAGATTTTTATTCCAAAATTTACCGTAATAATTACAAGTTTTCACCATCTAAAAAAACACAGTTTTGCCGTAAAATAAACATGATTTTCATGTCAGTTATACTTTAAAACAGTCATTTTTTACGGTAAAAATGTATATTTATACTGTAAAATGTTTTTTCAAAACCCCAACCTTTTCCGTAAAATCAACAGCACCAATACAATTTACCGTAATAATAGAAAAAATTCTACTGTATTTATTACGGTAACATTCTGGCAACCACAGCTGCCAGTTTTTTCCCCGTAAAATTAACAGGTTTTCAATGCGCAAATGACAGTGTTTCAATGCAATATAAAGGTTTACTTTATTTTTTATAGATTTCCTTAAAATGTAAAAACTGAAGGTTTTGCCATTAAATATGACTGTTATAAAGTAAAATCTATAACATACTGAGGTATTGCTTGTCGACTTACTCTGAATGTCTATTGCCTGTAATCTAAAATCTTAAAACACAACATAATTTGCATAAAAAATACCTATTTGCTTTTTTAACAGTAAGATACTGGTAACTCTCCCTGTATTATGTATCACTCAAAACACACCAATTAGCTTTTTTTGGTTAGAACCCAATGACTTAACATAATACTATTTTTCACTTAAAACATCCACACTGTAAAAATAAAAACAAGTTTTTACTTTGAAAAATATGGAAACTCATTGGACTTTGAAAAATCCAGTTAAATAAACTTGATTTCTTTAAGTTCACATAAGTTATTTAAGTTCACAGTAATAACCCTAACTTAATTACTTTGAGTAATTAATATTTATGCTTACTTATTTATGTTTAGTCTGCAATACAAATTTAAAAATACTTATTCTTCATTACTATTATTTTTAATTATACTTATTTTTTAGTGTGCATTCCTTGAACTTATTTATCCGTTTTAAGTGTTAATTTTTGTGCCTGTTTATTGAATGTTCAATATACACATTTGTTTACTCTAAAGCAATTAAACTAACGTGTTAAACCCCAAAACAGCTGTAAACACATTAAAAATTAAAAACAATATCCTTAAAACAAAATAAGAACACTTTGCAGTTGTGTCAGCAGCCATTAAACATTTATTTTATTGAACAAACTCTCAAACCATATTTAAAAAGACTTAAAATGTCTCACCAAAACAGGATGATTCTGACTTAGAGGTGAAGATAAGAGATTTTTCAGTGTGAGAAGTTTCACTCTTTGAACAAAGTTCAGTGTCTTTTCCATAGATTTGGGGTAGACCAAATGTAGTGTCAGTGCAAGTCAGACCAAACAGAAGTCAAACCGCTTGAGGCAAGTCCTTCATGTGTCCATGGCAGTTGTTCCCTCAAGACCAGCGGCTGATGTAAAAGGCTGGAGGGTGGTGTGGTGTTATGGCCGGGCTGATCGTCTTCACCTCACAACAGAAACAGCACTGCTCCCCAAGCCAGAGTCTCATCACTCGTGTCCTGCTGAAATAACAGACATATTGGTTGTGATATTAGGAACAAGTCAAAGGTGTAAGAGCTTTTAGAAATACATTTTTTCCTTGATTTTAACACTGAGCTCCACATTAAAATCGACACACATTAAATGATAGCTGCACTGAAAGTCAAATCTGTTTGACTTAAACAGATTTAAATCAAAATGAAACAGGTGATCATACAACTCTTCAAACATTTTATTATATGTATTCTGATTAGACAGTTACTGTTCAATGTTTCTTTATGTTTTATGAGTAAGTGCATATCTAAAGCTAGCTCATGTACAAGTTATTACATATAGGACTCAGAGTTAAATAAGATTTAAGGAGATGCCATTCAGAATAGTTCAACAATATAAAACAACAAATGATGACCATGCAATAAAAAACAATAACAGTGTTTTAAAAATGTTCTATAGCATCCAAAAGATGAGCGTTTAATCCTCAGGTGATTTTAGGGGATTTGTCTGCTCCTGGAAGCCGGAGGGTTAATTTCTATTTCAAGTATTGTTTATAAATTTGCAATTCTGGTCCTGCAACAACCCTACTTATTTGACAAAAGTACTCACGTGGCATGCCTTGAAGAAATAACCAGGGTTATCTCCAACTGCAAAGGGAATCCATTTGAAGACAACAGAGCGCAGAGCAGTCACATCTGGAAACTCTGAGAAAGAGACAAAGGATCACTTAGTTGTTGAGGGGCTTCACATGAGTCTTTGATATAGTACCCATGTTGAGTAATCAAATTATTCACCATGAGGTTTGTGCATTTTTTTGTCCAATGGCTCCTTTTCTTAACTTGAAGTGTCCAATAAAAGGGGGTGTGTGCTGGTCCAAAGCCTCAACGAACTTTCCTTCAAGAATTTGGTTGAATTCTGCAAATACCTGGGCCAAAAAGAGAGAGGGAGATCGGGGAGAGAAGAGGATGATAAACAATTAGTAAAGTAACCTAGGTGAAAATCAGCTGTGCAAACTAAAAACTGTAATGCCTACTAAAAAGCCTTTTGTGTGTGAAAGTCTGCATACAGGCAAGTAGAAATGATTATTGGTGGCCAGGTTTTCACAACTTCACCTCACATGTATTGATACAATTGAGAAAAAGTTTTAGTCTCATTTTTCTTCAAACTCTTCGCTGTGTAATGTGGTCAAGTTTGATGCACTCTGCATCCTCGTCGTGAACAAGTGTCACGGCGGACTCTCGAAAGACCTTTAACAATTTTTAAATTCAAAATGTTTGTGTGTGAATGACAGAAATAAAGATGATAAAGTATTGATGCACCAAAATAAATACCAAATAACTGATAAAACAAGATGACAATATCTGAAGAAACTGACCTAAAATGCTGAAATGTTATTGTAATGTGACAAATGCTGTAAAATAATCTGACCAATTACTAATGGGGAGATGAAACCTGCTTGATCGATAACTGTTCCCACACTTGATTTGTTAAATAGTTGTACCATTTTTCCAGGAAAAGGCTGATATACATAACAACCATAAACTATAAAATTAATAATGATGCAACATGATAAATCTGATTTTTGATGATACCAGTCATAATAGTATCAGTTTCAATCAGAGAGCAGAAAGTGAAATAAATCAGAGTAAAGATCATCACTCTTCACTCTGATGTTGGAGAGGACTCCTGTAAACACACTACTCTCTGTCACTCTATATCAATCAATCAATCTTTATTTGTATAGCGCCAATTCATAACAAGTGTTATCTCAAGACACTTTACAATAGAGCACAAAGCTCTTCATATTATGGATACACATATATGCATAGATACATATATACATATAAAAATACACATATACATATATATACAAATATATACATCCAACACCCAACATGAATCCATATAGCCAATCATGAATCCCTCCATCATGGCAGCAAGAAAAAACCTTCTGTTAAGCAGCAGGAAATCTTGAATGTGGACCCCAGTCTCATGATGAACAGCAAATCCACACGATGCTGTGTTGGGTGTGTGGGCAAAGGGAGGGAGGTAAGTGGAGACAAGCGGACTAAAGTAAGAACTAAAGTTAGTGACAGATCAATGGACCAATCATAGACCTGTCGTCGTCAAATTTGTTTCTGCTGCAAACAAATTTATTAGAGGAGGATCCTCATGTCTGTGTGGTTGTGGTGAAACATTTATCGAAGTATAATCAATAAAAGTCTTACTGGAAGTAAGAATTTAAGGTAGTGATTAACTCATGGGTGCCCAGACCACAAGTGCATCCCTACCATATTTGTCTCCGTTAAGTATAAATGTATTAATGGTAGACCTCTTGAGATGTGACACCTCATTTTCAGGAGGGATCTCATGTCCATGTGGAGCTAAAGATAGTTACTATAGATGTATCAACCATGGATAGAAAGATCATGTTAATATCAACATTAACAGCTATAATGATTATGAACTGGAATGAGATGGCCAAATATGTGTTATGTCTGTAATTGTAGTTATTGAGGCTTCGTGACTCCACAGCAGCAGGCAGTCTCCACCAAGGATCCCAGGCAACCTAAAAGATAAGAGCCAGAGACGAGTACAGGAGCAAACAGAAAGGGGCAGAGGCAGATATGGAGAGAGAGTGTGAGAGAGAGAGGGATAGAGCCCAGTGTGCCAGATCCCCCCGGCAGTCTAAGCCTATTGCATCTTAACTATATGTCTAAACTATGGACTATGAGCTGGTCCCTAACTGAAAGCTTTATCAAAGAGGAATGTTTTAAGTCTAGCCTTAAAGGTAGAGAGGGTGTCTGCCTCCCGAACCGTGGTCAGTAAATGGTTCCAGAGAAGAGGAGCCTGATAACTGAAGGCTCTACCTCCCATACTACTTCTAGAGACTGATGGAACCACGAGCAGGCCAGCATTTTGGGAGCGTAATGTTCTAGAGGGGTTGTACGACACTACAAGCTCTTTGAGGTAAACTGGTGCCTGTCCACTGAGAGCTTTATAGGTGAGAAGAAGAATCTTGAATTCTATTCTATATTTAATGGGAAGCCAATGCAGAGAGGCTAATACAGGAGTAATGTGGTCTCTTCTCCTAGTTCTAGTCAGCACACGTGCTGCAGCATTTTGGACCAGCTGAAGTGTCTTAAGCGACTTACTGGGACAGCCTGAAAGAAGAGAATTACAGTAGTCCAGTCTAGAGGTAACAAAAGCATGGACTAGCTTTTCAGCATCGCTCTGGGACAGGATAGGCCTAATTTTAGCGATGTTACGAAGATGAAAAAAGGCTGTTTTTGAAATTTGCTTTATGTGACAGTTAAAGGATAGATCCTGATCGAATAGAACCCCAAGATTTCTAACAGTTGTGCTTGGCATCAGGCTAATGCCATCTAGGGCACTTAAATCATTAGAAAAGATTTCTCTAAGGTGTCGAGGGCCCAGCACAATGATCTCTGTCTTGTCTGAGTTAAGAAGAAGAAAATTTTGGGCCATCCATGTCCTAATGTCCTTTAGACACGCGTCTAGTTTAGATAACTGATTTGTCTCACCTGGCTTCATCGATACATACAGCTGAGTATCATCAGCGTAACAATGAAAATTAACGGAGTATTTCCTCATGATATCACCGAGGGGAAGCATATAAATGGAGAAGAGAATTGGACCTAGCACAGAGCCTTGAGGAACTCCGTAACTTACTTTAGTGTACACAGAGGACTTGTTGTTCACGTGTACAAACTGGTATCTATCAGATAAGTAGGACTTAAACCAATTTAAGGCAGTCCCTGTACACCCGAGTAATACCTCTAATCTCTGTATAAGAACATCATGATCAATGGTGTCAAAAGCCGCACTAAGATCTAATAAAACAAGTACTGAGAGAAGTCCCTCATCTGAAGCTGAGAGTAGGTCGTTGGTTACTTTAACTAGAGCAGTCTGTGTGCTGTGATGAGCTCTAAATCCTGACTGAAAGTCCTCAAAAAGGCTGTTGTCTTGAAGGAAGTCACATAGCTGATTAGCCACTACTTTCTCCAGGATCTCTGAAGTAAATGGAAGGTTTGATATAGGCCTGTAGTTAGCCAATGTTCCCGAATCGAGGTTAGGTTTTTTAAGGAGAGGTTTGATTACAGCTACTTTAAAAGACTGTGGCATGTAGCCTGTTGATAGAGATATATTTATTGTCTCCAGCAGGGATGGACAAACTAGGGGAAAGACCTCCTTGAACAGTTTAGTTGGGATCGGGTCTAAAAGGCAGGTAGATGGTTTGGAGGAGGAGACAAGAGAATTTAGCTCCTGAAGGCTAATTGTAGAAAAATGATCTAACGCAGGTCTGACTACAAGTAATGGTACGGTAGGTTCAGGTGAAAGCAGGGAGTTGCTAATTTTATCTCTAATTTTAAGAATTTTATCATTAAAAAAGCTCATAAAGTCCTCACAGCTAAGAGCTAGAGGAATCACAGTCTCCACAGAGCTCTGACTCTGTGTCAGCCTGGCTACAGTGCTGAAAAGGTACCTAGGGTTGTTTTTATTTTCTTCAATTAGTGAGGAGTAGTAGGCAGCTCGAGCATGTCGTAAGGCTGTCATGTAGTTATTATGATTTTCCCGCCAAAGTATAGGTGACTCCTCCCTCTTATTGGAGCGCCATATTCTCTCTAATTTACGGGATGCTTGTTTAAGTTCACGAGTTTCAGGAGTAAACCAAGGAGCTGCCCTCTGACATTTAATAGTTTTTTGTCTCAGTGGCGCAATTGAGTCCAAAGTGGATCTTAGTAGACTGGCAGAGTCGTCAACAAGCTGATCCAGCTGAGAGGGGCTATAGCTAATATCACAGTTATCAGTTGGCCAAATTATTGAGTTTAAGGCAGCAGGAATCGCTTCTTTAAATTTAGCCACGGCACCATTGGACAGATTTCTACTCTTCACAATTTTGTTACAAAACACAAAATCCTCTAAGAAGATGGTAAAAGTTACTAAGAAGTGATCGGATAATAAAGGATTCTCAGGAAAAGCTTTTAGTCTATCAACATCAAGGCCATATGCTAGAACCAAATCAAGAGTGTGATTGAAATGATGAGTAGCTTCACGAACAGCCTGAATAAAACCAACAGAGTCTATTAAGGACATAAAAGCTGAACTAAGGCTATCACTTTCTTTGTCAACATGAATATTAAAATCACCTACAATAAGTATTTTATCAGAGCTAAGAACCAAGTTTGATACGAACTCAGAAAATTCTGATAAGAATTCAGAATAAGGGCCTGGAGGACAGTAAATTATCACAAATAGGACAGGCTGGCAGGTTTTTGAATCAGTATGAGATAAATTTAGAACAAGGCTTTCAAAAGAGGAGTAATTAGCCTTTGGTCTCTGATTGATTTGGAGACAAGAATGATAAATAGCTGCTACACCACCACCACGGCCTGTGTCGCGGGGTATATGAGTATTTGAGTGACTGGGAGGAGTGGATTCATTTAAACTGACATATTCCTCCTGGCACAGCCACGTTTCTGTTAGACAGAGTAAATCAATGTGATTTTCTGATATAAGGTCATTCACTAGTAAAGATTTGGATCTCAGTGATCTAATATTTAAGAGACCACATCTAATTATCTGATGTTTTGAAGCTTCTACATTTGAGGTTTTGATTTTAACCAGATTTCTATGATTGACACCTTTTTTATTTGTTTTTGTGCTAACATCTATGTGGCATTTGGGTCGGGGGACAGACACAGTCTCCATAGAATGATATTCATCACTACTACAACTGTCATAGCAGTTATCATAGTGATGAACACAACTGTCATAACAGTAATGGGTGGAAAACTGTCCTAAAGCAAGCGCAGAGCAGCGTGGAGGACTGCAGCTCCGCAACATGGTCTCATCTCTGAGAGGTCATAAGTACGACTCTGCCATGTTTTTAGATAGGAGAGATGCTCCAGCCAAAGTACGATGGATGCCACCTCTTCCTATCAGACCAGGTTTTCCCCAGAAGGATGTCCAATTATCAATGAAGCCCACATCATTTGCTGGACACCACTCCATGTCTATATTAGCACACTGTTCATGAATTATCATTGATCTCAGACTAAGTGAAAATTATCCCAAATATTGTTCATCTTAAAGTGACAAGAGTGGCAAAACTGATGACCATTAAATTACTAATTCAGATCCAATTAGTTTAATTTTAGTTTTTTTTGTTATTTCAGAGAGTCCCGTAGTGGGATTAATACATTCCAGTTCAATTATTAACCAGATCATTGTTGCAGCAAGTCTGAACCAGAAATTATTTATATCTTGAATAATTTCTGTGTATTTAAATACTAACAACATTTCAAAGTTGTCTGCTCAATGTTAAACCCGCTGAATGACCTTCAAATATGTACAAAACAAACAAAAATATAAATAATTAGTTGTAAATTTGTAATCCAATGTTCATCACTTTTACCAATCTATAAGTTTAAGATATACATTAATATTTGGGACACTTTTCACTCAATTTGAGATCAGTAGTTATTCATGAACAGTATGCTAATATGATATGAGGGAGTATTTTCTTTGCAGGGGTCCTCTCTAATGTCACAGATCAGACTGCCCCTCTCAGATAAGTATTTTTATTGATTCATTCCACTTTCTGGTCTCTACCATTATTATGATCATTATAAATAAGAATAGTATTTATCTTATTGTACTGTATCAATATTAGTTTTATAGTTTATGGCTGTTATGTATATCAGCTTTTGCTGTAAAAATACATAACTATTGAACAGATAAGCTTGTATGGGAACAATAATCAAACAAACAATTATCTAACATCCCTTTTAATTATAAGTCAGATTATTTAATGGCATTTATATCCCAAAACACACAATACATCATTGTTTTAGCTCAGTTTCCTCAGGGATTGTAATCTCTTATTTGATCAATAGTTTAGTAACTTATTTTGATGAATTAAGACTTTTTCCTCCTAACTTCTGTTGTCTACCACACTGCATTGGTGCACAGTCATACCCGCTGAAATGATGCCCACATGTGAGAAAATGAGCCGCAGTGGGTTTTGTTGTTCATTCTGCCTTTTTCTTTATTCTGCAATGTTGCACCGAAATCTAGGGTCATCATACTATTATTAATGTGCATAGCTTTTAATCACGCCTATTAAATAAATATAATCTCTGAGACATTACTAGTTCAGTGTGTAGATGGAAATGCAAATACCTTTAATTACTGGAGTTATGTAGTGCTGGCTGATCACCATTAGTTTCTGCCTGAATGAGGGGCAGAAAGAACATAAATATCAAATTACTTTCAGCAAATCATGACAAAACCTACTTCAAAAATGACACCTGTCTTAAAAACATTTAGAGCAATGATCTTGTATTATCATGTGGTGACAATGTACAGATTAATTCTGAAAATTTGGGACATTCAGAATTTTGAAAGGCTCTGGTTAAAGTCAAAGACAGAGGGAAAATTAAACATGAGCCATTTCTTCATTCAAATTAGTTAGGGCAATAAAATTAAGTTTTACCAAAAGAGGAACACCAGGGGATGCTTCATTATGTCATTAAATCAACCTTTTAAAAATCTTACGATGAATCACCCAGAAAAATCCACAGGTTTGTTTAGCAGACACTTGTCAGGTAGGACATGATCTGTTGAAGCCAAACTGGGTAAACAGAAATGTAGACATCTCACAAATTAAGACACAAAGTGACTTTAATTTGAAGTATTTTAAGGATCCTCTACATTTTGGAAAGCACAAGTCTCAATCAACATTCAAAGCTCAGATAAAATTAATCAGATATTTGGATAAAAACACATGAGATGGCTTTGACTTTTTAATTATCCTTTTCAAAAGAACTTCATCCACCAATAATTAATAAGTAAATGTTTTGGTGTGTAGCCTAACGTCTACCATAACAGCTTTACAAAGGTTTTACTGCACACACTCTCAGCAAGAACACACATGGTCACTGGTGTCTGTTCAGTGACACTGAAACTATGAATACACTAACATGAGACATTTTCCAGATTCATAAGAAAACTAAAGTTTTTCAAAATTTAAAGTCATGACCAATATGAGCACGCGCGTGCTGTGTAACTACAGAAAAGCTAAAAAGTGTTAACCTCACCTGAGCAGGTGGGACTACGTACAGTTGGTTGCAGACAGACAGCCGTGGTGCATGAGTAATATCAATAACTACAAGTCCAATAAAAGAATTCTCACGGTGGAAATAGTTAAAACACAAACATATTCGGATATTAAAGACTAATGAAAAGTTTGTGTGTTGATATAGGCCTGCAGTAAGTTTCTGTCATGAGCTTGCGATGGTCAAACTTTAGCTAGCACATCAGGACTCATTTTTTCTGTTTCACTGGCAGTTAATGAAGCCTTTTACCGCATCCCCCCAAAACTTAACTTGGTACACACACGCTGTTGTAGATTATCTATTGTTTAAAATACAGAACTGAATTTAATGTTTTACTCATTTACCTTTTAAAAGTTGCAAAAATAGCCTGAGCAGATCCTGTAACAAAAGTGGTTTAAGTTATCGGCTCCGCTAAATCTATAACTAGAAAGGTGGTCACTGTGTCACTGAATCACGGATTTAAAGCATAAAATTGATTAATATATTCTTTACTCACCAAATAACCGCAGCAGGGAGGAGTCTGGCTGCAGCGCGGAGCACAGGAGCAGTAACGGTTACGCTGCTGCACCTGGACTTGCCCAGACACGTCCCGACAGCGCCAGAAGGAGGCGGAGTGATCTGCGCGCCAGAATGATCGAGAATAGTGCTGCAGAAAGTAGTGCCAGAAGGAGGCGGAGTGATCTGCGCGCCAGAATGATCGAGAATAGTGCTGCAGAAAGTAGTGCCAGACCGAGGCGGAGTGATCTGCGCATAACTGAAGGATGAAGGACAGTATTGGCAAAAGCCAGCAGTGGGAATCCCCCACAGAAACAATAGAAATATTCAAAAGGCTGAAAAGCAAACAAACAAAACCATTTTGAAACCAGATGCCTTATATTTTTAATAACTTGAGCATTTAGCCTACAATAAGCTGGTGTAGATAAATAAAATAAAATAAAGTAAATCAAACTTCATATGCTATAACAGTATATCATTAAAGGGTTCACCAAGAAAAAATATAATGCATTTAATTTGGAAGAGTGGTGAATGAAAAACTGTCCTGTCAAAAAGTGGTATTAGCTGAAAAATAATGGGGGAGGCAAATAACAACAACAAAAAAATCAGACAAAGAACGGCTGGCATGACTGTTTACTTTCTCCTCACAAAATATATCATATAATATTTTAATATCTTATTGTCCAGATTTGAAAGAGAAAATAATGAGCATTTTTTTTAAACTTTGATCCATTTATCAAATGAGATGATGGAATGTGGCCCAAACTGTAGGCTAGAGCAAAAGAGATTTGCTGCTCTATTTATATGGTTAAAACAAACAAACAACAACAAAATCAAACCCCCCTGAGGTTATTTCAAGTGACTTGATTGCTAAAATGTGAAGATGAAAATAGATGGTGAAAGTCGATATTTTCAGGCAAACACAGTAGTCTGAATTTAACGGCCAAAAACTGTTTTCTTTTTTCCAGACAGGAATGTAAAAATTACTGTATTAGCTGTTATATATTACAACATATTTCTGTTATCAATACAAGGTTAGTAAACTTAACAGTGACAAATTGTAATTTTTGCAAAAAATTAATGCAAAAATTACGGTACTGACTGTTATATGAAATACGGCATATTCCCGTTATAATCACAGTTCAAGGGTATATTACAGTGAAGTAATGTATTTTTTCCAGAAAAAAAGTGTAGAAATTACAGTTTTGACCGGTATATTTATTCACAGTGTTTCACCGTTCCAAAAATTGTATTTTACCGTTTTATAGTTTACAGTTTTTTACCGTCGTAGTTTTACAGTTTTTTACTGTAAAATTTACGGACTTCTTTTACAGTGAAATAAAGCATAACTGTTCCCTAAACTCTTTTAAAGGAGATCAGGACTCTGCGGATCAAATGGAGTTTGATTATTCGTTCCACCACTGAGGAACAAAAGAGAGGACTGCAGCTGGTGATTTTGAGACTTACACCAGAAGTCTCTCACTGATTGAGTGTAACGAGCAGGAGGGAGTGTAGACCTGAGGGGTATTTCACAAAACCTAGATAGGGGATTAAGCTGGGATTTTCTAGTTTTCCTGGATGAATTTAGCTGGGATTTGGTTTCACGAAAGCAGAGGCACATAAGTTACCATGGAGATTTTTCCTTGCAGCTAGCCTGCTCCAGACCAGGCTAACAAGCAGGCTTAATTAATCCTGCTGTTCAGACAGCAGCTCTCTTATCTGAAATTAGCGTTTTTCGGTCTGTTATCATAATGATAATGACTTTAAGAGGTATAGGAATGATGTTAATAATACATTTCATTTAAAAATGCTTTTCAAAGAACTCAGAGACAATTTAAAATGAGGATAAAAGAGAAAAATAGAATTTAAACCAAAAGCAAACACAAATCACGAGTAACTTCAGCAAATTATTAAGATGCCCCATATTTTTGTGTATTTTGTTTGAGGTTTTTTCTAATTAACACAAATTAGTTTTGTTTAGATTTTTAACAACAAGGATAAATATTCTGAATACACTGAATCACACTTGAATAGGAATATTTTACAATAATCAACAAAGCACATCATAAAATGTCCTCACTTCCCTCTATTAGAAAATGAGATTTAATTTACACTTTAACAAAGAAGATTACATGAAAATGAACATAACATCACTTTACGAAACAGAACAAAACCTTGTGTTCATATTTCATCATATCTAATTAACATGATGGTTTTTAGTTCACATTATTTTATCGTTATTTATTACTCAACAAATCTTTAAATGTATAAAAAAAACAGACGTCATTGTTTGTAATTGCAAAAAAATGCTAAATTCAGGCATCTTTTGCTTCTGTTAACACGTATAAAATAACAATTATCTTTAAAAAAAAAAAAAAAAAAGTCCCTCTGAAGATTTATTAAAGGATATTAGTTTAATCCATGTTTTAGTTTTACCAAACAGTGAAACAATTCTGCAATTTAGAAGAAAACAGTAAGATCCTGGATGTCTTAATTCCACTTTGGTGGAATACCCCTCTGGGTAAGGGATTCTGAGATAGATAGATATTTTCTGTCACAGGTGACAGAAATTCATCTCGGACAGACTCCTTTACACATTTAAAAGGGACATTACAAAACAATTAAAAAGAAAAAGAAAAGCCGTTCTTGTTCCTGTTTTGTGAGCCAAAAGTAGAGATTTGAATTTGATAATTAATTTCAAAAATTAAATATTCGTTGGCCCGACGAAAATTATTCAGAAATTAATAACAAAAGTCCATTTACTATGAAACAAATCTTTGTAGTCTTATAGCTTACTGGCTTATCAAGAAAACCGGCGGGCGTGTTACGTTACTTAGACAAAACTTAGAAAAAGATACAGGAGAGGATATTGGAGAACTAGGAGAACTAGGGGAACTAGGAGAAGATATTGGAGAACCGCGTTGATAAAAAGAAAAACGGATCAGACCGTCGAAGAAGACGTAAAAACAAAGTGTAGGGACGAAAAGTCAAAGAAGAAGAGAGAGAGGAATGTGTCTCTCTGGTTTTGACTGGTGAGGAGGGTCTCACAGGAGGAGGGCCTTAGACGAGTAACAAAGACTTTATCAACTTACATTTGGCCAAAATATTAAGTTGTACTTTGATAACCACCCAATATAAACATTCCAACTGAGTGGAAAATCTTACGATAATTGATTTGACACCAAATAGTCTGTACCTAAACAATAAGAAAGAATAAAACATGAAATTCTTCTTAAAAATACAACCAAACAACATATATGTGGTTAAAACTTAGATATATAACAAACTTAATGTATAGAAAATGTGTAATAAACATTTCATCAATAGAAACAGGTAATAATGCAGATATAACAGATGCATTCCTGGATAAAGTTCTCTCCTCAGTCTTCCACTGAGGGGCGCTCTTGGTCCATCAGAAGAGGCTTTAAGAAGATTAATGCATTATATTCATAACTTGGGCATTTGTAAGGTTAGAGAAACAGAAATCACATCATCAGATTGTTAGATGTGTCCATTGTTTCATTAAAGAGTTTATAAGGTTGTGGTTTTCTGTTGGCTGAAAAACATCTGTTCTCTACTCTTGGGCAGCAATGAGGGGTCCACTACCCAGGAGGTCAAAAGTCATCTTAGGTGTCATAGAAGAATCTTCTGGGAGTAGAACAGAATTATTTAAGTCTCTGGGATCGTAGTCTGTTCGAACACCTTATCAGGTCTTGGCCAATCATTGTTTAGGCCAGGAAGTTCAGGGCAATAAATACATCTTTAGCGTCAACAAAGTTGTCTGTTGGTCGTAGATGGCGGGAAATAAAGAGAGACTTTGTGGCTCCACATGTCTCTAGTAAGTTACAACCAGGCCTTAGAGAGGGAGAAAGGAATGAAGGCATTCTTGTATTTTGGGGGTGCTTGAATCTTGCAACACACTGCTAGTCTAAGCAAGGCAGGACAGGTTTGATTGTATAGCACCTTTCAGCTACAAGATAACACAAAGTGCTTCACAAAATAAATCAGAACACAAGGACAAGGGAAAAGAAAAACACACCAAATAAAAATGTAAAAACAAAGAAATTCAGACAAAGACGAAGAAGAGAAGAAACACTGAGCTACAACAAAGTTAAATTATAGAGGACATAATTGTTTTATTAAAATTCAAAATTAAATTATGTTTCAAAGGTACACTGCCGTCCTGTAACTTCAAGTTGACTTTATTCTCCACAAAGGGAAATTTGGTTTGCAGGCAGGTAAAAACATGAAACATAAAAACACAATCACACAAATCCAGGTAAGACACAAAGATGGATAATGCACAAATACTTTAGGGACAACTGGAGCAGAACCATTACTGTGATGTTGAAAGATTAAAATGTGTCATTGTTAACAATTTAAATTTAGTTGTGCAGTGGTTTGTGATATAAATGAATTTTTCATCCTGTTCGATTTTGCCATTGGCAATCTGAATCTCCTGCCAGAGGGTAGGAGTTCAAACTCGGAGAGGAGAGGATGCACAGAGCACTGAACGATGTCCTGAGCATTGGAGTTTAGCCTCCTGCAGTAAGTTGTAGGTAGATCAGGCAGTGACACTCCAGTTATTCTGCTTGCCACCTTAACAATGTGTTCCAGCCTTTTTTTTGTCACCTAAGGAGAGGCTGCCAAACCAGGAGATGATGACAAATGTTAGGACAGATTCAACCATTGAATGATAAAACACTGTCATTAGTTTGCTGCACACCCCAAACCGGTCGAGCATCTACAGAAAGTGCAGTCGCTGCTGTGATTTTTGTATATAATGTCTATGTTTTCGTTAAAAGACAGTTTGTTATCTAAATTGGCAACACGCTCCACAGTCTCCCCCTTAATTGCTGTTAAAACTGGTGGGTTTTTGTTCCTTCTAAAATCTATGCACATGTCCTTAGTTTTTTCCACATTTATGTTTAAAGAGGAATCATCACACCAGTGAATAAAATCATCCACCACTGGTCCAGGAGCTGTGTCCTCCCCCTGTAGCAGACTCACTATGACTGTGTCGTCAGCAAACTTCAGTACATGTCTTCCTTGATGTGAACTTCTGCAGTCATCAGTGTACAGAATATATAAAATGGGGGAGAGGACACAGCCCTGTGGAGAACCAGTGGAGGAGAGGAGGACATCAGACAGGACAGAGTTCACTCTGACATGATGTGATCAGTCTGTTAAAAGTCTAAAATCCATCCAACTATGCTAGGACACAGGTTAAAATCTGATAATAATTTAGAGGCTAAATATGGGGCTGGATTGTGTCAAAAGCAGAGCTAAAATCTGGTTTAAAAGCTGGTTTTGTCCAAGAACAATGACCTTGTTTATTTCATGTTTAACTGGAGAAGATTATGGCACGTCCATTCATTCATTTGGTCCATGCATTTTCCCAGAGTTTGTACGGACCATGCTCACCTGGTGTCATTGAGATGTGAAGCTGTGTGTCCTCTATACAGTTTTGGTAACTTATTTTGTTGTTCCTTATAATTTGAGTCAGTGTAAGCATGTAGATGTTAAACAAAAGAGGTCCCAGGATGGAGACTTGGGGAACTCCACATTTAATTTTCTTCTGCTCAGATGTGAAGTTATCCATTGACGAAAAAACAGTCATTGCAGAGAGTCCCACCCAGTTTTCCAGTTGGTCAGACTATCCTGTGCTGAACTGCGTTGAACAGTTGGTCGGTCTTAGTAAGACATTTAACTGTTAAAAACAGCTAATAACTGTACTTATAAACAGGAGGTTTGATATGTTTGTGGTTGGCTGAGAGATGTGAACTCGTTAGTTTGCGTCACTCTTCCAGCTGCCGTCAGGTTGAGTTTCCATTATGACAAACGTCTCTGATCTGACATCAGATGTGACGGGACAGTTAATATAGATACAAATGTATATGCTGGTTCAGACGGTTACATGAAATAGTGGTTGCTGTGATTGTTTATTGCATTGAAATGTGCCTGACACTCTGGATACCTGCCTGTGAGGTTTTGGTGACGTGTGCGCACTGTGCGCCTGTAAGGCTAAATTACCACTGCACCGGGCACGCTTCGCCTGTGCCGAGAATAAACTAGATTGGAGCTGGCGAGCTTTCAGCGCACCTTCCACGCAGTGTTTTGGCACGAAATTGTCACTGCGCCAAGCTGAATCTTTTGACACCTCCCCCTGGTGCGCTGCCACACCCATTACGGCGCAGCCAGTTTACAAATTGCCTAATTTGCTGTGCACTGTAGTGCACCGGGCGAAATTACCACTGCGCGGAATGCGCCATGCTCATCATGCCTGCATCACCCTGAGTTGTGCCAGGAAATTAGAGCCCACAGTGTCCTGAAGACATCTCCCAAAGGTAACATGTAAATGTTAAAAACTGTAGGACCTAAAATTGAACCCTGGGGGACACCACAGTTAACATTGTGAAGTTCAGACTGGCATTTCCCCATGTTCACATAAAACTTTCACTGAGATATGATTTAAACCAATAAAAAACAGTGCCAGATATTTCAATAAAACTATTGAGTCTATTTCAAAAAAATTGGTGATCTACAGTGTCGAATGCTGCACTCAGGTTGAGCAGCACAGATCGCATTTAATGGTCCATACTTGACCTGAGATCATTGACTATTTTAACTAATGCCAACTCTGTGCTGTGATTGGCCCTAAAACCAGACTGGTGTAATTCACCGATGTTTAAAGATTTTATAAAATCATTGATTTGATAAAAAAGAAGTTTCTCTAAAATCTTACTTTAAATTTGCAGATTGGAAACTGGCCTGTACTTATCTAAAATTAATGGGTCCATATTATTTCTCCTCAAAAGGGGTTTGACCATTGCTGTTTTAAAAGCAGTTGGTAGATTAGGTTTAAAAAATCTGAGGTAAGAGACTTTGATTGATTGTCTATATAAATGTTAAAATCACCTAAAATCATTACCCTGTTTTATTTTGTGTGAATTATTGACAGTAGTTCTGAAAATTCTGTGATAAAAGAGTTGCAATATTTGTGGGGGTCTGTATAGTGTTAACATAATATAGGTGAACTGATACTGAAACAATCTAAAATCACCAAATAAAATCTCCTTAAAATGAAGTGATGTTTAAAAAATATTGCCGAGCCCCCACCCCTTTTTTCCTGTCTAAAAGAATGTTAAAAAAAAAAGCATAATTACATGGTGCTGATTCAAGCAGAGTGGTGGGGCCATCTGTGCCGAGCCAGGTTCCAGTTAAAAACAAACAGTCAATGTTGTGTTCTAAAATCAAGCCATTAATTAAAAATTTTTGGGTCTTACATTAAAAGTGCCATGTGCAGGATGTCTTTTTTGTGATGGATCTGGTGGTGGTCTCTGTGAGATGATGTGTATGAGATTACCTGGAAGTGTGATTGCAGGTTTATTTGGTGTGTGTTTATTTGGCTTTTTGTTTATGTGTACAACAATGTGTATTAAACACATTTACAACCACTTACTGTTCCACTATCAAGCTGCTTTGTCTTGGCACTTCTGTGGCACATGGCAACACCAACACATCCTTCTGCCAGCGTACTGGTCAAAACACAATCCAGTTTTCATTTTGTCTGGTACACAAATATTACTGCACCACCTCCTCAACAATGAAACATACAGAGTGTTTTTTCTTCAAGTCAGCTTGTTATTAAAACCATGGCTGTGTCTTTATCCAATAGACAATCAGTCTGAACACTTCCTCGGAAGAAAAACCTTCATTCAGCTCCTCTGATATCTCCTCATAAATATGGATTTAATTCATTCAGAGCTGGTGGACAAGCACAGGGCCATAGGGCCAGACACATGAGAACAGAAGATAAAGTTAAGTGTCTGTCTCTTATCTGCCTCTGCCCCACATGTAAGGGCTGCTCTGTGCTGTTTTATTTCTCAGCCTTTCTCTGCAGCGTCTCATTTTGTTCTAGGTTTTATGAAACAATATTAAAAATGACTGATCATCAACATGCTGTGTTACAGTCTGTTTTGTTTACAGTCTGTGCTGTCTTCAGTCAGACTGATGGAGACAGCATGAGAGCCATTAGACAGGAAAGATCATGTTGATCATAACAATTCTTTTTGGCCCTTTTTTACATCTCAGATCTGTATTTGTGTTAAAATGGGAGGACATGATGTGTGTGATTCACTAAATGAACCTGGCTATCGGGACCCTCCTTGGTTTGGGCTCAGGCCCCCTCTGAGTCTCTGTGCTCCACCCCTGCTCTCCTTCCCTCAGCGCTGACATTATGGTGACAGCCTACCGAAAGGTTTTATGAGGCCCACAGGACCCTGTTTGATATTTTTGTACACTAACATATCTGTATGCATGCTTTCTCTCAGTTTGCATTGAATATGTGTCATTAGCAAAGCAAGATGATAACAGGTGTTGTGCATTTACGATCAGTGGAAAACTATTCACTGTGTCACTTAATAATACTGACTATCAGAAATAACTGATTATAACTTACATTAAGTAATGGGATTTAATTTACATTAAATCTACCTCAGGGCACCACCCGTAAAGGGAAATGATAGTCAATTTATTAAGTCAGTCTCAGAAAGGTTACTGACTATCAATTTGGAACCATGATTTATAGTTAACTTAATAAAATCAACCAAAGTTACCTAATCAATTGTCAGTCAAAGTTGAAGTATTTGGAGTTCTGCAGAGCAGAGGATGGCAAGATTCATTCTTATGCAACATTAACAGACCAGAAACTGACTTTGTGTTCAAATCATTTATTAACAAACAAACATGAAAACATACAATATCTAACCTAACAAAGTCCTATGAACAAGTGTGTGTGAGTGCATGTGTGTGTGTGTGTGTGTGTGTGTGTGGGTGTGTGTGTGTGTGTGTGTGTGTGTGTGACAAACAAAGGCAAGATGGCTGCTCAAAGGCATTTACGACCAGGACCACATGGGGAGTGGTGGAGGTTAGGAAAGGTTTCTTTGTTTAAGGTTGATGGCGCTATATGAAGTGGTAATGTTAACACAGCAGTTAGCTATAGCTTAAGCTCAAAGAGCATTTTCAATAAATCAGTGCAGTGATTTTAGAAACTGAATAGTCCTGTGCTTAGCCGTGCTACGCTAAACTCTGTTACATTACCAAGTCCATGTATGGAAAAGGTGTCCTTTTTTGGTGATGCTCTGTAAAGTCCAGTGCTGCAGGTTTGGTGGTTTCCTAGTGGGTTCCAGGCCGGTCTGGTCCTTCAGCTTCTGGCTCTGAAGACCACTGGTTGCTCCTTTGTCCCTGGAGTTAGCAGCTTGATGCTAACTCTGTCGTGTTGTTTCTTGTTGTTTGGACTGGAACTCCTGTTCCTTAAGCAGGCTCTCGCGTCACTTATGTGGTGCTACAGTCTGCATTGAGCAGGACTGTGGAAAAAGTCTTGAGGTTGTACTCCTGAGAAGAGACTGGAGAGGTTTGGTGTCTCTTTCTACAGGCTGAGAAAGTCCTGAGAGAGAGCTGAGAGAGAGGAGCTGTGTCCCCTTCTCTCCATGGTTCAGAAAGAGCGCAAACTGCATAGCAGAGCAGGGTCTTATTGTCTTTATCACAGGGTTCACACCTACGTTAGAAGCCTGGGGTAGGGGATGAGATGGTCATCCAACTTTGGTTCAGGCTTCTGCAAGGACGCATGAATCCCAACACAGGGTAATTAATAAATCAATTGTATGTACACCTTTGAATGAGTTTCCCTCTGAGGTGTTACATTTGTCACATTGTTGGCTGTTTTCACTCAGAGGTCTCGACTCGATGAGTTTAGGAGCAATGGATCTTTCTGAGATTACACACATAGGGCCTGATCTACTTAGATCACAAATAACAATTGCTAAATTGTGTGTGCAAACTAAAAAATTGCACTTGCTATTAGTGGGGGTGTTGCAGGTGATCTACTATGACTGCGTGTACAGTTTATTACCGGTGCAAAAGTGGTGCATACCGCCCTCTTTAAATGAAGATTTTGCGTGTGCTACTGGCTGTCACCATGGAGAGTTTGGGAGAGCAGAATGGCCTTAAACAAAAATGAAGTTTGAAGCCATGGAGTTAGAGGCAAATAAACACACTGGTGAACTCCAGCAGAGACATCACAGCATTGCCAGAAGAAACACGATTTGGGAGGAAAAAACACACAGCTCAAAACTGGCATTGCTGGATAGACATTATGGGGCTCTAATTTCCTGGCACAACGCAGGGTTGGCAGAGCGTGGCACACCCCGGCGCAGGGGTAATTTCGTCCAGTGCACCACCATCCGCATGGCAATTTGGCTGCGCTGAGATGGGTGTGGCAGCGGACAGACCACATTTAACACATTTAATGTGGTTTTTATTTACAGATATCAAACACTGTCACCCTCCCACCACTGCAGGTAAACCACTGATGAGGGTCTTGAAATGTAAAATTGGGTCTTGATGAACTAGAGTTCTGATCCACATCCCTCATCATAGTCTCATTGTCTTTTCTCCACAGGGCTCTGATCCAGGACATTCCTGACAGGTCCAGGTCTTATCAGCGGTCAGTCCAGCACTGCAGAAGGTAAGACTGATGTCTTTGTGAGTGGGAACAGAACTTCACCATCTTTCTACATTTGTGTCATGTAATGGAGATCATACTGTCATTAATACATAAATATAACATTTTAATAACCTGACTCTTGCCGTCAGTTTATTCTGTCTTAGCAGTTCAGCTTTATTACAGGGGAATCTCTGTGTTACTCCGTGTTTTTAATGATTAATGAGGAAAATTGTACATTTGATTTAGATCATTTAATTAAACCAGTCTGATATATTTCTGCTTGTTTGTCAGATAAAGGTCTGCAGAAGGTTCTAGATGATCATAAGATCAGTCTGAGGAGAAGATGTGAACATGTGACTGAAGGAACTGATGAAGCAGGAAGTAGAATCCTCCTGAACACGATCTACACTGACCTCTACATCACAGAGGGACAGAGTGAAGAGGTCAACACCCAACATGAGGTCACACAGCTTGAGACAGCCTCCAAGATGGAGACCCTCTATGAGACTACAATCAAGTGCCATGAAATCTTTGAAGCCTCAGCTGAACAACAGTCACCCATCAGAGTGGTTCTGACAAACGGCGTGGCTGGTATTGGAAAAACCTTCTCAGTGCAGAAGTTCACTCTGGACTGGGCTGAGGGCTCAGAAAACCAAGACCTCAGTCTGGTGGCTCTGCTGTCATTCAGGGAGCTGAACTTTATCAGAGATCAGTCCTACAGTCTTCTGGAGCTGCTCCATGTTTTCCATCCAACACTGCAGGAGGTCAGAGCAGAGACTCTGGCTGTCTGTAAACTGTTGTTCATCTTTGACGGCCTGGATGAATGCAGGCTCTCTCTGGATTTTAACAAGGAGGAGGTTGTGTCTGATGTCACACAGAGGTCATCGTTAAATGTTCTGTTAACAAGCCTCATCAAGGGGGACCTGCTCCCCTCAGCTCTCATCTGGATCACTTCTCGACCTGCAGCAGCCCATCAGATCCCTCCTTCATGTGTTGACAGGGTAACAGAAGTACGAGGCTTCACTGACGACCAGAAGAAGGAGTACTTCAGGAAGAGGTTTACTGATGAAGATCTTTCCAGCAGAATCATCTCACACATCAAGACCTCCAGGAGCCTCCACATCATGTGTCTGATCCCGGTCTTCTGCTGGATCACCGCCACAGTCCTGAAGCACATGATGAGCACGGAGCAGAGAGGGGAGCTGCCCAAGACCCTGACTGACATGTACTCACACTTCCTGATGGTTCAGACAAAGAGGAAGAAGAACAAGTATGCTGAGGGACATCCTCAGGAACTCACTGAGTCTGACAGAGAAGTTCTTCTGAAGCTGGGGAGGCTGGCCTTTGAACATCTGGAGAACAGAAACATCATGTTCTACAAAGAAGACCTGGAGCGGTGTGGTCTGGATGTCACAGAGGCCTCAGTGTACTCTGGAGTTTGTACTGAGATCTTCAAAAGAGAGAGTGTGATCTTCCAGAAAACAGTCTACTGCTTTGTTCATCTGAGCGTTCAGGAGTTTCTGGCTGCAGTCTACATGTTCAACTCCTTCACAACAAAGCGAGCAGGTGTAGTGAAGGCGTTTGTTCATGACATCGGACACAGAGAGACTTCTACAGACAATTCTAAAACGATCTCTGATCTTTTTCACACTCTTGAAAGCTCTAACTCATCCCTGAGTGTCTCCTTGAGGGCAGTCATGGAGCTATCCCTGAGAAGTCCAAATGGTCACTTGGACCTGTTTGTTCGCTTCCTTCACGGCCTCACTCTGCAGTCCAACCAGAGGCTCTTAGGAGATCTGCTGGGTCAGACAGACAACAGTCCAGGAATGATCCAGACAGTCATCAACAACCTGAAGAGGATGAAGAGTGATAATATCTCTCCTGACAGAAGCATCAACATCTTCTACTGTCTGATGGAGGTGAACGACCTCTCAGTCCATCAGGAGATCCAAGAGTTCCTGAAGTCAGGGACCAGATCAGGGACAAAACTCTCTGAGATCCACTGCTCGGCTCTGGCCTACATGCTGCAGATATCAGAGGAGGTTCTGGATGAGTTAGATCTGGAGAAGTACAACACATCAGCCCAGGGACGACGGAGACTGATTCCAGCTATGAGGAACTGCAGAAAGGCCGGGTAAGTCCAGATGTTCTGAAATCTGAGTCTGGATAAGATGTAGATCATAGGGATGGGTCAGAGTGTTCAAGCTCTTGTTCAGGACATCTGAGTTCACATAACGTTTTATTACTCGCACACAGCAGACGTTGTTTTTGGAGACAATATTTGACCTCCTTCAGCATTAATTGACCTTTCTAGACTCACCTCATTGAATATTCAGTAAAAATTAATCACAGAAGGACGACAGCAGTAAACGGTTCACAGGGGTCCTCTGACCACAGCTTTGGCATCATTTACAATGAGAGCTGCTTCACAGCAGCTACGGAAACACCGGGGTCAAAATACTCGACACACAAACATTTAAACCTTCAGGATTTTAACTGAAGGACCAGGAGTGACTTCTCTGAAGACTTTGACAGAAATCTGACAAACAGGTTGATAGCCTCTGTTGTCCTCAAGTATTTTAACACTCTGTCACCTTAAGTGGATCTTTTTGAGACAGTTAGCTTTCCAAGGGTCTTTTATTTTGAAGGGTGAAAATAAAAGATTTGACAATGATGACGACACCGTCTGGTTCAAAGTCCAGGGCTGTGGACCTCTACTCTGTTGAGGGACATTTGTATAGAGTCAGAACAGTCTCAATAAACACAAATGTGCACAGAAGGACTCACAAATGCACACAGAAATTCACAAATGCACACAGAAATTCACAAAAGCACACAGAAGGACTCACAAATTCATTTCAAAGCACACGCAAATGCATATCAACTCATATAAATGTAAAAAAAAATCACAAATGAGTTAAACAAGATTCACACACAAATAGCACATTTGCGAACCGTCTGTTATTTGTGAACCTCGCTGCATTTGTGTTTGAGACTCCCCTGACGTGCTCCGATTCACGAATGCATTTTTTTCTAGAATGAAATGTCTGTAGCCAATCAGATGGCTCGCTCCTGTTCAGCCAATCACAGTCGCTTACATTCGAGGGTATGTTTTAATGTGATTACTTAGCGTTGATCTGCACATGTGAAAATACTAATAACAGCAGGGAAAACACAACCTAAAGCGATCCATAGGCTTTATAATTTTTTAGACACATTGAGATAATTCAATAGTATGATATGAGTGCTTGGACAGGCGGATGTGCTGCAGGTCGGTGTGGTCAGCCACACCAACCTGCTCTCTCGTACTTTTACTCGTGTTTTTATGTATTTTCTCTGTTTTCTGCTCCCCCTCTCTGGTCACATTCACCAGAGAAGAACTACTCAACACTGGACTTAAGTCTGCTGGACTTTTTTCACCCACTTTCACCACTCTGGAGAGTTATACAGAGATTCTGGCTGAAGGAGTAGCTGGTCTCCATGGGTTACACAGGAGACGCTGACGGGGAAAGCGCGGGAGTGCTCGTGAAGCTGCGGCAGCGTGGATTCAGCACTGCGCTATCGTCTATACATCTCGCCAACGTTCAGTCTCTGGCTAATAAAATAGACGAACTGCTGCTCCTCAACTCAAAAAACACGGACTTAAACAGATCCGCCGCTCTGTGCTTTACTGAGACCTGGCTCAGTGATCACGTCCCCGACTGCACACTACGGCTGCAGGTGTGACATATTTGATGGTGGCTACGCTAACTGGCGACAGTGCCAGATGTGCCGTAGGAGTGGCCTTCCATGGACTCCTTGTTAACTAACCAGGAAATGCTCCTATTGACCTCAAAGAAGTGTTAAACATTTGCTGTTGAGTTTTCCTGGCATTGCAGTCTGTGAGAATCCTTCTCCCCACAGATTCATGGAGTCAAATCTGCAAACAAGTGTTGACAACTTTCACTACAGAGATAGACATCGTAGGTAGCTGTATTGATGCCTGTTTCAAATATGCCAAACATCAATAAAACTTTAGAGCGTTTGCTTTGTCGGTCTTATATCTGTTTGTCAACCATGTCAATGTGTTACGATTTTAAGCTTTAAGGGAAACCGTTCAAGTTGGACGTTTAAGATGTTCAGTTTTGTATAGAGACGGCTGTTTACCTTCTCAGATTAACCCATGTCACATCGCGTCACAGGTTAACCTGCTCTGCATTGCACTCTCTGTGTCAATGCGTTCGCACAGTTTGCTCCGTATTTGTCCCATATTTAGCCTACATTAACAACCCATCATCCTTGGTGTATCCACAAGTCAATTCAGTGACTGTTCTTACTTTGTTACGAGCTGACAGTGATATTGTGTGAACTCTGAGCTCTACCGCGATCTGGACGGAACTGTGGAGAAGTGCACATCTTGATCAGGAGGGATCAAACTGTGCACAGACATCTGTAGATAACTTATTCAACACCACTGAAACCCAAATAACGCAGGTCTCAGCATGTACACATCTGCTCTTGGGTCTGAAGGTGCATCTACTCAGACTAACCCACAACTGATGGAAATACTAAAAACAATAACAACAACAACAACACAACTGCAATCTGTAGCCAGAAGTTTTATTTGTTGCAGCCTCTACAGTAATAATCTGGCACTGTCGCCAGTTAACGTAGCCACCAGTTAATATGTCACACCGGGCTTCCAGCTGTACCAAGCAGACCACGTCACGGACCTCACCGGGAAGACGCGGGGTGGAAGTACGTGTTTCTACGTGAATGAAAGCTGGTGTACAGATGTCACAGTGTTGAAGAAATCATGCAGCCCTCACTTGGAGTCACTTTTCATAAACTGCAAACCCTTTAATTCTCCGCGGGAGTCCTCCTTGTTTGTCCTGGTCAGTGTTTCCCTCCTACCTCAAGCCCCTGTAGTGGAGGCGTTACAGCAGCTGGCAGACCAGGTAACGGATGGGGAGGAAAAACATCCTGACTCCCTGCTCATCATTCTGGGGGATTTTAATCAAGCAAATCTCACCCGTGAACTCCCAAAATACAGACAGCACATCAAGTGCCCATCCAGGGATTTTAACATTTTGGACCACTGCTACACAGTTGTGGCACGCAGTCTGGAAGAGGGGAAGGGTATGTGTGGTACACTGAGCTGAGGGCTTGGACCTCAATCCCCTTCAAATAATTTTAGCCATAAAAGGTTGATGCCTGACAACGCCACCTTGGGAATTGCACCCAAATAATCACACCTTTCACCAGAAGGACACAGGTCCGTTATTGAACAAGCCAGAGACGTGGTTCCAGTATAAACAAAAAGATAATCTTTATTAAACAACAAAAGGTAACCTTTATTAAAACCCCGTCAAAAAAAGGGAATGGGGGAAAAGTAAGGGGACCAGACTGGGGCGTACCAGGGGTGAAGAGGGGCTGATGAGGGGGAGAGGGGTATCCCAACAGAAACAAAAATTAACAAAAATCACCCCAGATGCTCGTGGCAGACACACACTCACTCGCACAGACTTGGAAGGGGGAGCCCAAACCAGGAACACAGCACACCAAGGAGGGAGACACCACCACCCTAAACACCACTTCTCCACCCATGGCTCCCAGCTCTGAAAGGACAAGAAAACGAAATTAGAAGGGGAATCTGAACACAACAATACAAACTCAAATGGTTCAAAAAAAGGAATATCCCGCTACACCCAACCTAATCAAATTAATATCAATTAAGGGGAGTAACAAATCCCCCTAACCAACAATTAAGCAAAATAACGAAAATCTAATTATACCCCAAACCGCCCAATAAGAAGGAACAAAAACAATAAATCACTTCAAAATATTTCAATCTAAATAAATGAACAAATATACTCAAATACCAAAACCTACACCACTAAACCTCCTAAAGTAAATAAATAATCAATTAATTAAGCCCAAACTGGAAAGAAATCACAAATCAACCCCAAAGAAACTTATTATAAGGGAGATGGAATTAGTCACTAATAAACCCCAACAAAATTGATCACAAGAAAAAGAAATGTAACCACAAAGGAAACTAAATCAATCACTACTAAAGTCCCCAAAAGAAGAGAAAGTAATGACTCATAACAATTAATGAACACAACAAAAGTAGAAACAATAACTCAAATCATCAATAATTCCCAAACCCCATAGTCAGTAAAAGTCATGGCCTGCTGGGTCGATCGGCGCTGAGGCGTCAGGTCATATGCATGCGGGGCGTTGAACAGCCCGCGGCTTATCCAGGCCAAGCCGGGGGCGCATGCATAAAGGAGCCCCACTCCCACACTCCCCAGGAAGCGGAGCAAAGCAGATAAAAAAAGATGAGTACCGACCAGTAAGTGGAGCGAAGCCCAGCCCAGTATCACCGGGCAGAGTAAAGCTCAGCACAACAAAGCGGTCCAGCAAAGCGAAGCAGGAAGCGGAGCAAAGCAGCCCTGGGAAAACAAAGCAGCCGCCTCCTAGGTCTCCCACTGCCGTAGCCCACAAGCCCTAACACAGAGAGAGAGAGAGGAAGGCCTGTCACAATGATTATGTGATACATTAAAAAGGTAAGAGCCAACAGGTTTAGCCTGAGGAGGGTCACCTACCAGGCAGATCACCGCTTATCCACCCCGAGGGAGAGGTGACATTACGTGCCGATCGCAGCTACAGGAGGCATCCCCAGGGGAGTAACACACAGGGCATCTAAAAGCCATACATAGGTTTTAAAGAACAGAAGCGCCAGAGGAATATTAAAGGGAGCTGATCGGTGGCAGCCGTCAGCTTACATACCTGGGTGTGAGCAGCGGCGGGTGAAACCAGAAGAAAATGGAGCTGAGAATTGCCAAGCAAGAGGGCTACCGGAGGTTCCCCTACCTCCTTTTATAGGGCGCCCCCAGGTGGTCATTGGCTGACACACACCCTGGGAGTCAAGTGCGGATGAGGGTGACAGCAACCTCATCCTGCTACACAGTCTTAAAGGACACCTATCGCTCTGTCCCCCTGTGCAGCATTAGGACTCTCCGATCACTGCATGATCCATCTCATCCTGACCTACAGGCAAAAACTAAAGGCTGCTGAGCCTGTAGTAAAGACTGTGAAGAGATGGACAGAGGAGGCAAAGCTGGAGCTGCGGGCCTGCTTCGACTGCACTGATTGGACTGCTTTGAGTCTGCAGCCACAAACCTGGACAAACTGACTGACACTGTGACATCTTACATCAGCTTTTGCGAGGATATGTGTGTGCAAACCAGGACCCACTGCACATACAACAACAACAAACCCTGGTTCACCTCACACCTTAAGGAAGCTACGTCAGGCCAAGGAGGGAGCCCACAGAGCTGGGGATAGGAACCTGTACAGGCAGGCCAGGAACCAGCTGACAAAGGGAATAAAAGTGGCTAAAAGAACTACACCAAGAAGTTGGAAAACAGCTTTTCAGCCACCGATCCCTCATCAGTTTGGAGGGGCCTGAAAACCATCACGGACTACAGGAGCCCATCCCCCCACACTGTAGGCGACCAACGACTCTCTGAGGACCTGAATGGTTTCTACTGCAGGTTTTCACACCCATCACCCACTCCCACCACTCCACCCAGTGTCCTGGGCAATGGATCACACACTCATTTTCTGTCTTTACAGTGAACCACACTCACGTCTCGTCCATGACTCCAACACTGAACTGTTTTATCCAGCGTTCATCAATATTAGCGTGTTTATTCAGCGCTCAGGCTCGACTCAATCAATCAATCAATCAATCTTTATTTGTATAGCGCCAATTCATAACAAGTGTTCAAGTGTTATCTCAAGACACTTTACAATAGAGCACAAAGCTCTTCATATTATGGATACACATATATGCATAGATAAATATATACATATATAAAATACACATATACATATATATACAAATATATACATCCAACACCCAACATGAATCCAGATAGCCAATCATGAATCCCTCCATCATGGCAGCAAGAAAAAACCTTCTGTTAAGCAGCAGGAAATCTTGAATGTGGACCCCAGTCTCATGATGAACAGCAAATCCACACGATGCTGTGTTGGGTGTGTGGGCAAAGGGAGGGAGGTAAGTGGAGACAAGTGGACTAAAGTTAGTGACAGATCAATGGACCAATCATAGACCTGTCGTCGTCAAATTTGTTTCTGCTGGAAACAAATTTATTAGAGGAGGGTCCTCATGTCTGTGTGGTTGTGGTGATAATTTTATCGAAGTATAATCAATAAAAGTCTTACTGGAAGTAAGAATTTAAGGTAGTGACGAACTCATGGGTGCCCAGACCACAAGTGCATCCCTACCATATTTGTCTCCGTTAAGTATAAATGTATTAATGGTAGACCTCTTGAGATGTGACACCTCATTTTCAAGAGGGATCTCATGTCCATGTGGAGCTAGAGATAGTTACTATAGATGTATCAACCATGGATAGAAAGATCATGTTAATATCAACATTAACAGCTATAATGATTATGAACTGGAGTGAGATGGCCAAATATGTGTTATGTCTGTAATTGTAGTTATTGAGGCTTCGTGACTCCACAGCAGCAGGCAGTCTACACCAAGGATCCCAGGCCACCTACAAGACCAGAGCCAGAGACGAGTACAGGAGCAAACAGAAAGGGGCAGAGGCAGATATGGAGAGAGAGTGTGAGAGAGAGGGATAGAGCCCAGTGTGCCAGATCCCCCCGACAGTCTAAGCCTATTGCATCTTAACTATGTGTCTAAACTATGGACTATGAGCTGGTCCCTAACTGAAAGCTTTATCAAAGAGGAATGTTTTAAGTCTAGCCTTAAAGGTAGAGAGGGTGTCTGCCTCCTGAACCGTGGTCGGTAAATGGTTCCAGAGAAGAGGAGCCTGATAACTGAAGGCTCTACCTCCCATACTACTTCTAGAGACTGATGGAACCACGAGCAGGCCAGCATTTTGGGAGCGTAACGTTCTAGAGGGGTTGTACGGCACTACAAGCTCTTTGAGATAAACTGGTGCCTGTTCACTGAGAGCTTTATAGGTGAGAAGAATCTTGAATTCTATTCTATATTTAATGGGAAGCCAATGCAGAGAGGCTAATACAGGAGTAATGTGGTCTCTTCTCCTAGTTCTAGTCAGCACACGTGCTGCAGCATTTTGGACCAGCTGAAGCGTCTTCAGGGACTTACTGGGACAGCCTGAAAGAAGAGGATTACAATAGTCCAGTCTAGAGGTAACAAAAGCATGGACTAGCTTTTCAGCATCGCTCTGGGACAGGATAGGCCTAATTTTAGGAATGTTACGAAGATGAAAGAAGGCTGTTCTTGAAATTTGCTTTATGTGAGAGTTAAAGGATAAATCCTGATCAAATAGAACCCCAAGATTTTCTAACAGCAGAGTGGACGGCTGCATGAGAAGGGAGGGAGTTCATGAGCTGCAGCTCAGACTGAAGAGCTGCCTCATTTACCTCCTGACTGTGTTCAGCTCTTACTAAAAACACAACAACCTGTTTTGGTTTTTCAAAATAAAAATAAAATAATTTCCCATAATTACAGACGAGGACTTTTTTTTGGAAAAACTTCTCTGAAGTCGCATGTTTGTTACGGGCAGAGCTTCATGCTTCTGTTATCTGTAAGTGTGGAGCTGAAGGGTTTTCAGCTGCTTCTTCAAATCCTTTTGGGCTCTAAACAAGCGATTTATAAGTTCAAGCACTCATTCAGCTGCTGTTGAAGCTTTGAAATGGATATAAATGACTCCAACCACAGATCAAGTCGATTACTGTTGACTTATTCCAGCACATAGTCTGTGCCAAAGTCATGAGAGAACAGGTTTATGTTTTTGCTTTAATTTACAATCATCAGACTTTCAGAGGAAAGAGGACGTGTTCGCCACACTGCTGTGCAGTCCATTATTATTACACACAGCTGGACATGGACCAGACAGGGTGTGCACCAGATAATCCAAACTGGTTTTTTTGAGATATGGTTCTCGCTCAACATAGATAAAAATGGCCCAACATAAAAGTCATTGCAACAGTAATGTTTTATAGTATTTCTTGGTCCTAATGGTCTTCTGGAGTTTAGGATGTTTTTCTTCCACCCAAGAGGGCAGCTTGGTGTGTTTTGCCGACCAGGAGGGCACTCTAACGGGTGACCGCTCCCTATGCCCCCTGCTTGTGCACACCACTCACTGTCAGCAGTTATAAACCAGTTAGTGACACAGTGTCACCATATTTATGATATCAGCTCAGGATGAATGTGTGTGTTGTTTAAAGACAGTTATTGTAAATACCAGGACACTGTCACAGCTGTAATAAACATGCATTTTGTGTTGCTCCCAGGACTATGGGATGTCTCCTGTATGAAGTCCTGCCTGGTTTTCTGCTCTGTCCACTTTAGGGCTCGAATTTCCTGGCGCAACTCAGGGTGGCGCATCCTGGCGCGCCCCGCGAGGTTGTTATTTTGTCCGGCGCACCGCTGTGCGCAGCCAATTTGGCAATTTGGTAGACCAGCTGCGCCGAGATGGGTGTGACGGTACATCAGGGGGAGGTGTCGAAAGGTTCAGCTTGGCGCAGTGACAATTTTGTGCCAAAATCCACGTGGAAGGTGCACTGAAAGCCTGTCAGCTCCAACCTGGTCTATTCTCGGCGCAGGCGAGGTGCACCCGGGGCAGTGGTAATTTGGCTGACAGGCGCACAGTGCGCACACGTCACCAAAACCTCACAGGCGGGTATCCAGAGTGTCAGGCACATTTCAATGCAATAAACAACCACAGCAACCACTATTTAATGTAAGTGTCTGAACCAGCACATACATTTGTATCTATATTAATTGTCCCGTCACATCTGATGTCAGATCAGAGACGTCTGTCATAACTAACGAGTTCACATCTCTCAGCCAACCACAAACAGCCACATCATCCGATACGGAGTATCCGGCTTCTCTCATCTCATGAAATTCAATAGAAAAGAAAAAAGAGAGAGACGCTCGCTGAATAAATGTAAGTCACTCGGTGTCTTAAGGATTTACCTGTGATTGCCCATATTTCTCTGTTTTAATCTTTATTCTTAACGTGATCTAAAAAGATGGAGTACATTATTGCAAGGAGGATGAGGAGGAGATATATTTTCACCAAAGGTTCTGCTATTTGGCGATGACAGACCAGGAATGCATGTGGATCACAAGCATGATGAATGGATTAGCCTGCTGCTGTGTTTAAATGTAATTATCACTTAATTTTGTACTCCTATTATGACACAGGAACAGATTACATCTGTCCTGCGAGGTGGTCCACATGGTGACGTGCATCGTGGCCTCCAATGCGCGGCCCGGTGGCCCCTGCGCTCTCCCAGTTGCTGTAAAAGTAACAGCGGCTCTGACCTTCTTCTCCACCGAGGTGAAATTGTCACTGCACCTCGCCTGCGGCGCATTTAAAGACGAAGAGAGGCGTTCATTTGATTGGTGAAGATCGGACTTGGCTGTGTTAAACTGCAGGGAGGCGCACCCACGCCTCCTCTCCTCCCTCTCTGCTACTTGTGCTTGGAGGGACGGAGGCGTGGGTGCGCCTCCCTGCCCCAGACTGCGCCGTGCACGAAACTTGCAAAATGCCCTGGACACACCCTGTTGGCGCGGCGCAGGGCAGGTGCGCCCCGCCTGCGCCTAGACTACGAAAGTAGAGCCATTGATCTCTAAATAAAGCACAAAAATAAACATTTGAGAAAACTGTATGTTTACTGGAGAGGAATGGAAATCATAGTTTTGTGTTAATGATGATTAACTTAGATCAGCAAAATCAGTGAAGTGTGGAAATAAAAACAATGTGTTAGTGTAACTGACTTATCTCAATGACTATATAAAAAATAATATTAATTTCTTTACAGATTATCTCGCTGTGGACTATCAGATCCTCACGTTAAAGTCGTGGCCTCAGCTCTGATGTCTAACCCCTCCCATCTGAGAGAGCTGGACCTGAGCTACAACCAACTACAGGATTCAGGAGTGGAGCTTCTGTGTGCTGGACTGAAGAGTCCAAACTGTAGACTGGAGGCTCTGAGGTGAGTTCATTTATTCTTTAATGGTTGACCCTTAACCTTATGTAAAATAATAAACTGATATTTAACTAAAAATTGTCTTTTGATCATATTTAAATCTCCCAGACTGAAGGGTTTCCTCAGACAGCAGATAAATGGTTGGGCTGCCCAGAAAGGCTGATGGTCATTGAAGTTTAATGTCTGACCAGTGCATACGTTTATAACTGCATGTGAGAGAGAGAGAGAGAGAGAGAGATTTGATTCTGATTTTTATCGACTCCTTTCTTAACTTTATACCAAATAATCACAGCTCCATCTTCACTTCAGGTCATGATTCAATGAAATCACAGCTCAAGCTCTGAGCTTCTAAAAGTCCCCGCCACAGAGACCCCCCTACAGCCCGATTATGACTAAAGGTCTGAACTATGGCTGTCACAGTAAACTGACTTTTTTTTTAATAAATACAATCATCATATTGGTCTAAAAATAGACATACAGTAATACTGTGGGACTGTTTGCTTCATAACAGGCCCGTTTGTCCTCACAGCCGTGGTGAGCAGTGTGGTAGAGGGACTGTCTGCAGACTGAGGCCATGTTCACATGGAGACTCTCTGACCTGAAACGCAAAGGTTTTTCCTTTGCATCCTCAGAAATGATCCACGTCCACATGGAGACGGAAGATGGACTTATAACGATGTAGCGCACATGCCAGTCCAGTAGATGGCGATGAAGGTTTGCAGAGTAGCAGCGCTGTTACAACACACATACGAAGAAGAAAAACTTTTCACAAACAACAATGGCAAGTGGACGCACAAAGACGCAGGACTTTATTGTCTGGACAACAAATCTGTCTGGATAGTTTTGTCTGGATAACAAAACGAGCACGGTAAGCATCACACATGTTACTTGGTAGGCGGGCCAAGCTGTTGTTCCTGGTATGCGTGTGCAGCCTTCATGTGACAGAGTACTGCGCATGCGTAGACATTAGCTTTTCCCTCTGAAACGATGAATCCTGTTTACATGGGGCTGGGGGGGCGATGCGTTTTAAAAACTCTCAGCCTTGGACCCTGGTTTCAAAAGTTTGGATTCAGGCACTCCGGGCACCGGTCTCATGTGAACAGGAGGCTAAAATGCAAACAAAACTCTTCGGATACGGCCGAAAATGGAGTTGTGTAAACAGGGCCTGAGGCACACACACACCGAACAGCGCAGCGTCCATCTCTTGTACAGTGTGTGTGTTTCAGCGTGTTCCTCCTCTGAAGGTTGATGTCTGAACAACAACATGATGCAGTGTGTTCGCTCTGCAGAGCATTGTTGTGAGTCTTTAAGTCTTAACACAGAATATATCGATGCAGATGGGTTTTGTCCAGGGCTGCAGCCATTATATCTCTGTTTTAACTGCTGTGTCAACAGCTTAGGTGTGACTTTAAACTGATGTCTCTGCTGTTTGAGTCTGAAATGATCCAAAGAAACTGCTAAAAACACTACAAGTCCACAAACTTACTGTTAAACTTTAGCAAAGTTTTGTCAATGATGACAGAGACATCTGGAAACATTTTCACAATAAAAGTACTTTTCTGTAACTATGGGAAAATGCTTTTATTTTGAAAGCACAAGAACAACTGAAACAGGAAATCCTGTGTTTTCAAACAGCATCTTTAAAAACCCTGAACTGAATGAATCACTGGATCAGATACAGACACAACAGACTATGACTGAGACCAGCGGCCGATGGAAACTTCTCTGAGTGATTTCTTTACACACATGAGCTGTTTGTGAAATAATGGACTTGATTTTGGGGGTAAAACGGGGCTGTGGGTCCTGAGAAAAGCATTTTTAAATACACAATCTATGTAAACTTTGCAATGATATTGTTACTGCATTGAGAAAAAGCAAAATTAATAAATAATTGAATAAAAGAAAACGCCCTCTGGTATGATGTTTAGATCCCATTACTCTACACTTTCATTTGGTTGGCTTTTATTATTATTTTTCATTGTTATTGATTTCTAGTACTTTTTCCATACAGTTACACCAGGTTATTCACAGTCAGGATTCTACCCCTGTAGGACATTTTAGGGAGAAGCCACTTCCATTTATTTAGACGTGCAGCCTCATAGGGGGAGGGCTGATCCCAGAGAGCCACAAGCTCTTGTGTGAATAGTGATGTCACACAATAACAAAACATGTTATAAACTGAGAAAAGAAATAAATCACACCTCACTTCATTTCTCTAAGGTCGCTTTGCTGATCCCAACCACACAGCTTCGTGATTATTTCACTTCTATCTACCTATATCCTTGTAGAAAGGATGTTTGGTGTCATATATAATGTTATACTGTGTAAGTGACAGGGTTGGGGGTAAGCCAGAGGTACAGAGCCCAACAACGCCACCCAGGGGAATTTCACCCCTGGCAATATAGTTTTACAGAACTTATTCCAAAGCAACACAGGATTGATAAAACACAGGGCCAGTGACGTGATTCAGGTATAAAAAAATAAACACTTTATTTCAGGGTTAAAAGACAATTTTTCTTTTTTTTTATTAAAAGGGCTGGAACACACAGAGGCAACCAAGTAGTTCAGGGCTGGGGCTTACCACAGCGTCCGGAAATCCAAGGGGAAAATCCAAATCAAACACCACCGTGAAGCAAACCAATACTGATCTGTGAAAAACAGCACCACCAGGGAAAGGACTGCCTCTCGTTTTGGCCCACAGCACCTGTAACACACAATAAAAGAATTAATTACTGTTGCCTCCTGTGAGTAAACAATAAATGAAATCAAGTACAAAACAGAACCCAAGTTATAAGAAAATCAAGAGAAAATCTGTCTTAGTTAAACACAATTGCACAAATTAATCAAAGAAAGAAGAGAAAAGAAAAAACAATGAAACCAAATGAAACAATTCTTTAAGGTGTGTGTCCCAACCTTCTTAAAGATGTGTAGGTGGGCAGCCTGCCTCACCCAAAACCTACATACACAAAACCCTCCCTGCCTGAAATGAAATATGTTTAAAAAGAAATAAAGATGATAACAAAATGACTAAATAACAATTAAGGTTCCCAAATAAAACAACAAACAAAATTAAAGTAACCAAAGCAAACAAAAGAGAGATTAACGTGAATAAAGCCAAAACTTAGGGAAGGTAACAAACTCAAATTGAAATCAACCAGAAGAAATAAAGAAATCCAACAATATAAATTTAACAGTACTATAACTAACTGTAACCAAAAAGAAATAAGGAAAAACCTAAATGACATGAAGAACTGAATTAAACTAAACCATAACAGAAATCATACTCAACCATAACAGAAATCATAACCAGAACACCTAACATAACTAAAACAGCTGTGCCCGTCTTCTGATGGCTGATTAAAGCCGCCATCCTCAAACAGCTGTGTGCACACAGCAGGGGGTGAATAGGGGAAGAAGAAAAGCTGCACCTTTGGAGAGGAATCTGCAGGTACATCAGAAAAGGGAGGATGGGTCAGTCTGATATTGCATGCTTTTAAGCACGAGCAAGACAAATGAGTCAGCTTAACCCGCGGCCGCGCCACTCCGGGCACACACCCACAGCCATGCGGAGCCCAAATCCAAACATGGTACCTGCACAACCTGCCGGCCACGCTAACCACGGCAACCAGGTTCTCTTTGCAGCACGCTAATTACTCCCCTGCAGCCACACCAGGTGCGCTGCGCAGGGACAGATAGATCAGAGAGACTGAATACAATGCCCCATGAAACATTCAGACAGTTGGGGAAAGAAGACAACTCACCTTTCTTTTAATGCATGCGAAGTTCAGGCCAAGCTGAACTCAGACAAGGTCAATGACTGCCCACTCCAAACAATCCAGCCGCCTCAAGCACGCCACCGGCGCTCACTGCAAGGACCAGGGAAAAGGGGGCCGGTTCGGTGATGGCACCCTTTTAAAGGTGCTCACCGACCAGCACCTCGAGCCCCCGGGAGACTGGCGCAGCACCACACCACGGCTCGGAGTGCTCCAAGGGGCCTCCAGTCACATATATTTCTGTACCTCCTCGATTCACTTTTCTTCGTCCATGGAGTCGTGTTGCCTCTGGGACCCTCTGACCAACTGTTGACCTGATGCTCGTGCCTCTGGTTGTGAAGTAATGACAACCTATTGAGGAAATTTACGATCGGGAGTCCGTGCATTGTGTTTTCTTTTGAAAGTACCGGATACTCCACACCTTTGACTTCCTTTCTGGTGCTTTCTGAACGACAGTGAATTTAGGAGGTTTGGAAGTGGCCGTGAAGGAAATAGACCTGAAGTGAATCTCCAGTACCGTGGCGCACTTTGGCATTTCAGCCACGTGGCGCGCCGAGCGCAGACAGCTCTGATGGACTAGAGAGGGAGCTAAGTGCTCTGCAGTACGATTCAAGACTGTGGCGCTGCGCTGTGCTTTCGCGTTATGTGGAATTTGGGGGTTATCACTTCGGTCACTCATTGCACTATTCCTCTCTCTCACTCTTGCTTTCTGGGAATCATCAAACTCATTAGTTTTTTCGTGATTCCCTCACCTTACTCCCCAGTGGTGCTAGGCCTACCCTGGTTTAAACAGCATAGTCCTCACATTAATTGGTCCAACTCCTCAATAGTTGTCAATAGACAAAGCCGGCTAATCAGGACTTGGAGAGTGCTCTCCATTGTGTGGCTGCACAACATCCTGCCTCCTGGAGTGACCACTTAGCTTAGATTGAGTATGCTCAGAACTCCCGCTCCTGCTTGGCCACGGGTATATCTCGTTTTATGGCATGTTAAGGATTTCAACCCCGCCTCTTCCCAGAACAGGAGTCGGGAGTTGCTGTCCCGTCGGTGGGGCTCATCTCAGGCGCATCAAAGAGGTTTGGAGGAATGTTAGATCGGCACTCCCTAATTCAGCAGATGGGAACAAGAAGCTGGCTGACCTACATCGTTCTCTGGCACCAGAGTATAAGCCTGGGCAGATGGTGAGGCTTTCTTCCTCTCCAAGTGGAATCACGTAAGCTTGCTCCCCGCTTTATTGGTCCCTTCCCTGTAAAGAAGATTGTCAACCCCTCCGCAGTGAGACTTAAAATGCCAGCTTCTCTGAGGATCCATCCCACCTTCCATGTCTCTCTTCTGAAACCTGTGGCTTCCAGTGAGCTCTGCCTTCCGGCTGAGCCCCCTCCACCCCCCCGCTCATCGATGACCATCCTGCCTTCTTAGTCTCCAAGATTATGGACGTCACACCGAGGGGGCATGGTTTCCAATACTTGGTGGACTGAAAAGGCTACGGTCCTGAAGAACGCTCCTGGATTTCCCGTAAACTCATCCTCGACCAGTTCCTACTGGACGACTTCTATGTTGAGCATCTGGAGAAACCTGGAAGATGGTCAGGAGATGCTCCTTGAGGGGGGGGGATACTGTGAGGATTCATCCCTGCTCTTAGTCTCTCTCCCTCCCTTTCTGCTCCTTTGCCGGCAGTGGGCGTGGTTACCTCTCTTCTCTCCGCTCTGCATAAGAGCTGCCTGGAGTCACCTCTTCCTCGCCGGTGGATTTCCTCATCTAGGGTGGTTTGTTGGCCGTATCTACTCCTTACTGAAACTACCTTTTTGGCTCTAAGCCTTTTGTTCTCCTCTCTAAGATGAGTGTTTTTTGAGTGTGATTTTGAACTGTATTGCTAGATACTTACCTCTGTCTTCTGCTCCTTCTCTCCACATTGTCTCCAGGAGCTCTCACCCTGCCAACCTGTAAATACTCACCTTACTCACTGAACTTCCCCATGTGCACTGGACTTTCCTCTTCCCTTTTGATGTTTGGAACTTTAACCAATAAATCATTGTAAAACTTCTGTTTGCCTCCGGCTTCAGCTTTGGGTCCAACGAATCTGGGTTTAACACTAAAAGGGAGATATTCCCTGACAATGGCTTTGCTAAAAACCTTGGTGTTATTTTGGACAGTGAGCTTAAACTCGACAGACAGATACAATCCACTGTAAAAACAAGCTTCTTCCAGTTACGGTTACTGGCAAAAGTAAAATCGTATCTCCCCAAAAAAGATCTAGAGAGGGCTATTCACTGCTTTGTGACATCACGCCTGGACTATTGGAGCTCCCTGTTTATAGGTCTTAGCCAATCAGCTGCGATAAAGAGTTAGTGACAGAATAAAGAGTACAGTAGGTGGCGGTATGAACTAAAAGTTGTTTGCGATCGGCCAATCAAACAGAAGAAGAAGAAGAAGCTCTGCCCCCTCCGCAGGTCGTCCAGAATGCAGCTGCCCGCCTGCTGACTGGCAAGAAACAGCGTGACCACATTACACCTGTCCTTGCCTCTTTGCACTGGCTGCCTGTTAATTTTAGAGTTCATTTAAAAGTTTTATTAATTGTTTTTAAGTGTTTGAATGGTCTGGCACCATCATACTTAAGTGAGTTGTTGAGCCCTCAACAACTTAGGTTGTCAAACCAGCTGCTCCTGGCAGAGCCTCGGTCCAGGCTCTCCACTCGTGGCGACAGAGACTTTGCTGTAGCAGCACCAAAACTGTGGGACAGCCTACCTGTCCAGGTTAGAGCTGCACAGTCCACTTTAAGGAGAATGCCTTTGAGCAGGTAAAGTGGTCAAGAAAATGACTTGTTGGGCAGATTTAGACCAACCAGATGCTGAGGAAGTCCCAAAAAGAGTGATAAAGGGGTCAGGGTCAACAGTTCTACAGTAGACCCTGCTCAACATGTCAAAAATGACACTTCAGAGATTTTGGGACATGACCAAAACACATGCCTGTGATCAGCTAGTGAGAGTTTACATCTGTTGAAACTGTGCGTCTGGATGAATTTTGGCTAATCTGTCTTTAGTGAAGTGGCTCCTGTTCAAATCTGACTCTGTAAACGTTTATGTCGAGTGCATTTAGAGGATGTGTGAACAAGATTAAGAGCACTGCTCCTCAGAAAATTTAATCCCGAGGTCCTGATCCCAGACAGCTCTCAGAGAGTCCAGGGAGGTTGGATTTAACTTTAAAATGATTTAATACGAAACTGAAGTGAGGGCTTTTTGTGGTGTGTTGAGTGAAAAAGGAGAATAAATGGGACTTAGGGAGATCGATTTTTTTGGTAAATTCTTAAATGATGGGAAAACACCTTCAATATAGAGGTCATTCATGATTTGCAGACCTTTGTTAGACCAAGATTGAAAGGCTTGGTCAGAGCAGGAAGGTGAGAATGAAAGACTGTGGTAAATCAGGGTTAGTTTTGATGAGCGGTGTAGGCCAGATGGTCTTATAAAGTGACTCCATATTCTCAGGGTATCTGGAACGACAGGATTCTGAGCCACTGGTTTAGTTGGAAGAGGTAACTGTGTGCAAACCACAGACCATAATGCAACAGATGAAGACGACAATTCCATACAGGTCCACTGAGGGCGATTGTTAAGAGGGATCTGAACACTCAGAAAAGGATCTTATTGATATTGGAGGCTCAATAATACCTGCAGAAGTCTGGCCTCCCAAGGATTTTGGGAGTTGGAGAGTTGATCCCTTTATATGAGCGTGTTTATTACACCATAAAAAAGAATTAATGAGATGTTCAAGTGTAGAAAAAATGATTTAAGAATGAACACAGGAATGTGTTGAAGAAATAAAGAAAGTGGGGATGAACTGACGTTTTAATCAAATTGATACGTCCAAGTAAAGACAGAGGAATACTGGACCACATGGTCATATCAGACTTACGGCGTTCAAGTAATGGCTTAACATTTTTAGCAAACAGTTCAGAAAAGGTTTGGTTACAGTAATGCAGAGGTACTTCAAACCTTGAGTTGCTTTTCTGAAGGGGAGAGGAGCAGTAGGTTGATTTTCAGCAGAGGGATTACGTGGAAGACACTCACTTTTATTCAGATTAATTTTATAGCCAGATAAAATTAGAATTGTTCTAGAATATCTAAAACAGCAGGAAGGGATGATGTTGGATTAGCAATATAATGGAGGACATCATCCATGTAAAGGAAAGTTTGTGAGGGAGGCCAAATCGAGAAATCCCTCAAAATTCTTTCAGCTACAGAGCCACAGGGTCAGAGGTTACATGGCAGGTGCAATATGGATGGCGAGAGCGGGCAGCCCTGACGAGTGCCCTGAGATAGAGAGAATAGTTTGGATTTTACTCCATTAAAGATAATTCTGGTCACAGGTGATGTGTAAAGAAGTCTGATCCACGATATGAAGTTGGAGCTGAAACCCATTTTTCTGAAAGTAAAGAATAGATAACCCACTCAACTCGATCAGACTCCTTTTCAAAGGGATTAGGTTCTGACCAATGGGATAGGGGATCTCAGAAGAATAAAGTTTAAAGTCATTACTACAGAAACTGTTACAGATTTTTTCAGAAGCAGTTGTAACTAATCCAGCAGTGGTCAATATTTGGGGTATGCATTTGGAGACACTAGCAGCTCTGGCCTGGTGTGCCAATAATTTGCTTGACCGACCACCATGTTCAACCTTCAAAAACAACTGCAGCTGGTGATTGGACGATTGTTCTGCTCGTCACACTCTTCACAGACCAATCCACATCAAGCCACAGTATGACTTAGCAGATTGCGCTGTCGTTAGCCATTAGCTTAAACTAGATTTCAGTCCTTAGACTATCGTCTTATATTGAATTATACCACACAGATGTATTATTTACCACTTATATGTGACATGAAGCTCGTCAAACACAGTACCCACCAAGTTCTCTCTGTAAACTTCTGGGGAGAGCAGATTTTGCCAAGTATCACAAAGTAACCATGACGACCATAGACTAACCAGCATGTCCATTGAGGGTTTCTGCATTCTCTTCCAGTTTCCCAGCAGTGGTCCCCGGTCGGGAGAAGAGAAGAAACATGATTTCTCGTAAGACAAGCTACAAGTGACGTTCTTTGCTCCTCTTTCAATGAAAAAAATTGAGTCCATTCCTGAGTAAAACTGAAGATATTGCCGCTTCAGAAGTGGCTTCTGAAGTGAGACCACTTCAGAAGCCGCCATTGTTTCCAAACATTCTGTCACTTCCTGTTGTTGTCACATCCGCAGCTCCCGCTTCTCTTCTCTGATTGGGCCGTTAAGCATTTAGCCGAGTGAAGTCATTGGACAATGGAAGTTGGCAAGACCGACATGCAGGATTTCAGACGATGAATCAGGCAGGTCCGTCTGCTCTGCAAGGCTAGGGTGACCTGTCACTGCTACAGAAAGTCAATCATCCATAGACAATAGCAGGACTGTACTCAATGAAATGGACTACAGCGCCGTTCTCTGATGCTGCTTGGTAATGCTGTTCAGCTCACACCATATTAGCAGAAAAGAGAGTCAAGAAGAGCGTAACTGTCAGCGTTGTACTCTGCAGGTTTAGGTTTCCATTTCTGAGGCAGATCTTATTAAGTGTGCTTGGCAGCCAGCGACCTATGACCCCGATCCAAAATGGGGGGGTGGTAGACTTTTTTTTGCCAGGAGCTGGTGTAAAAGAGAGACAAAGAAATCAGTTGGCTGTGGACCCTCAGTAAACTCTAGCAGTCCCATAATACCTATGTTGTTGCGGCTGCTGTGGGCCTCCAATTCTACAGCTTTAGCTTTTAGCTTAGCATTGCTGGTAGCTAGCTCTGCACAATAGCCTCAAGTGACTCCAGACGCTCACTAACAGAGTCTGTGTTGGATTCCAGTGAAGAGATGGGCTGTCCTGAATGTTCAGTGTAGTTTGGACCAGATCTAGAGCTCTAATTTCATAGACCAGGCCCAGGTGCAGGTGCGCCCCGCCTGCGCCGTGCCAATGGGCTTTGTCCAGGGCATTTTGCAATTTTCCTGCACAGCGCAGCCCGGCGCAGCGAGGCGCACCCAAGCCTCCATCCCTCCCACCGGCGCAAGCGGCAACAAGGGAGGAGAGAAGGTGAGTGGGTTTAGCACAGCCGAGTCTTCACCAATTAAATGAACGCCTCTCCTCGCCTTTGAATGAGCTGTGAGCGAGGCGCAGTGACAGTTTCACCTCATCATGGATGATGACAGCAGCAGCTGCAGCTCCAGGCGGCCAAACTTCTCCCAGGAGGAAACTGAGGTCCAAGCTCACAGTACCAGAATATGTGATAATGGGAACAGACCTTCACGGGCTGATGATGCAAAAACAGCCTGGGAGGAAGTCATTAATGTTGTCAGTCAAGTTTGACCACATATTCTGAGAACAGCAGCCCAATGTAAAAAACGGTTCAATGATGTAAGGAGAAGGGCCAAACAAAAGCTCTCAGATCAAAGACGGCACACGGGGGCCACAGGGGGGCGGCCCCTCCACCATCCTCACTTTGACCTCAGCAGAGGAGATCACCTCCTCCACACTCTCTGTGATAAGTATTGAGGGCTTTAGTGGGATAGAAGTTGGGATCACGGGTAAGGAAAAAATATTTTTCTACTAATGAAGACACTCACATTTAGAAACATATATTTAAACCCCACATAATAAAGATGAGTGGTGTGGACAGATCACAACATAAATCAGAAGCACCTGTGCTGAAATGACACATTTTCATTGTTTGCATGTGAAATTAACTTGTTTTACCCGATTGAATCATGATCGTTTTGGCATGTAACTCCTGATTACACAGAACCAAAGATGTGAATACGTCTGATTAAATGTTTATTGGCTGAACCGACAGCAGTCTGACTGATCCCCACCACCGTGGACACAGTGAGCTGGAAAGACCTGATGTCGAAGAAGGTCAGAGCCGCTGTCACTTTTACAGCAGCTGGGAGAGCGCAGGGGCCACCGAGCCGTGCATCGGAGGCCACGATGCGCGTCACCGTGTGGACCACCTCGCGGGACAGATGTAATCTGTCCCTGTCTCATAAATAGGAGTACAAAATTAAGTGATAATTACATTTAAACACAGCAGCAGGCTAATCCATTCATCATGCTTGTGATCCACCTGCATTCCTGGTCTGTCATCGCCAAATAGCAGAACCTTTGGTGAAAATATATCTCCTCCTCATCCTCCTTGCAATAATGTACTCCATGTTTTTAGATCATGTTAAGAATAAAGATTAAAATAGAGAAATATGGGCAATCACAGGAAAATCCTTAAGACACCGAGTGACTTACATTTATTCAGCGAGCCTCTCTCTCTTTTTTCTTTTCTTTTGAATTTCATGAGATGAGAGAAACCGGATACTCCGTATCGGATGATGTGGCTGTTTGTGGTTGGCTGAGAGATGTGAACTCGTTAGTTATGACAAGCGTCTCTGATCTGACATCACATATGACGGGACAATTAATATAGATACAAATGTATGTGCTGGTTCAGACGGTTACATTAAATAGTGGTTGCTGTGATTGTTTATTGCATTGAAATGTGCCAAGCTGAATCTGTGGACACCTCCCCCTGGTGTGCTGCCACACCTATCTTGGCACAGCCGGTCTACCAAATGTGTCAAATTGGCTGCACACAGCTGCACCAGGAAATTAGAGCCCCTAGTTTCAGATCTAGGATGGAGTTAGCTGTCTTGAGCTCCATGGATAGGGCAGCTTTATGGCCTTCTAACAGCTCAGATAGCACGCCCATGCTAACTCCACTGTCCATCATGCTTTCCTTGGGTGGCGAATCCCTCCTGACTTTTCTTGTTTTGGAAGTCGTCTCAGCAAGAAGTTAGAATTTGTGCGGTCGAA